>JAHLSL010000037.1:6822114-6837640 GCA_025920805.1 Petroica traversi
GGGCGGGGCGGCTCCCGGCGGGCTGGGAGGGGGCGGCGGGCGGAGACTGCCATCTTCTGAGGGAACCCGGCGGGCCCGCACCGAGCACAGGGTCCGAATTCCCCAGGGCTGAGGTGATGGTTTGGGGGTTTTGCCTGAAGCAAAAGGGTCCCTGGTAGCGTTTGGCCTCGGCGGAATGAGAGGAGGGCGAGGTGCAACACCAGCAGCTCCGCAGCCGGTGAGGTTTGCAGGGACCGGGCACGACGCGAGTGTAACCAAATGCCCGGGGTCTCAAAAAGTGAACATAATGGACGAGTGCAGTTGCCTTTTCTCCCTTGCTGGTATTGGCTTTCTAATCTGAAAGATCTCATTATCTCATGATAGAACTGAAGTAGGCAGGTTTTTTAAAATCTGCCTGCACGGTGCCTCTTTTTCTAAGCCTAATTCCACTTTACAAACCAAATCCAAAGGGAAAAAATATTATCTCCTGGTAAGAACAGTTGCTTTTTAAAATGACAGCCAGGTAGGATTTGCACAGACCAGCGGGATTTTGTTTCCATTGGAAGTGCTTTAGTTTCTGATCTGAAGAAAATGGAACAAGTAGTAAGATTCAGAAGCATCCTTTATTAAGGGAATTTTCCTCATGATCCAGTGAGGCTACAAGTAAAACTTTACAGGAGGTACCCTTCGTTGCAACATTTCACAAGATGAAGAATGTGTCAGTTCCGGAGTGCCACACTCTGAGTATCACTGACTGCAAGATGTCTCTGAAACAGAGAGGTCAAAATACATCATTAGAAACTTCCAGGAAAGTCAGTCCAGAAAGGTTCCTCTCTGTGTGAGAGCAGAGCATCATCTGCCAGACCTTCCCTTCATTCCATGGAACTGTGTCCCATTTTTGCCAGCTGGGTCATGGCAGAGATCCCGTGATAACAAATCCTGACACTGCTGGGCTTCCAAACCAGTTGCACATGCATTAAATTTGCTGGTCCCACAATACAGTGAAGTGAGCTGTTAGAACAAAGAAATGAAAAGGACTCAAAGTGTTCCTGAATGTTCTGACAGATTCTGCACTGCTCAGGAAGTTGATGGATAATTTTTATCCCAAACTATCTAATAATTGGGCATTATAAACACAGTCAAGCAAATTTGCTGACAAACACAAGATAAAAGCATCTTCCACTTGGGGTTAAACGCTTTTCTCTTCAAAAGGAAGTTGTGGTCTTAGTAAGTGGTTGCTGCTTGGGCTTGTAGATGGAAGAAGGTGCTCAGAAAAGAAACAGACTCTGAACAGGCCAAATGACCAAGAGCTCTGAAGAGCCTCAGGACCTGATTCCAACCCTGCATACCTCCTACATTCCCATGGAAACCCTAAAATGGCTAAAAGCCCTAAGAGCAACATCCAAGGCAGGCAATACTTCAGCACTGGGCAACACTGCTTTCTATAAAAGGAGCAAGCAGTAATTGTGATGAACGTGTGATCCATGGTTCTTAACATTTTTATGACCTATTGGAAAATTTCCTCCAGATTTTACGGGGCAGTTTTTATGCTGGAAAATGTCTCTGGGTGTTCCTAATCTCTGTATATAATTACTGTGACTGATAGGGCAGTGAGGAACAGCAGTGCATGCTCAGTCTCATGCAACTCCTACTGAAAGCCCTTCTGGAGAGAAGATTTGTATCCAAACCACAATAATTTATAGGCCATAAAGATCTGAGTCTTCAGTGTAAAGTCAGCCCTGTGTATGGGTGAGAGCCCCAGCATGAGGCATTTCTGCACTGACAGAAAAAGCAGAGCAGAGAGAGGAGCAGACTTCTCCTCCTTCACCATCCTCCTTTCAGACGTGTAAAATCTGGAAAGGACAGTGCAGTAGGTATGGCATTCATTTTTAAAACTGTGGTATAACCAATGACTGCTAACTGTTCAAAACATCCTTCTTCTGTGCTAAAGAATAGAGCCAAATAGAGGGTAAAGAATTTAACTAATTACATTTTTTTTGTGCTGATTCAAACTGAAAAGTAAAAAGGGCAAGGCTGAGCATCTTGAGAATATGAAGATGAAAAAACCCACAGAAACTGACAAATTGAACTGTATCAATCCAAATAACAAAATAAAATCAGAAACTGCATAAAACTGTTAAATGAATTTTCTTATAATATTTATGAAAAATGGCAGCACGATTGAGCTGTGTTGCATCACAAAATATTTAATTAGGTCACACAGAAGACACAGAGAGTTACCACTCTGAAAATTCCCCATGTTGCCCATGTTAGGTGAGAATTAGTATCTAGCACAAAGTATATAAGAGGAAAAAACAGATTTGATTTTATATAAGTATTATGTTGGTTACACGTAACTGTCAAAGAGGTGGTGTTTTAAGCAAGGGTAACAACTGTGACTTGGCTACTTTGCTCTAAAATCCCAAAACATAATTGATTTAAATATATTTTTACCACTGCACAGGTATGTAAATTCAGTGTGGGTGTGTTTGAGAGGTGGAGGGTATCAATCTTGCCTACTTAAAATGATGTAAAAAAAGAACCATGCTCAGTTCCATTTTAGCCTGATCTACTTTTCTAGATTTACCTATCCTGTTGTAAAAAAAAAATTGTTTTCTCCTCCTAACAGTGTAAATACAGTCTAAAATTGCATCAAGTGTCCAGACTTTTGTAAAAAAAAATAAGGGAAGTTGAGAGCAGTGTTAATAAGCAATATCCTTTGCTCTACTTTGCAGAGCTTAGGGTCCATCTGGTGAACAAACACTGCAGGCTTATCTGAACTCCAACTCACAGCCTGACTCATAGGCAGTTCAGAAGCACATTCTGTAATCAGTGGAAGACTAAGTTATTTCAGAGTGAAGATTTGCATTTTTCTTAAAAACAGTCGTGTCCTTATCACATCAAAATTTAGATCTTGGATATGTGTTATGAGAAGAAGGAGAAAAAGGTGAATGAACTGATTTGTCTAGAATGGTATCTTTAATATACTCCATCTTAAAATCTGTGAAGAATATAGAACAAATAGCAAATTTGTGTTTATTCCTATGATATCAAAACAAACCATAGCACCCAAGGAATGGGCCTTAGGAATAGAAAAGATTGGAAACTGGCCACGAGCAGCGTTCAATGAGTGATCTGCAGCAGCAGTAGCAATTTCTTCTGAGGTCTGGACTTCTTCCCTGAGTGGCAAAGTCTTTCTTTCCTTTTCCTTCCATCACTGGTCAGAACACACCACTCCTATCACTGTAGTGCACATGGAGCCCACAGACCTTTTCCCTGGGAGTCTGGCAGTCTCACTGGTCCAAGTATCAAATCTGAAAGAGCAAAACAGGATAGGCAATTACTCCTTGAGAATTTCACATCTCAGACTACAGGTCACTGTTTGCTCTGCAACAAGTTTCCAAAACATTGCCTTTTGTTTTTAAACACTGGTTATTGCTAGACTTAAAAGGTAGAGGAAGTGTATTTTGAATTTTTTGGAACCACAGAACCACCATTGACTTCATGTTTTGCAATTCAGTCATTTTTATGGTTTATATATGTGTTCTTCACCACTTGAATATACTGTACCGTGGATATGCACTTTTCCTTATTTTCTTTTCATAAACAAAACCAAGATTCTTTGCCAAGTACTCATTTTGCATCAGGCTACTCTCCAAGTGGGTTATAAAATTCAGATTTTCTCTTATGTGCATGGGCAGAACTCAAGTCAATGGAGATGAGACCACTGCATGCAAGAAATTATTTTTATTCTGGTGGTTTTGGAAAACTTGAGATTCCAGCAAACCTGTCTTAATCCACTCTTGTTTCATTTTGCCACATCACAAATGCAAACTCTGCTGTCAATGAATATGCAAAAGCCAAATTTTTGACACCAACATTTCTTCATTCTGGTAACTCTGTCTATAAATTTTGAACTGAACATACTGTGTCAAGATTCAAAGACAATAAAAGCAGGTCCTGTTTTCAGTTTGTATGAAATACGTAATATGTATGTGAAATGTATCTTGCACCTTCTGAGAGATAAATTTAGCTCAGGACCTTGGCATATGCTCCGCTTCAGGAAGGAAGGAAAATGGAAGAATTATTCCTTTCACCATCACATTAAAGCTTCCCTTTTTCTTTATAATCTCTTAGCATATAAAACCTTTTACTGCCAATGAGGAGAAATGGCTGTATATGTACTTTATATACAGCCCTCATGTTGTTGCAGTTTCTTGCAGCCAGTGGTCGAGGATAATCACGGAAGGATTACCCATCTGTTCTTGCCATGTGGCATTCTGTCTTCAGTGAGGAGATACTGCAGTTCACAGCTTCCTGCAGTTCTTTATTTCTGATGTTCTCTCATTAACTAAAAATTGTTTTATTATCTGTCTGAGTTACTAAGTTGGAGACTGGAAGAGTCTGGAAGACTCATGAAGGTGACCTACTTTGGATTCTCTGAATCAGAACCAGCCACTGCCTGTTGTAAATAACACTTTGTTTAGATGCAGAAGGTTTCTTTGGCTTGGGCTTTCATTCTAGATTTTGCTATTTTCTGTCTGTCCACTTGATGGAAAAAGACAATAGGTACACAAAAAAGGGTTATCAAAGGAGAAGAGAAGGAAAAAAGAGACTTTTTCACTAAGAGTGACTTTGTAGGTTGTGTTTACCTCATTATCCAGTTTTTCAGAACACCAAACAGTTTTTAGACTACATTTACTATGATGACATACCAGTGCAAAGTGTATTTAGAGATTTATCCCAGTAGTCTCCTGAAACATGTTCTATGTTTCTAAACTTCTACTGAGATATCACTATCACTTGCTGCAGGAGCACTAACTAGAAAGGAAACAAGCTTTTTAAAGATTTCAATAGTCTTTCATTTTTCCTAACACTGGAAAATATGGTATTTTAAGGACAAAGTTTTTCTTTAGCTCCTGATAAATGAAATCTTGCTCTGAAAGCATATCTGATGAAATAGCGTGGCTGTTCTTCAGAAACAGAGCTGAATTGGCAAAGGAGCGTTTCAGCTTCCCTCTGACGCTGAACTGCCAACACCATGGGCTATGGAGGATGTTACAGAGCAAAGACAATTATACAAATTTAAGCAAACAAACGTGATAATGATCATTAATCTTTCTGTATTTAGAAAGTCACTAGCAAAAGTGGGTCCAAAAACCTGTTTGGCTGTAATTTGAATGCTACAAGAAAAGAAGGTTTTCAGATAATATATTTGATGTGCCTTAGAAGAAATACAGTTTTTGGAAGAGTAGGGCATTAGTCCATGTATGGCAAAGATGACTGTGTCATACATTGTATGCTCTCTTATTTTAATAGCTTTTGAATTCATAAAGTGTAACACATTGTAAACACCTGTTACTGAGTCAGGGAAGATTTTGATAAAGCTCCTTTACAATCTTTGAGAATTATTCCCATTCTTGACAGCAGTGACTTTATGTCCCAGTTCTTCCATCACAATGGAAAACCCTCCATAAGGATGTGAGATTCCATGTGAATCCAGCAAACATGCTCCTCTCAGGAACAAGTTCCTATCTTGGCAAGACAAAAAGGAAGATTCTTGAGCCATGTGGAGACTGAGGAGCCAGAGGAGAATCCTCATGAGGTAGGTAACTATCAGCAGTTTTGCAGGAGCAAACAGAACAATATCTTGAAGGGCTCTTCTACATCTATTTGTTCACAGAATCCCAGAATCTTCTGAGCTGTAAGGGACCCACAAGGATCATCCAGTCCAACTCCTGAATGAATGGCCTATACAGAGATCCAACCCCCAGCCCTGGCACTATCAGTGCCATGCTCCAAAAAACTGAGCTGACCCCAGGCTTTGGATGTTTGGGCTTTGTAATGATTTCTGCTTTGATGAACTTGGGGCCTGGGAGAAAAAGAGCTGGTAAACCTTTCTGTCCACATTAGAGACCTCACCCAAACCATCCCAGCTCCCTGCAACTGGCAGAGCTGTGCTGCTGGCTGTGCCTGAGCCACTTGCACACACTTGAAATCAGTGCTCTGTCTGCTGCTGGGTCAGCCTGCAGCTGCACAAACTGGGTGTGCATGGAGATGGCCAATTACACCACAGCACTGCACACACTGCTGTGACCACTTTTAAGGAAAGGGAGTGGTTTGGTGCCCACTGTCGTGGTTCCATCAGTTTTGAAAATTGATATTCTTCTCATAGAAGCACGGTGGGTGTGCTGACTCTCCAGCAAGGGCTGCTGGAAGTAGAGGCTTGTTTGCTCTGTGGTCTCACTGAGGGAGATACTAAATCCTGCTGCTTCTACTTCATTCAGGTCTGCCTGGTAAGATGGAGATACTCACATGACTGCAGTTCTGCCTTCTGAACAGCACAGTTCTTGCCATGACAACTCAGTGCTGAAATTATTGCTTCCTTCCACTTATTTTATGATTAAGTTGTGGTTATGACACACATCTGACAACTTGTTTGCCTGGAGAACATTCTGCTCCAAAAGGCCTTGAGGTGCTTGCTGCTGTTGTGGCAGTGAGGTGATGTGCAGGAGACACCTGCCTGCAGAGATTGCAGAATTGCTCAAATACCTACACGCCTGTATGCACAAAACCCAGGATATTCATGTATAGGCCTTTGGAATAGCCAAGGAGATTCCATGGATAAAAGTGTAGTTCACAGAGTACAAAGGAGGGATTGGAATTTAAATTGCAATACTTTGCCCCAGGACTGATGCTAAAAGTGTTACACTTCTTGTATTGGCAGAGAAAATTAAGAAAAGAAACTAAATATTATTCAGTGAAAAGGAAAATAAACAGACCCTAAGTGATTACACTGTGCTCTCAAAACAATTCAAGTATTCTCCAAATTACAGTATAAGACAAATTCTTCAGGAAGTCCATATAACAAGTTATTTGTATATACTGTGCAAGCCACCTTTACGATCAGCAAAATGTTATGATCAATTTTAATCCAAATTCTGAATCTTGTAGTAAATTTTGACAACACATGAACAATCTATTTCAACACAATCTACATCCTCAACAAAATTACTTGTGCGACATATGGCTCTCTTTTGCCCTGGGATGGCTTCTAATATTGCAATTTGATGTAATAGTGGCACACACATTTCTTCATGATTAGTGAAAGTTTTGCATTGGATCTTTCTTTCTCAGAAAAGTATTACAATAAAATCTTTTATATCTCTCATGATGTAAAGAAGCACTTGAAATTCCTGTAAATTCAAACAATTAGGTCTCAACCCAAGGAGGCATTTAATGACATGTATGGTCCCATTGACTTTGGGGTCATATGCAAACACCTCAGCCAAACTTACGAGCTTTG
This sequence comes from Petroica traversi, assembly GCA_025920805.1. Classification (NCBI taxonomy): domain Eukaryota; kingdom Metazoa; phylum Chordata; class Aves; order Passeriformes; family Petroicidae; genus Petroica; species Petroica traversi. Next base: position 6,829,400 of record JAHLSL010000037.1, read on the forward strand.
CTGAGTTGAGGCCTTACCAAATGATGCTCTGCAGATCAGCTGCTATTCATAAAGTGTATTTAAGTGAATAAGGAAATCTGCTCGTTAGCCAACAAAGAGGCTCCAGGCTCCTTCTCAATAAGTTATATGCAGGCAGATCTCACATTGCTATTACCTCCTCAACCCTGATCCTCCACATTTACACAACTGTTGGTGAGGCTGTATCTGATCCTGTACAACACTGAGACTTCGCAAATGGCCACATTCTTGCCTGAAAACTGAACCAACAAATTTGGTGGAACAGATTCTTACCTCAGACTTAGATTTACCTGAGCACAGATGAAAAATGCAAAGAGGATCTGTATCGTTTATTTTTAAGCCCCATGTAGTGAAGAAAAAGGCGTATTATGCATTTCATGCGTTATTCTCTCCTTTGTGCTGTATATAATTGGCAGAGCTTTTCGGTGAAGAAACTATCTGGCCAAATTCTCAGAGCCTCATGCTCTGCAAAAATCTGTCTTAAGTTAATCTATATTAGGAGTAATATTCAAGTTGACTGCACTCATATGAAAAATGTATTTTAAAAGCTCTAGCAGATACAATCTGCTGTTTCTTGCCCGACTTTGTTCCCTGCTGTTGTTGGTCTCTCACGGGATTTCTTGCAAAGTGGCTAAGTGATCTATATTGAGGTTTCAAAAGCAAAGATAATAGGAGCTCTATTCATGGGTTAAACACTTAGCTGCTTTAGTACAAGATGTGTAGGAGCAGCCCCTAATGACATTCAAATCTCGTTATTGCTGTGCTTCAGTATAGGATATACTTGGTTTTGTGGCTGCAAGAAGCAATTGCCAGAGATTACTAAATCCTGAACAGCAAACAAATCCCACCCATGGAAATGATGCCTGATTTTGCTCTTACAGCAGCCCATCTTTGGATTTCACTGCACTGCCTCCTGATTTAGAGCAGAGCAAGTGACCCAGAGCAGTCAGTGGCTTGTACCATACCCAGCCTGGGGCCCGGCTGCAGGGCCACTAGCTCTGAACTTTGCACTGGTGTAACATTTCTAACCCTTCCTTAGCAAAACACTGCTGCCTCTCCTTTGTGTCCTGGCTTTTGGACATTCCCCTAAAAATAGTATTGTGGCAAGCTCTGAGCCTTCAGTGTTTTTGAATTGCATGTCCAATGTCTTTTTCTTACTTCCTCCAGGGTTTCTAGTACTTGTCACCATTCCCTGGTGGAGATAACTCTGCTGAAAGCATTTACAGGAACATTCCTACAGTTCCTCAAGCAAATTTTTCTGACATGGCTCAGACTATCCATGTACAAACTTTAAACTTGCCCAGCTGGCTCTGCCAGAAGCCTATTAGGCAGCACTCACAAACTGCTCTCCTTCAGAGCAGTAAAGACCATTTGAGGATGGTGATCTCGTCCTCTGACACAGCTGCACTGGAAAGGAAGTGGAAAGGAGTGAAAACAGCAACCCCTCTGCAGGTTTCTAAGTAATTGTGCATAAGGGTTAAAAAAACACAGTCTTATTATGGAGAAATGAAAATGAGCACCCTGAACAAGGAGAAACACTGGCTCTGATGCTCTGTGTCTCACAATGCCATTTGCTTCCTCTTCTGGACTAATCTGCAAAATACTACTTTTGACTAAGCACAAGTCACCAGATCAAAAAGCTTGTGGAGGAGAAAGTGCTGTAGTCTTTACCATCCTTTGCTAAAAGACAATGAGAAAACCCTTTATCCAAGTCCTTAACCCAACATGGGTAGCATTGGAGGTGGTAAATCTGTGACACAGCCTATCTGTGCTGTGTCTTAAGGGGGAAAAATAGGAATGAAAATATGTATTATATATCTTGGGACAATATTAGTAGATATTCCCATGGCCTTCAAATATACATAAGACTGTTGCAAACAGAAAAGCAATTAATTGTTCTGAGTTCAATTACAAGAAGGAAAGATTTAGAAAGACATTAATGAAACTTTATAAGCACTCTTAAGATCATTTGGGGAAGCTGTGAGGTCTCCAAAAACAGTTTAGATGAATAAGCTGTTGGAATGGCTTAAGTGCTACGGATTTTCCCCGGGGCCAAAATCAATTTTCAGGATCCCTTCCTCCCGACATGCTGTGATTCTACAGAACATGCTAGCAGGTGAACCAAAGGGGCAGGAGCCTGCCAATTCCACACAGAAACACAGATGAACTTGATGTCTCCTATCTGCAGGTTAAGATGCTACAAAAATAAACACAGCCATACATATTAATATATGGTACTGTTTTACTGAAAGGATCTAGAGAAACAGTTGCAATAAGAAGACCCAGTCATGGCTTCAGAAATGTTTGCAAAGAGCAGAAACAGGAGACCTGAGCTCGGTGTTTGGGAAGGGCTGGCAGCAGCCACCAAGTGAGTGCTGCATTTCCCACCCCAGCAGTTGGCAGCACAAGGCTGGGCAGTGCTTGTGAGCAGAGCCCTGTGTGGGCAGCTCCTCTGAGTGCTTCATTTAGAGTTTAATTCAGCTTTTAATTGGCTGAGCTCATCCCTTTGGCTGGCAGCAGTGTTGTGCATGCAGGTCCCTGGCTGTCCCTTGCACGTTGCATGCACTGCAACCAGGGGGCCGAGATTGCTCCTCTCCTTCCGAATTCAAGGGGAGCACAAGCATTACAGCAAACAGCTAAATACAGCTTTTGGCTGCCAAATTTCGGTTTCATTGCTGTCAGAACGTCACTTATCCCGGCTGGGCTGTCATTTTCAGGCTTGTAAAACCTCAATTGTCACGTTTGGATTTTCTTTAACACTTATTATAAATGCACGGGTTTGATTTGTGTGGAATGGAATGGCTCTCAGTAGCTCAGGGATTTGGCAAGGAGCTTCACATATTTCATCGAAATTCTGTTGGGCCTAAAGAGGCGCAACAATTTACATAAAAAATGTGCCTTTTAATACAGAAGTAATTTGTAATAGATGTTCCAAAATAATTCTCTATAAAAGATGAACTGAAACAAAAGCAACACGATCTTTGCCTCTCCACCATGGGAATTGATTCAGATTGAGAAAATGGAATTGGAAGAGTCTGATTTTGCAAAATACAATGTGGGTGAGTGCAGAGGAAGGAAGCAATTTCTTGAGCAGGAGGCCTAGAGGTGAAGCATGTACAGTTCCTTGAATTAATACTTGGAGCCACCTAGGAGCCTTAGGTAGTGTTAGGGAGCAGCAATATTTGTGTTAATCATAACTAGTAACAAACCAAATTAAAGTAAGAGCTCTTTGGTAAACAGAAAGGGGAAGCCTGATGAAATATATTCCTTTTAGTAGGACAATTTGCATTATTTAAAGGCATCTGAACACTTGGAAAAATCTAGGAAGAATCTTAAAATGCCATATTTCTGAAACAAAACATAAACTTGTACCCTTTTTGTGTCATAGAACTTGGATCCATGTTTACACTTGGTTGAAGCCTTAGACGAAGCAAATACATATGAATGAGGTCTTATTTTTACACTTAATTTTGGTGTTTTGGTAAATGCAAATGATGGAAGAAGTTGACATGAATAAATTGGCACCAGTTTAGAAGTCACCTCATTGCAAAGTGAGAGATATTTGGGACTGTTCATCACCTTACTACAGGGAAGGCTTCTGGTGTTAAATCAGTCAGTCACATATTATGTATCAGGAATGTTTGCAACTCTAGGCTGAGGAACTACAAGCTCTTGAAAGAGCCAAGAAACAAATGTATTACTTGAGCATGTTTACTGTAAAATGAAGGGCTATTTTATCTCAATCAAATAAACCAACAAGTGAACTGCAAATCTGATACTGAAATAAATCCAATTTACTCTCGTGTAATTGCTTATTTGATTCTCAAATATGACATGAAGTTAGAAAACAAATTGATATTCTGTCACTTCTGTTTCAGTAAACTTAACTCAAACAAGTTGCCCTTTAGGTGCATCTTGGATGGAACGGTACTTTATCTTCATCCCAAGGAAATCAGTGTATTAAATTTGTTTGAAAAATTATTATCCAAACCATGACTCCTTTTCAGACAGCGTTTGAACTGCATACTAAAAAGGCCAAATTTCCCCTGAGAGCCAGCACAAGCACAGAGAAGATAAGTACTGTAGTATATCCTCCCTCTGCAAGGAAATGGACCAGCAGCAAAGAAACAATATAAGCTCAGACAAATCCAGTAGGCACAGAGTGGGCATGGGCATCTTCCTCTTTTCTCATGGTCAAAATACAGTTTTAAGCCCAGATGTGCCTCAGCATTTAAAGAATAAGCTATATAGACCCTGGACTGTCTCAGCCATGGTCAGAATACTAAACCCAGCACAGATCCACAGTGGGTGAAGAAACTGAAAGGCGTCAAAGGAGTAATGAAAGGGCAGGGGGTAGGAGCAACACCCTTTCTGCTGAAAAGTTCTAGGGGTCGAAAATGTTTGTTAAAATAAAAGAGAATTAAGATTCAGACCAAAAACCTGAGGCTGGGTTGTTTAGCACAGCAGAGGTCAGCAAAACAGGCTGGCTGAGTCTGCAGCTGGGCTCTGTGAGGAAATGCTGGGATCGAAACAGCCGATACAACATCTCACCCTGGAATCCCAGGGAATCATCTGCATCATCTCCCGTTTAAAGGTCAAATCAAGCCAGGTTTGGGGGGGAAAAAATCCCCTTAAAAGGTCCAAGGCATAACTAATTCATGTCCGTGCAAGCTGAGAGAAGATTACAAAATCTTTTACAAAATTACAAAATCACCCTGTGATTTTTTTTTTTCAATTATAAATGCAGGGAAAAGATTGTTCTGCACAGATCATCATATTTAGTGATATGTTCTACTTTAATTATAAGGAATTTCAGATTAGTTCATAAGCTTAAAGCTACACTATTAAAACTAGTGTTACAGAAATAAATATTGATTAAATGATGAGGTAGGACAAGTTAAGACATGGCACTAAGTACCAGTAGGGATGGGTTAACAGTTTGTAGGAACTGGGAACATTAATTGAGAATTTTCAGTGCAATCCTGTTCCACCCATTCAAAAGTTCTATCAATGTATATTTATACTCTGTATACAATAACCATAACTACTGCTAAAATATTTACATTTGATGTAATATGTAGTATTTCCTCTTCTGTGGTACCCTTGGCCCTTAGATAATAAATTACATTAGTTTTTTAGGCTTGTCAAGGTCTCTAGGAGGCTCTGTGGATAACATCCAAATGACCCTTCCTCATATCTTCCTTGAATAAGGATGCCATACCCTTCATGCCATATTCTTTGCTGACAGAATCATTTCATTCAGATTTCACTGTGATTCTACATAGTCTGCTTTACAGTCTGTATTGTTCTGGCACATATTTGCCTCTAAATAAATTCAGGCTATTACATATAGAAGGATCTTCCTTTGCAAGATCTTTCTCAAAATCGAAAGTATTAGAGCTTGTAAAAATAAGGTCTCTAAGACTTGGCAAATTCAGATTTTTCAACAAATCCTCAGTTCCAAACGATCATCACTTTCTCTGATTGGGAGTTTTCTACAGCCAAATTACATCTCCTCAACTTGCTCCTCACAAGTGGATGTTTCACTGCCAGAATTTGTGCTTTACAATTGATTACCCTTATGGAAGAACATCCCATGGGAGAGCCATGAGATTCACAAAGAGGTTTCAAGACCTATGTATGAGCACCTTCAAAGCAGAAGCAAAAATCCATTTACGTTTTCACAGGCAGTTTTAATTAGAACCATGGATTTATCTGTATAAATAAGCACAGGGCAGCATTACTTTCAAAAGAAATCAGTGACTTGAAGAATTCTTTTTTCCCCCGCTTCGTACCATCGTGGACCTGTAAGTGTTGATGATTATTTTAACAATAACAAAAATGAAGAAGGAACAACCCCCAAAGAAGATTTAAGTGACCTGTAATGTGCAGTGAAGTGTAAATCTGTGAGGGTCAAAGAAGGTTGAGCTGCTCAAGCTGGGAGAAGCTGATATTTCTGTGTCACAGTCACAGGGTCTGGGCTGGTCTGACAGCCCTCCCAGGACCCAGCAGAGGTCCCTGGGTGTAAATCAGCTCTTGGAGAGCCCAGACAGTCCCATTTCTGCCTCCAGCATCTGCAAAAAGGAGCTTCCCGGGCAGCTGAAGGTCACAGGTGGGGCAGAGAGAAAAGAGGTGGCACAGAGAAATGTGCTGGAGGGGGATTGGAAGATTCAAAAGGCTGGGGCGAGTTTGGTGAAATGACCACAATTTTTGGGCATTCAAGCAAAATTATTCTGCTTAGAACTCAAGTGAAAAATCTAATGTTAGCATAACCCCAGAACAGAACCACCTCTTCAGTCCCAGGATGTAGTTATGTTTTCCTGCTTTTTCAAAATTGTGGAATAAATACCTGTCCTGATTTACATGTAATGCAGTGCATTAAATTTTTGTTTCTTCTGGGCTCAGTACATCTCTTTCATCCCACTATCATTATGTTAATGATGTAGTAAAATAACATTGATTTTAAAACTCTCATTTTCTGCCTTGTTAAAAAAACCCCAACCAGATGAAAAGCCTACAATCTGATTTTTGCCCCAAATGCAGAATGTTATTGGCCTGCCCTCCAGCACCTGGACTAGGAACAAAGGTGAAGTCCCAAACCTGAGCATCAGGAACTCCCTTGAAATGGGAGTGGAGAGGCAACACACAAGCCACAAACAACAAAACATCTGAAGGAAGAAATGCAATAAAAATTGGGTAAAATTATCCCTTGAGTAATGCTGGATGAAATCCTGACTAAAATCACTGAGCAGTGAAGCTATTCCAATGTATGCCACAGTAACATCAAAATACTTCCTTCTCTATAAACATCCTTTAATTCTTTCTGGAAAATGGAAGAGTACCACATGTGACAAGTGTTCCTAAGCAGCATGCTGAGCACCAAATGTGAACTATAATTCATAACTCATGCTCAATTAATCATAATGTATAAGGAATGGCTCTGTTAATGTTTCTGCTAACTACCTCACCTATTCTGAGTGATGCAGGCACAATTTCAGCTCCTGTGACTCGCTGTTGTAAGTGACAGACTATGGATACCCCAGCAGCTGTCAAAGTCACCAGCCTTCCCTCCATAAAGAGAAAAGCAACTCTCAGTATTACAGGAGGCTAAGAAAAGCTCTGAAAAGCAGAAATGAAAGTATGTGAGGGTGGAGAACATTATCTTTTCTCATGTAAATCCCACTGAAAAGCAGCCTGTGTAATCCAAGCCTTGCATCAAACTAAGATTTGGAACAACCTTCACTTAGCAAATGAGCAATTTCCAAGTGATAAACTGAAAGAGGAGAGCTCTGGTGTCTCCAGATATTGTTCTGGAGTTAATTTTATATGGTAGCCAGGGAGCAAATCCTGATTTGAAGCTTTACCTTCACACGCTACTGTTTTTGTCAATCAGAAGGAGGAGTTTAAAATGGACTGGCTCTTTGCTCAATTCAAATTCTGACAGAGGAAACTGATTGGAATCATTAAAGCCACAGTCACAGCTGATGGACCTGGAATCACCGTCTCTGCCCCAGGATATGTTTATAAACATCAGAAAGCTGGACTTCATGGTTCCCCATTTCTGAGCTGCATAAGCTGGGAAGAAGAGTGGTAACTTAACAAACCTTTGAAATTCTCTGGTCTAATTAGTGTCAGGCACCCCACAGGTACACAGTGATATTTCAGAATGCCCACAGCATATTCAGGTAAGTGCTTATGTTAGAAAACATACATAAAAATATCATAATGAGAGAGAATTACAGAAGGAACTCTCTGATGTGTTCTACCGATGAAATTTGGCTTTTTCACCCTGCTACTTAAAACTTAGGGACATGGAACATATTTTTCAAGCTTCTTGTAATATAATTCTAAGAGTTTCCTGCAAACCTCAGTATTTCAGGGCTTTTCAGCCAGGAGGAGCTCAGATAATTGTATTCCAACCTGTCATCACTAGACTTCAGGGTGCTTTTTATTTCCTCCTTCTCCACCTTCTCATTTTTAACAGCTATTTTCCATCTCAAACCAGTAAAACCTGCCATGGAAAGCTGAGCTCAGCACTCACCGCTCTTGGAAAAATCTCTTGTAAAATTATTAAACCACGTAGCACTCTTCTCTCTTGAATACCAATTCCCTGCTGTTATGGCCATCGGGGGAGGACGAACGGGCAGAACGCCGCGCATGGAGGGGCCGCGCCCCGGCTGCTGAGGCTGGGCAAGGGCGTGAGCGAGGGCGGTGCCCGGCCCA
>JAHLSL010000037.1:6838040-6850449 GCA_025920805.1 Petroica traversi
CGGGACAGGGATCGGGACAGGGATCGGGATCGGGACAGGGATCGGGATCGGGACAAGGACCGGGTCCGGGACAGGGATCGGGATCGGGACAGGGATCGGGACCGGGACAAGGACCGGGACAGGGATCGGGATCGGGACAGGGATCGGGATCGGGATCGGGATCGGGACCGGGACCGGGATCGGGACAGGGATCGGGATCGGGACAGGGATCGGGATCGCGACCGGGACAAGGACCGGGACCGGGATCGGGATCGGGATCGGGATCGGGATCGGGACCGGGACAAGGACCGGGACAGGGATCGGGATCGGGACAAGGACCAGGACCGGGACCGGGACCGGGACCGGGACCGGGACAGGGATCGGGATCGGGACCGGGACAAGGACCGGGACCGGGACAGGGATCGGGACAAGGACCGGGATCGGGACCGGGATCGGGATCGGGACCGGGACCGGGACAAGGACCGGGACTGGGACAGGGATCGGGACAAGGATCGGGATAGGGACAAGGATCGGGATCGGGACAGAGATCGGGGATCGGGATCGGGACAGGGATCGGGATCAGAATTGGGACAGGGATCGGGATCGGGACAGGGATCGGGATCGGGATCGAGATCGAGACCCGGATCGGGTTCAGGGACCAGGACAGGAGCCCGCCCAGGGCCAGCAGCTCGCCCGCCCGTCAGGGAGCTGCTCAGCCCGCGCTGCTGCAGCTTCATTCGGAAATAATTCCTCGTGCTGCCGTGATTCCCGTGGGTGCCGTGGCCACAGTGCCCAGCGCTGCCCGGGAAACGGGATCCGTGCGGCCCCGCCAGGGTCAGACACCGCCTCATACAGCCACCGCCAAATGCCCCCTCTGTGCCACAGTGAAAGCACTTCAACAGCGTGGTCCTCAGACAGACCCACGCATGAGTAAGTTTACTCGAATGTACAGTCCCACAGAATCCAATTAAACAACGCAAGAGCATGGAGTCACTCGTGTATTCATGGATACGGATAGCTGCATCCAGCGTTTATTTTGGGCTGGTGCCAGTTACAGTGCCCATCCCTTATCTGTACTTCATTTCTCAGCTCCACAATTAAAAGTTAAATTCAACCATCCTCCTCCCAGTGGGCCCTCGAGGATGAAACTTTTATAGGTCTTCAAATACATTATATATCCACTACTTGTGTTTGTTGTCCAGGAAATCTCCTATGGATTCTCCGAGAAAGCACAAAACAATGTATTATGTATTCAGGATTTTGTGCTGATCTCAGTAATTGTTACAGTGTTTGGAATAAAACGAACACATCTATTTGATAATTAATTACACTCTAATTGCTTTCACCTGGGAAAAACAGATAGCACTAAGGGGCAAACGGGGTCAATAATATTAGTCTAGGTGATCACCAATCTTGCATATACAAGCACCAATTAGTTAAGCAGAGTTAAACAGAGTCAGTGATAATTTGCATGAAGGATTCTGTATGTAGAGATAAATTAAACACACGGAAAGTAAGAGAAATAAAGCTACAACTTAATCTGAACTAGAGACCCATTTTCCTTTTGTATGGCTGCAGCAGCAGGTTAACCCTTGGGAAGAATGGGAGCACTGATGCCACTTTGCAGCTGAACTGTGCACAATCCACCTCTGCAAAGAGCCTCCCTCCACATTTTGGAGTGCAGTGTATTTATTATCGTGTGCAGGAGAGAGGGAAAGCCAGGGCTGTTGGCTCCTGTGTAATAACAAGCAGATGGTGCAGGAAACCTTGGCCCAGACATGGCAGAGCTGGCTCTGCTTGGGGAAGGCAGTTGGGCCATCCACAAGCTGAAGGAGCTGCTGGTGAAACTTTATTACTCAAGGGTGGGGCCCTGGTCTTTCATCTCACAGAGGGGAAAAAATGGATGGAAACAGCCTTGACTGCTGCTGATTCATAGGATATTGCACCAAGCCACAAAGAGAGGTGAATTTTGGGCTGCTATTTTGAGAACTCTTACCAGTCTTCAGTGCAGCAGAGCTTTTCCCCAGCCCTCAGCTCAGCAGCGATGACACAACTGAATGGACTCATTCATGGGTTTGGTAATAGAGAGCTCACCCAGAACTCATTGGTTTGTGCCTACAGAATCTGGGAATCACACATGAACCCCTCCCAAGCAGCACAAAAATCACTGCTGCTGATCCTGTGCTTCCAAACACACTGAAGAGCAGTCAGGAAACAACAGCTTAACACAACAAACGGGAGCAGGAGATTTGTGATCCCTGAACAAACAGCTTCCAAGCTCAAACACCTGTGGCTGTGTTCAGCTGATATCAGTCCAAATGGCTGAGCATTCCTTAGGGAAAACAACAGTCAGAGAGGTACTTGTACAGCACAGCCCTTCCAGGGCTGCTGGATTCAGAGGAGCTCAGCTCTGCCCTCAGCCTGAGCCAGGTACAATCAGGTATTCTCCTCAGGTATTGCCAGGGCAGGGGAGGAGATAAATCATCCAAAAGGAGCCTTGCAGCAGGCATAGAGAGCTCCTTGCTCAGCTATTGGAGTGCAGGGTCTGCTCTTGCACATCTCTGTTGCTGTTCAGTCCCTGCAAACTGATTCCTTCTCTTCTGGGATTTGCAGCCAGTTCAGCATTTCCTCTGCCTTTGCTGATATGCAGTAGCTGTAACCACTGCCCATCCTGATACATGGACTTCATACATGGTCAAGTAGCTCTGTACAAATTTGTTATTATCATGCAAACTACTGCCCTTAGGACAGAAAAGCATCTGCTTCTCAGATGGAAGCATTGGAACTTCTTGGCCAGGGTGAAGAAGCATTATATTCTTACTATTCAAAGTGCAGTTCTTTTAAACTGAATTATGATGGAAAATGCCAACTGTAAAAATATCCGTGATGAAGCTTCCAGGCCTCATAAGGACTGTGGGAGTCCTGCACGGTTGTTGGATTAAAAAGAATGTGCAGGAAATCTCAGTCCTATTTCTCAAACAGCAATGAGGGCCTGTTCTCTTTGATTATCACCACCGGTGAAAAGACAGTTTCTCATTAGGCCCTTTCTGTGGTCTATGGAATGAAGAACAGGTTGTCCAGCATGAGGCCAGGACCAGGCCCTGGCAGAACATCCAAAATCCAGCTGCTAATCCAAGAATGCCTTTGCTGGTGGGATCCATAACTGGAATGGATCCTGGACCCAGCCACAGCCACGTACATCTCAGATCCTCAGGAGCATTATTCTCACTCAGCTGTTCTAACCTTGAGGATAACTTGAGCTCTCTTGTCAGCCATCTGCCTTACAATAAGCCAGCATCCTTATGTATTCTCTCTGCCAAAAGGCAACTTTAAAAATGCTATTTAAAAAAACTGTGTACAAATTAAACAGTCAACATATTTTACTGCTGCTCAGTAACTAAAATGCTTTCACTATGCTATGCAATCTATAACTGCTGAAATTACTTTCATGTGTGTTTATAAGTCTTCCTGTATTTTCTCCTCATTACTCCAAATACATTTTAAAAGCTTGTTAAGATAGATTTGTTGGTGTTTTGTATCTAGCTGACTGTGCATGTTAAAGGCTTCAACTGTGACATTCCTAACTTGAAACACACTATTCTTCATGCTGCTTGTTAAAACACATATCATTCCAACCATGTACATTAATTGGCTTGTCTGGGGAAACAGAACTCAGTTTATGAAGTCTGTCATCCTGCTTGGTAGCTTAATTATAAAATAAAATTGTTTTCCTTCCCCCCAGCCAGACTATTTGCTCTGTGTTTTTCTTTTTTTTTTTCCTTCCTCATGCTGCTCTTTAAATTCCAGGGCTGAGTAACTGATCCTCTGGGTCCTACTGCAGTGGCTGCTCCCAGGGCTGGTTCCTTAGGGAATGCAGGCTCTGCATGGACCTAAACTGCACTTGTAACCACCTGGGGCTGAGAGGTGCAGACAGACAACCACGTTCAAGCTGTGTCCAACAGAGGCAAAGGATTATTTCAGTTATTGCTCGCTGACTTGTGATGTTCTGTGTACAGCCAGCCCCCCTGCAGGACAGCACGAAGCCAAAAAACATTTCCAGGGAGAAAGGAAAAACAAACCTGTAGCAAACAGGTAGTAACTCTTGCCAGAGCCAGCCCTCAATGACAGATGACATCAAGCTCCTTTCAGACCTTTATTATTCAGTAATAAAGCACCCACCACTGAAGATCCCATTGTTAAACTCCACTGGGTTTGCCCTAAGGCTTTTCCTTTCCAGCAGCAGAGTCCTTACTCAAGGGTTGATGGCACAGCCAGAAGCAAAGAGCAGCCCAAAATAGAATGTCCAGGAGTGAGGGAAACTCTGGTGGCTCACTGAAAACCACAGAGCTGAAGGATAAAATCACAGGTCAGCAGCTGCACTCACAGCAGGACCCACTGACTTCAGACAAACCAGGAACTCCCCACAGAAGGAAAAATTGTCTACCAACTGAAACCTAATGTACTAAATAAGGGATTTTTTTAAATACCCAGAACTATAAAATATCTCTATGAAAATTATCTTTTTTTACTACACCATTCTGCTCAGGGTCTAAATCTGCAGCTCCCACGCAGCAATTCTCAGCTCCCTAAACTTCCATTCTGCTGAAAGAGCCCCCTTGATAGGTTGATTTTAGGCAACTCTTCAAGAGTGGAACAGTGCAAAGCAACAGGAACCTGAAGCACTGTAAAACCTTTAAAATAGCCATGTATAGAAGCTAACTGCTTCTTTCTTCTCCAACACAAAATTCAGCATGTTTTAGAGTCAGATCCTGTGAAAAGTCTTCTGAATCAGAAGCCAGAATCCTAACCCTGATAATTTTGGATAGAAATCAAAATTATCAAACTTCACACTACACATGCTATTGCAAACTCTGCTTCTCATCACACAAAACTAATTTCCCTTTACAAAGGGATCAATCTTGACCATGACACATCTTCCAGAAAGCAGCCCCTCTATAAAAATATTCAGGTAAAACTCCTTGCTTTAAGAAATGCACCAGGATCCTCCAAGTTCTCCCTTCTGAGTGCACCAGCCCACTCCCTCCCACAATGGCAGGAAGGCCGTATGTGCCAAGAATTATTGGCATCATCTGCAACTAGGCATTCTGCTAGTGATTTAGGAAATCTGTTAATGGGAAATTAATTGGAATCAGGATCAGCCAATTGCACAAATTTTCCCCTTGATTAACACACCCACTTGTTGACAGGATGAATTACAAGTCGTGCCATTCACTGACGTAGCTGAGCCCCAGGGAACTCGTTGGTGCACTGGCAGTGTGGTGGCATTTAATGTGGCCAGGAACTGGAGATGCTGGGAGGGATTGCAGAGCTGGAACTGAGCAAGGAGAGCAAAGCTCAGGCCCTCCCAGCCCTGCCTGTGACCTGCCCTGAGCTGGGGCTGGTGTGAATGGCTCTGGGACCTGCAGAGTGCCAGAGCAGTGACACAAGCTCAGCAGTGAGCTCCACCAGCACTAGGCAAGCACAGAGTGGGCAAGGTGAGCTCAGTAGAGCCCAGCACAGCGTGTGCTGCCTCCCTGCTGCTGGGAGGGCTCAGTCTGGTTGCTGTGAGCCCTTCGTGCCTGGCTTGGCCAGCACTGGTGCCACCAGGGCCAGCCTGCAAACAGCACAGCCTGACTCTGCTTCTCCCTGGGAGCAGCCAGCTTATTGCTGTGGTGTTTCTTCTGTGACCTCAGCTGGGCTCAAATCTTTCTTTCTTACGTTTGTTAACTTAAGAAACCTTGGTGAAGCCACTGAGCTCAGATCAAATGTGGAGTCAAAGCAGGGCAGCAGATGCCCAGCAGAGCTGAGGGCACTCAGCACCCTGAGCTCCCTCGTCTGTCCCACAGTGTCCTGGAGCAGCCTCCTCACAGTGTGCCAAAAATACCCACACGGACATTCATTTCTTCAGTGCCATGAGCGTTACCAAGTCCTTTCAGAATAAAACCCAGCTGGGGTTGCCACAAGCGTTTAGATTTGGCCTCATGCTACCCCAGCACCACAGAAAGAGCATGGCTTGCTATGATAGTTTGCAGTTGGCCATGGGACTTAAGGCAGGCTGTTTTCCTCGAGTTCATTGTTTTACAATTTCACATTAAGAGAGGGAATGCTAATGAGAGAGCCTGGAGGTGCTCGGGTGATCTGTAACAGGGGATGACAGGTCCCCAGGGAGAGATCAGACTCCCCTCCGACGTGACAAGTGTGGCTGAGTGATGCTCTGCTCTCTGACACGCTTCCCCTGCTGCCTTGGGAGAAAGGACAGCCTTTTATCTCAGGGAAGAGGCGGTGGGTTGGAAGAAGCTGATGATCAGCTTTGCTTTCACAGGGAGGGGGGTGAGTTGCAAATTACCTGCTGTCAGTGGAAGGCCAAAGCCACAGCAGAAGGCTGGGCAGGGTGCTGGGCTGGAAACAAGATGTGTGTTAAAAGGGGAATGGAATGCTTGAAGGGTACTGAGTGTTTTGAGGCAGAAAACATTCAGCAGAAGAGACGTCTGCATAAGTAACATCTTTATAAGCAGGGATATATGGAGATGAGAAATTGCTCCGAGAGCACTGAGAAAATGAAGATTTACCGCTTTAAGTAAAAAGGGAAAAGGAGACGCCAGGCTGTGCCTCTGCTTTTCAGGGAAAACATTACAATCTGAGGATTTGATGAATAGCTGTAAGGAAGGCTGAGGAGGCTCTGCTCACTCCCAAAGACAGATTGAACCTGAGCTTGCTTATGGCAGAGAACCATCACCCTCTCCCTCCATGAGAGAGCGCTGGGGTCACTTTGTGTGCCCCGGTGTCCCTGT
Organism: Petroica traversi; assembly: GCA_025920805.1. Taxonomy (NCBI): domain Eukaryota; kingdom Metazoa; phylum Chordata; class Aves; order Passeriformes; family Petroicidae; genus Petroica; species Petroica traversi. The sequence goes on from JAHLSL010000037.1 coordinate 6,844,811, forward strand.
GATGCCCGGGGTGTCCTGCACCAGTGTGTGCCTTCCCAGCCCAGGCTGTGCAGGATCTGAGCACTGTGAGTCCCCCAGTGTCCTGGGACTGGGAAAAGTCTTAGGCACAGCCCAGGGAAGCACTGGAATCCTTTGCTGGCAGGTGTAACAGGAGTTCCTGAGACACCAGACAGAGCAGGACAGCGTGGGACAGGCTCACTGAGCTGCAGCAGAGACAGCAGAGTGTGCCCAGAGGGGTGAGCAGCCAGCACACACCAAATCCCTCCTGAGCCAAGAGGGGTGAGCAGCCAGCACACACCAAATCCCTCCTGAGCCCAGAGGGGTGAGCAGCCAGCACACACCAAATCCCTCCTGAGCCCAGAGGGGTGAGCAGCCAACCCACACCAAATCACCTCCTGAGCCCAGAGCCAGCACAGAGGGCACACAGCACCCGGGCACATCCTCAGCAGTCACTCACTGCCTGTCACAAATGTACAAATCATGAGCTTTGCATCCAATTAGTACTCAAAGGCTTGAAGACTTTTCTGCATTTACAAATTTCTAAGAAATTAATCTCCAAACCAGTTGCTTTCAGTCTAATGCCTCCCGAGGGTTTGGAGGGGGTTATTTGTATGGATTTCTTTTGCTGACTGTTGTCAGGCTTACACCGAATGCCAAGCTCCTGTTGCTTTACCTGTGCATAAAAGGATGTTGCAAATGCCAGAGATGACAGTTTTCCTTGCAGGAGCCTGGGGCCTCCAACCCAGCCAGTAATGGCAAACACCACCCCCACCATCTTGGAATGCCCACAGTCTGTACAGAGAGCACTGTGGATATGTTAGTGATCAAACTATGTCGGCTGTGACAGAATAAAAGTCTTTGAAGATTAAGCAGGAAAAAAAGTCTTTGAAATAGATATTGAAAAGTTACGTTATCCTTTTACTTATCTCACTCTAAAGCTTCCAACAGTGGTCTTGCAGGACAGAACTGACCAGGGATTTCTTCATGCATGAAATGATTTTATTTCATCCTGGTGCAGGAAATGACATGAAAACCGTGCAGAAAATAGTAAAGTTCTAAGCCTGACAGGAGAAAATGGCAAATAGAATGATTTGTGCTAAGCTCAGAAATAGTATCCCTTCTTACCTGCTGACCATCCCAAACCTTGTCTCTGTGTGGAGCCAAGAATTAAAAATACATCAAACTCCATTCAATTTGCAGGTATCAGAGAGATTTCAACTGGAAAACATTAACTCATTCCTTTCTCTGATTCCATTTGCAGAAACCACACAGGGTCAGAGGCCCAATAGAAAATCTCAAAGTCAGAAACAATTCTGAGGAAGAGAGTGAAAATTGGAGATAAATAGGAAAAGGCATTCAAAAAAGCAGAAAGATCCATTAATACACTCTGATTCCAGGCAAGAAATCTGATTTTCCTTTAGCTCATATCAAGCAAAATCTGTCTGCCTCACTCTCATTGCTCTGAACTCAGTTAGGATTTGTTCAAAATCTCACAGCCCACCCAAAACCTGCTGGGTTTCATTGATTTCTGTGCTTGGGAGAGACCAAACACTCATAACCTTGCAAAACTCAAAAGGCAGATCACGTGCAAAGAAATTACCAGATACTCTGCCTTCCCATGATGTGCTTTTACACAACTCTGTATTTAGCTATTTCCACCTTTGATGTTACCAGATCTCAGATGGCATTTCCCCTTTCCTTTATACTTCCTTTAAGCATCAGAGGCATTTTTTTAACTAGAAGCAGAAATCTCTTGGATTTTAACAGCTGCTTTGCACTGTCAGCCAGAGAATAGCAGGTTCTAACTTCTAATCTTGCATTGTTTGTGTTTTAAACTAATAACTGCCAAAATCTTCTGTTAATGGAGGCAGAAACATTTGCATGCTAATTTGCTTCCAAATTATTCAAAAATGATGTTACTGGCAGCCTGGAGAAATAACTATTTAAGAAGCCTATCCAATTTAATATTTTTATTATCATTTGCTATTTATACACTAACACTGGTGTCCCTGGTGTCTAACAGGGACATTCATCACTTTACACTTTAAGGAATCACAGCAACATTAACTGCCTAATCCTAGCAAAATCCCTATCTGGAAGACAAGTATTGTTATCTCCCCTCTGCAGATGAGGGTGTCTCAGTGCCACATCTCTGCATCTTGCCCAAGAGCTCAATGCAGGAGGCAGGAGCAGGCTGGCAGAGGGACACCTTGTGCTTGGGGCCAGATCTGGCCATGCCAGGAGGGTTTCCTCAGCAGCAGGACAGCCTCTCCCTATGGAAGAGTGCTGACATTCCTGGACTGCTGCCCATTTCCATGGCTGGGCCTTACTGCCTCTCCATTGACCCTTGGATATGAAGCAATCCACCCCAAATTAGAGCAGACTTTGGGTGAGGTTTGTGCTGTGTGCAGTGTGTGCTGTGACACTGTGATGGGACTGCTCCAGACACAAAGAACAGCCCAGCCCTGGACCCAGCCTTGGAGCCTCCAGGAATGGGCAGCCTGGGTGCAGACCTGAGCATTTCATACCCAGCCCAGCTGCTGGAAAACAGTGCTAACTTTCAGCTATGTAATTATCCCCTGTACAGGTGTGAAATACCTGCCATGTGATCCTTGATTCAGCACAAGGCTCAGAGCCAGCCTTCAGCAGACACTCAGTGTCACTATTTTGCTTGTTACCTCAAAACCTCGGGGGACTGGCCTCGTTCCACCCAGGCTCCCAGGACTGATCCCACTGCTGCCTGCACAGGAACCTCCCTTCAGGGCAGAACAAGAAATAAATATTTGTTTATTTTCAGGCCTTAAGGTGGTGCCTCCTTCCTAGAGCTGCTGCCTTGTCTATTAAACCAACACAAAATGGTTTCTCGTTTCATATAGACATATCTTGAATTTCCCAGCTGTCATCTGACAGATAGGAGCATTGGGAGAGAAAAATAAAACAAGCACAGTGTATAAACAACCCTGGGGACTAAATTTTGCAGACTCTGAACATCAATGATGTGCAATTCTTTGCTGAAGTGAGCAAGTACGCAGGGAGAGCTGTACATGACAATTATATTAAAACACTGCACAGAGCTTGAGCTTTAAATATCTCAGAGGAAGAAAACATAAATGCAAAGACATTTTCAGCTGTTTCTTTAAGAGGGAGAGGTGAAGGTTATACACAAGGTGTGAACTGCCTTGGGAAATCTGCGAGCTCTTGTACTGGGAGAACTGCAGCCATCCCTGGGCTGTGGCTGTGGACCTCAGCTAGAGACCCTGCAGGAATCAAATACAGGCACTGCTCACAGAATTTCTGATTAAAAATCTAAAAAAGAAAAAACTAATGAGTTTTATTCCACACAGCATTTCTATTTAAAACCAGTGGGGTTTGTGATGTAACAGAGCTGACACATGCTCTCAATGGCTGCCACTGCAGGTGCCACAAGGTTTGCTCATGAAGGAGAGCTCACATTTTGGGGATATCTTTGGAGGGGGCACAAGCTCTACCATGAGAGCTCCTAAAAAAATGCTTCTCCTGACAAGATCTGTAAAGTTCACAGGGAGTCAGATGCATCCTCTTCTCTTTGAGACAGCAAACCCTTTATAAAAACAGAACTCAACACCTGATTATTTGTCTTTGAGAAAAATGTCTTATCTGCAACAGCACCCAATTTCTCACCAGCATCCTCCACTCTTTCAAATGTCTTCAAATAATTAGACAGATGTACTCCTTAAATTCCTTGATTTCAATAATTTGCTGACACAATCCCAGTAATCCCAAAGATCTCAGTTCACTCTGCCACAGACCCTTTTCCCAACCTCTCAGCCCTAAGTGTCAGTTAAGAGCACAAGGAAAGTAACCAAGAAAGCTTTTGGTAGCAGGAAAGTGCCAATCATTCCTTTAGTATAAATAACATTTTCCAAACACACCTATCAATAACAATTTGCAGCACTAAAGGAAGAGAAAGTATATTACCTTTTAATGGCAGCAGAGTGATTACAGCAGCGGTTCATCCCTACAGGAGTGACAGAGATGTGACATTAACCCTTCCAGCAGGAAACCTCCCCTGAGCTGCAAACACAGTGCCCTGGATGTGAGGAAAAGCTGTCACACAAGAGGCCAGCAGTGCCCTTCAGCATTCCCAATCAGATTGGAAAGCTGTTGTAGCTACAGCATGCCTCTAGCCTTTTGCTTCCAGCAATTATCGATCCCAGGTCTCACTGATCCCTGTGGCAGGTCTGTTAGACAGAAAAAAACACTCACAATAAATGAGCAAAATTAACGAGCAAAATTAGCAACAAGAGAAAAAACAGAAGCCTGCTCCTTCAAATAATATAAATACTTATATTCCATTAAGCCTATTCTAATCCATATATGGAACATATGAAGTATTCTGCACGACTTACACCAGTGAAATCCTTCATGGCAGGCAGAAGGGGCATACATTTATTAACTAGAAAGAATAGACCAATATTTTTTGGACAAATTGAGGCAGAAAGGACTACAGAGCAATCAGATCTACTTAAGGACCAGCTTGGGAGTTCTTACAATTACAAACAGAAATAGGATTTTGCTGTAAGTATGCTATAAATGTAGAGCCACAGCAGACAAGCAGACAGTCTTCCAGCATTTATAAAGACATCAAAGCAAGGAGGACAGAAATAAGCTTTAGTGCTCAAAAAATATTTTAAGTCATTAGGAATAAACTTGTGAAGTTTCACAAACATTCCAAGGTTTGGGATCTTCCCATTGGCTGTTAACAAAAGTAGTGCTTTACCTACACTAAGGTTAAAAAATGTACTTCCTGAATAGAGTGGGAGTTGTCTTTCCTTGACAATCATTTGATACCAAGAAACCATAAAGGCAAAGAAATTCACAGGAAAGGACAGAATAAGGTGCATTTCCTCAAGCATCTTGGCAGAAATGCAAGCAGATAAGGCTGTCAAAAAGAACCCCTTGGTGACAGGGTAATCAGGGGCAGATGCAGCAAACCATCACCATGATTTTTCTTCTTTCCCCTCTCTGCTCTTTAAGTGTTTTCAATGTGATTTTAATGCAATGTGCAATGCATGAATAAAACAGTGCAATGGATGCATGGGCCGAAATCTTTCCAAAATTTCAACACATTAGGAAAGAATATTTTCTCAGTGGTTTGCAATGTGCAGAGTTTACACCTGCTGGTCTTTACAGGAGGATATTGCACTGATGCTGAGAGCTGATAACCAAGGACACAAGCAAACTGCCTTTGGTCCAGATTTCCAGCTGCATCTCATAGGAGTACAGGATGTCACAGGCTGGGAGTGCTGGCAGACCAGTGGGAGGTCAGAGACCTGTCCCCATGGGGGACAGCTGAAGCTGCGGGTGACTGGAAGCCGGGGTGTGGTGTCACCCGGGGAGAGGGGCTCTGGTGCTAGACAGGGAGCTGAGGTGCGGGAAGCACAGCAGCTCCAGAACAGCTTGGGAGAGCCACCCCCAGCGCTGCTGCTTCACACCCGCGGCGCGCTCAGAAATGCCTTTGCTGCGTGCAGCCTCCTCCTCCCCCGGTTCTTCGTCCCAGCCAAGAGCCAGGACAGAGCCAGCAGCCTCCCAACTTGGTACACTTGGCAGCGAGTCACCCCCGGTGCCAGCCCCGCTCCTCGCTGGCTGTGTGTGTGCTG
>JAHLSL010000037.1:6850459-7070058 GCA_025920805.1 Petroica traversi
CTCCTCGCTGGCTGTGTGTGTGCTGGGTGGCATCCCCTGTCACACGGGGTCACCCTCGGCTGCTGCTGCTCCTTAGGGATCAGCAGCAAAGCGCCCACGCCCCAGCAGGGCCCGCACAGGGAGCACCGAGCTTTCACTCAAGCTTAGATAAGGCTGTGTTCGTAAAAAGAAAGGGTGCGGTTATGACACTTAAAAGCCGCGTGTATTTTTGGGAGGAGGACCTGCACTGAAGCCGCCCTCGGCTGTGGGAGCAGTGAGCAGTTTGCCTGCAACATCATCTCAGCTCTCTCTGCCCAGCCAAACCCTGAGCCCGGCTGGGGGAAAGCCACAAGTGAAGGCCAGGACAGTGTAATAGCTCTACGTGGAGGCACGGGAACACTATCACTGTTAACTTATTTATGTTAAGTTGAAGAAAATAAGGGTGCTGTTATGCTAAAGAGCTGTGAGAGGAAAACCCCCCCGTTTTGTCCTCATATGATCCTCTGTGCTAAGAAGTTGAATATGAAGTGCACACCAAAAAATGCAAGCAGCAGAAAGATGTGGAGTGTTCCTTACGTTTGTGTTTTCCCAAGTTCACCTTTCAGCCACTGTGAATTTTACAGCTGAGCTCTCTCATCGAAGCTGTTCCAAAGACTTTGAGGAAAACCTACACATGCAATCAGTGGCCAGGCTGCAGGGCTCCAACAGATCTGAGCTTGGTGTCGCACAGGTAAGGATGGAGGAATGTGAGAAGACCAGAGATCCAGACTGTAAGTTGAGTAGATTCCTCTCAACAGCAACATGTAAGGTAACTTCACACCTGAAAACCAAGAGTGTGGGGATTTATTTACATTTTTACAGATGTTAACTAACCTTTCCAAAATGCCCCAGATATTTTAGTCTGAATTCACTTTGAATTTTGGACCAGACATGCAGATTTTTTCGCTTTTTCCCCTAAATGTTTTCCACAAAATTATCTCCACTGTTCCTCAGGAGAACAAGGGTTGGAGATGTGTTACTGAGCTGCTCTGCATATCATAGATAAATCTTAAATGCTACAGGCTACGTCCAACTGTGGTGCTGTGTCTGCATTTAAGACATGATTAAACTATCTGTACATCTCAACCTTTGCTGTAGCAATTTTCTTTAACTGAATCAAGAATCTGTGACTCACTTAGGCATTTTTATCAGCCTGTAAGAATCAACAGCACATCTCAGAGTTTGCTCTTTACACTTGAGTGGGACAAGAGGGACATGCAAAGATATCCAGAGCCGTGCCAGCACAGCTAAATTTTCTAAAGAGAAGTAGCTTTGCATAGCACACAAAAACACTTTTTCCATAGCATCGATGTCCTTTTTATAATCCTGGTCTTTTTGCAGGAGTAGAGCTTGGGCACAAAGGACAAAAAAATCAAGTTCTGAAGAAGTGGCATGTCCAGACAGATTCACTGTGCCAGTGGAAGTCCCCTGTGCTCTCCAGGGAACCTGAGCAAGCCTCAGCCATCTCCTCTGCTGCTGCTCACAAAGGCCCAGGAGGAACATCCCCACAGACAGCTGGATGTGTCAGTCACACAAACACCTTTGTGGATCTCTATGGCGCTTTAGCATCAGAAAAGAGATCTCCTTGTCAGCATTTCAGATTGTTTGTGAGCTTCTACTGCATTTTGCACATTCCATCAGTCTCTCAGACTCTTCATCTGCTCTCAAAACTGCTGAAGTTACTGGTTCTGGCTTTCATTTTCCCTTGGTGAAATGTAATCCAGAAAGCCCTCCTCTTCTCCCACGTGTGCATCTTTATGTGCAGAGAATGCCCAGGCAGGAGCAGAGCTGGGGAAGGAGCAGGTTTCTAGAGCACAGTAAAGCTCCATGGTGTTACTTTGGTGCAAACTATTACATCATTTTAATACAGATTTCCTGCTCTTTTAGCTGAGGCCCAAGTGACAACAGCTCCCTTCCCAAACAAATGGCTCCAGCAGCCCCTGGCAGCAGCCAGGCTGTTCAGAGCAGACCCATTTGCCTTTCCCTGCTCAGCCCACAGCTCCAGTCAGCACAATCCAGCAGCACAATCGTATTTATTTTTTACAGCTGAGAACTTTGACAAACAGCAGCAGGCAGCAAAGGCCAGTTGATTTATATTTCTTACAGTATATACCTTTAAGAATGGCAGTCACCATTATGGAAGCTATCAAAAAGCTAGCTCTGACCTTAAGTAAGTGTGCTCCTATGTCAGGCAGTCCCAGCAAGGAGAATTTATGAGGCAGATGCTGAATTCAGGGAAGGAAAAAGAGTTGGGTTACTCTTGCCAGAATGCAGCCCAGGATGCAGTTGCCAATATTTGGTTTAATTATTTGTGTTCCTTCAGGACAGCAATTTAACCACACTCTATCTGGGTCAGACAGGCTTCTGGGCTGTTCCACAGCACCATCTGAACCTGCAGGTGAGCTCACAGGGCTCCCAGAGTGCAGGGACAAACCAAGTCACACGTGTTGGCATTAACATTGCATGAGGAGCACAGCAGAGCATAATTAATTCTGTGAATTTATAGACAAGAAAACCTGCTGGAGGAGCAATTCTACAGCAGGTTGGCTACCTTTTGCATATGTTTTCCTTGATGAAAATCCTGCAAAACAGAAAATCTTTCCTATCTCCTTTGACATTTCAGAGGATGAGGTCATTAATTATTAATTTTCCTTGACGAAGTACACCTTTCTTCTGCAAAAATGGAACCCCAGTAAGAGCACAATATAGTCTTGTTTACATCTCTTCCTGCTTTTAACAGTTCTTTCCAAAATATGCTTATTTATTTTTATGAAGCCAGCGGAAAATTGTATTGCTCAAATTTATTTTATGCATTCATTTGGAAAAAAAAAAAATCAAAAGACTACTTGGCCCTCCCTTCAGCCCTATTGCATTTGTTCTCATTTATTAAATGGACTTATTTGAAGTTCATTTGCAAGCAAAGTAGTGTTAACTTAAGATACATTCATCATTTTCTTCATAAGAAAACAGCAATGAATGCCAACTCATTACAAAAGAAGTAATTTTAAAAAAATTACACTTTTTAAAAAAAGATAATTAGGAAAAAAGATACTTTTTTAGCCTGCTTCTCATCTTGGCTGTGACCCCTCAGGGCTGCAGCCATGCTCCACAGGCCATCAATATCCTCCCTGACACCGGGCTTGTCCTGAGGGAAGCAGCATTTTCCATGACACAGAATCAAAGAATCACAGAATGGGCTGGAAAGGACATTAAAGATCGTCTTGTTCCAACCTCCCTGCCTTGGTCAGGGATTCCCTTCACAAGCCCAGGCTGCTCAGAGCCCCATCCAACCCAGCCTTGGACATTTCCAGGGATGTACAGCTGGTTTGGGATGTTTCTCCTAGAAAGGATGCTTGGGAGGAGAAGGAATCCAGGAAAAAGGAGTATTTTCCTTCATTTTGCACAGAGCCAGCAGAAACAAGAAAAAATTAGAAAATGGCAAAGACAGAAGGAGCATCAGTTGTAGGAGGAAGGAGTGGAAGGGAAAAGGAGCAACGTTGTTAAAGCATTTTCCTCCTAGTTTAACTTAAAAACAATTTAAAGCAAAAGTTGGCTCTACACAGCAGAGGCCCAGCAGCACCTCCTTCACATCACTTCCCATTCATCACGGGGGAATCACTCCCTCCCTGCTCCTTGCCAGCCACCACTTTACTACTTCTTGTCTGCTCTCAGCACTTCTGCTGTCTCCCCTCCTGTCTTTGTCTCTTGTGAAGCATCCTGGAACCCAGCCCAGCCCGTTCAAGCTCCCAACACATCTTGAATTTTAATTTGCTCTCATTTGAAGCCATCTATCTCTGTTTTAAACCCAGAGACAAAGAGAATGAGCCAATTTATTATTACTTAAAACCAAAACAAACCTGCAGAGAAAGCCTGGCCCACTCCCAGCACATCACAGCGTGCCCAGCTTGGTGCTAATACTGGCTTGAAGACAAGTGATCTGGGGCACAAAATTCTGCACAGGGACAGCCCACTTGGGGAAGGTGCTGTGCACCAGGCACCCAGGGCTGTGGAAAAGCCCATCATTTAAGAGCAGAGATGACAATGAAAGATGTAAAAGCAACACAGGCTGTTCTCAGAGCACATTACAGCCTTACCTGGACTCCAAGGCTGCCTGGTGGGTGAGCTTTCCTGCCAGCCAATGTCGCATTTCATTCTAATTGGCATTTAAGACACTGCAATGAAACCCCTTTACTCTGTACTTCATAAAGAACAAGGAGAACTCATTTTTGTCAGTGAATGGAAAATTTACAGCAATAATAAATGAGGCAGGGGAAAATGGGATTCTCTGTTGAACATGATGATAGTTCACAAATACTTTCCATTAAATAAAAAGACATTAGAGTACTGAAAAACAAGTAAAAAATTCCAAATAAACACATGTGGAAAAAGGAAAATGTGCAACAAATATTTGCCAGTGGTTGCCCTGGAACTGCACATTAGCACAAATCATAGAATCACAGAACCATTAAGGCTGGAAAAGACCACCCCATCAACAGAACCATGGCACTAAATGCCACACTGAGTCATCCCTTGAACCCTTGCAGGGATGGTGACCCCACTGCCTCCCCCATTCCAGGCTGGCCACCCTTTCAGTGGAGTCTCTCCTTTCTGCCTCCTCCTGTTCTGTATGGTGCCCATCCCCTGTTTGTAAATTATGTGCAGTGGACATGAATTTAAACAGAAGTAATCTATAAAAGCAGTTTAAATCACCAGTATCAATATTATTTTAGTGCATTAGGCTTTTAATTCTTGTCACAATTCATTGATTAATCATCTTTATTGGTGAGAAGACAATTCCTTTCCCATTTTCCTGCAAACCAGCAATCTTTGCCCACTGCAGCTCTCTGTCATCAATTCAGAAACTGTGACTGCTTCAACTGCTGATTGCAGTGCCACATTTCATGTTCCCTTCCTTGGGAATGCATTTGTAGGGACACTAACAAAATAGTGGATTATTTGTTGCATTTCTTTGATCTATAAATAGGACTTCTCTGTAGAGAATATTTTTACTGCATTAGGAGCAATCTCGATACACTTCTTCTAAAGTGTAACCAAGTAATTTTCATCTCATTTTGAAGTTCTGTGCCTGCAAGAAGTAACTGTACCAGAGTGAAATGTCAAAAGAGAAACTTGGATGTCCAAATGAGGCAGAGGTTGGGAACAGGACATAGAGCTGCTTTGCTTTGCTCCATTTTATTTACAGCTCAGACTGAAATCTCTTTCCCTTGGGTCTTTTCTGGTGGCCTGCAAGAAATGAGTCAAAAGTGGCAAAATACCTGCTCAAAGCTGTTTAGTTCTAAGCCAACATGGGGTGGGGGCAATGGCAGGAGAGCCTTGACCTGGGGTAGGACCATCCCTGGCACTGGGGTGAGTGCAGAGGTAAAATATTTCTGTATAATGGCTTGGTCCTGCTGTTCCTGCTGCCTTCATCAAGCTGGAGACTTGTGTGATGTCATTCACACTTCTCCTATAAAAAGAAATCTTGTGTCACCAGCACGTTATTTCTTTTCTACATTTGCAAGTCCTGTTCATAACTTGTCACTTCTATCCCAGGAAAACTCATTTGTTTGGACAATTTGGTATTAAAAAACCCCTAAAGGTTATAATTCTCAAAATAATTCCGAAATGGCAGGCATGCACAGTGAACACATCACCCTGGCACTGTGCCACCAACCCAAAGCACAACCATGAAAAAGGAACACACATGCCAGTTTTTAAGATAAGGCTACACCACTTAGTTTTGCTACCAAAAAAAAAAAAACCACCAAAAGCAAAGCAAAGAAAAACCTGTACAGCATTCAGAGGACAAGAGACCAGCTCCTACATGTATTGGGTATTTACAGTTACAGCATTTGGGAATGCAAATTGAAATGAATCAATGCCAGCAGGGATGCCTAAAAGACATAAGTGAGAATTACAGCAATTAAGAATGTTGTCTCAAAGGAAATTAGTACAGTCCATTAATTACAGTGCCTTAAAGGAAAATGTACCAAAATAAGAAAGCAAGAAATTAAAATATCAGGAAATTAGCAGAAAAAATTGCGGTGTGTAAAAGATAATGAGTACAGTAGGTATTTGCCACCCTTATTTTATTAACAAGGAAACGAAACAAAGAAATGGTGATAGGAACTGAACTACCAGGAATAACAGAGCAATATATTCTGCCACAAGATCAATGGCCAGCTCGCTCAAGGCTTTGCTGATCTAAGTCCAATTTGTCATTAAATTCTGTAGAAACTGGTTCCACGGAAAAGACTGCAAAAAGAAAGTGCCAGGCTAATAGGTACAGCAAAAGTTGTATTTATGGTACAACACTTCTGGAATGCCAAAGGGCTTTGAGTAGAAAAGTATGTTTTTTAGTGTGTGGATAACTGGATTTCAGTGTGCTGGGACCCTGTGCACACTGGCAGAGCAGCAGCTCTCTGTTTCACCAGCTGCAGCTGAAAATGTGACTTGGTTTAGCCCAGCCTGTCCCAAGTGAGGGTGGCTGCAAATCCAGCTGACCCCTCTGAATTCCACATTCCCTGCTCAAAGACGGCCCTACACAGCACTTACTGACTCAATGTACTTTAGACACCTGACAGAACTGACATTTTAAAAAATTTTGATGGGTAGCCTGAATCTCAAAATGCTGGAAACAAGGAGCCTCAGTGCAGCACATCTGCCAGCCCTTTACCAGCAGGAAAGTGAAACATCAATGGCCTGTAGGAGTCTACATGGAACCTTGGATAAACAACACCCCACTGTCTGCTGCTTGTGGACTCCAGTTCTCATTCTGATTGTGCCTCACACACCACAGGCAGGCAGAAACTGAAACACAGAAACCCCTCGACAAGACTTCAATGAAAGACAGCAACTGCTTGCAAAACATTGATGCTTGTTGCTGATGGTATCGTGAAACCACGCTGGTTTTCAGGTCCCTAAAGAGCATTTATGCAGCTCTGGAAAGGTGTTCCCGATCTCGAGTTGCAATGGTTTGCCTCTCCTATTTCAGGAGAATCCTGATGAATCTGGCTGGAGCCAACCACTGCTGCTTGACTGGGTTTTAGCAGGAAGAGTTTTGGATGTAGAAACTACAGAAATCATGATAAAAGGGAAAGAACCATCTCTGTGCCAGACTCCCAGTTAGGATAAACTGGCTTGGCCATGTTCACTCTCCTGAAGAGCTGGGCCTGTATCTTTTCTGTCTACTTTCCGTCTGCATTATAAAATGTCTTTTCAAATAAATGAATTTTAGTGACATTTGAGGCATTCAATTATTTCTCTAAGTGCAAATTCTGCATTCCTTCATCTGTTAGCTCCATATATTTAGTATGGATTGAACAGCACCTGCTGACTGGATGAATCATTTGCATCCAAGCCACAAAATAGGAACTTAAGGACCTCCAGTGCTGCTGTTGAAACTGATGCTACTGATGCTGCCAATTCAATTCCTGTTGCTGGTACTAATCAACATCTCTTTAAAATGATTACAGCATTCAGATAGGGCCATAAAACCACCAGGTGGGCTATATTTTGTACTGCTTCCTGCTTTTTCTACATTCTTCCCTATGGGAAAGGATTTATTGGTCCCATCAATCCCTCTTACAGTCTTTAGTATGGGAAGAGATGTCACAGAGTTTTAATGGCTCATACATTTCCTCAATTACACGATCATTATAACCAGTTTGGCACAAAATATTGTTTTCATCAAACTCGGTATTTAAGGCAAAAAGTAGCATTTGTTAACTTAGCTGCAGATTAATGTAAATTCATATGCATGGATGAAACAGAGGATATTTATTGTTTATTTAAAGGTCTTCTAAACTGCATTTGCACAAGAACTTTATTTTAAAACACACAACTTTGCTCTCCAGCAAAATCTGGCACAGTGAATTCAAGTCACTAAATCTGAATACACTGAATCCAGCTCCACTGAATGTCAGGGAGCTTGATTAAACGTTTTTGGTTTGTTTTTTTTTTATAAGGAGAATTCATGTGAGCTAAAGAATGGCTCAGAATAAGAGAATTCCTTGGGTCCGGGGCATTTTCCAATCCTTGTTACAGTCCCATCAGAAATACCTGAAATGTCTCTGGTTATCCCTTAACACAGACCTGGGGCTCGCAAGACCACAGAGGTTTCCCGTTGCCATCAGTGTGATGACAGTCACTGATGACAGTCTGGATGTGCCCAGCTGGGCCACAGAGCTGTGCAGAGCCTGGCCAGCAGTAGGGCTGAAAGCTGCAGAAGCTTTTCACCCTTGCTGTGGCAGGCAGGGAGAGATGGCAGCAAGGACTCTCTCACTGCTGTCATGGGCTGGGGTCTTGCTCCACACAGGGCCAGACCTCTGGGGGTGGTGCTGGCACTGCCCCAGTGCCACCTCAGTCCAGCACAGACTGTGTGCTGGCTGGAGCTCTGCTGGGTGTGTGATGCTGAGCCACAGCACCATGTACAAAACAGCAAAAATAGGTCCTTCTGCTGGAGGTTATTTGCCAGAGTCAGACATGAAAGGGGGAAGAAAAATTGACCAAATAATCCAGCTGAGCAATTACACAGAAAGCCATTGCCAGCTCCCTGATGCAGACTTCAGGGAACTTCAGAAAATTTGGAAAGTTCATGAATCTGGCTTTGGTTCTCTAACAATCAACTGTGAGTTTAAATTGTTCATTATCTTTAATTAAGGAGTGAAGAACGACTTTCTCCTTCACCAGTGTATTTCCCCAGTGCTGCTTTGGCCTTTCAGCTTTGCCACGTAAAAGACACAAACTTAGTGAAAAGGACAGCAAGGCAGGTTTCTATCTGGGCTCACTTTTTGCTTTACCAAAGTTCCAAAGAGCTAACACCCTTCTCATTAATTGATTCTGAATTTTAGCAAGAGCTTTAATATTAACTATTGAGCAATTGTAGAACAGCTCTAAAACCTGTTCAGAAAATTTACCAAGGAATTGGTATTCTCATGCCCTTGAGAAGCATGAAGAAATTAAATCAGGTTGAGCTTATTTTCTCTAAAACATTATTATTGGCCCCAAGATGAATACATTATAGTTACAGCCAATATAGACTTTCATACAGATTCCTATATAAGAGATTCAAATATTTCTATAAAGATTTTCATAGGATTTATTGCTTTTTGCCCTTTATACCTTCTCCATCCCCTTCACTATCCCTTACGCCTGTCTGTATCTCTGCAAAGTCCTTAGACCTTAGCCAGATGTCCAGTCACTGTCTCCCAACAGTGGCCGCTTCCAGTTTCTCCCAGCTGCTCCATCCCTGCATTCCCTTTTCCCTACCACAGCATCCTGGTTTCCTTCATACCTCCTTCCTCTGGTCCTGCATCCACAGTTGCTTTCTGCCCAATTTTCCCGTGGCTTTGTGCTGCCCTCCCCCTTTCCTGCTTTGGCCCTGCCACCCCAGGAAGCACACAGTGGTCAGCAAACACAATCACAAGGAAGGGAGTGCAGGCCTGGTTTCCTTTAACCAGAGATGGTCACTCAGGCAAAACTAAGACAGCCGGGAAATGATGCCTCAGACCACAGGCACCTCATCCTTGCTACAGCTCAAAATTCAGGCATGAAATCCTCCCCTGCATTCCCCTTCTCCCATTAGCAGCCTCACATAATGAGTGACACCAAGCAGGAAGAAGGTGCTGCCCAGGGTGCTAATTAGCACTTCTGGTGCATCCATTCCCTGGATGGGCTCGTGTAAACACAAGGCAGGCACGTGCTGGATGCACAATAACAGGATGGAATGAAAGAAGCCTGATCTTCAATTCAGCAAAAATCCTCATAGAAATTATCCCAAAAGGAGTGAGAGGTATGAATGAAATGAAGGACAGGACACGTGAGAGCACTGAGGGCATTAGGTACTGTTCCTTCCTACTTATGGGTTAAGGAAAGGTTTTATAACCCTCTGAATGGCTTGGCTTTAAATACCATTTTTTTCTTGCCTTTCAGTAGTTGAGTTTTCTATGATATTTAACATGGGAATTTAAACCATACAAGTCCATATCCATGAACATGTCAGGTCTGGAGAAATTTCTTCTTCTATCATTCCTTCTTCCCCCCCATAATTCCAAGTGATTAGGCATTTCCAATGCTTGCCATATAGAATTTGGGGTAATTAGCTTTTTCTGTGTGAAAAGGAAGGGTGA
The DNA here is from genome assembly GCA_025920805.1 of Petroica traversi. NCBI lineage: Eukaryota > Metazoa > Chordata > Aves > Passeriformes > Petroicidae > Petroica > Petroica traversi. Next base: position 6,860,608 of record JAHLSL010000037.1, read on the forward strand.
GATGAGCTGAAGGAAGTTTTTTCTGAGTCAGAGATCTCCACACACCCTCTGCCAGGTATCTGACATGCAGTGACCCTGCCTGTTGTATGTTGGAGTCCTTGTGATGGTGACACAGTCAGATAAAAGAGCTGGCCAAACCAACAAGCCTGATATTGTGGATTGTTCTGTACTTCAGTGTAAATGACAATCAATTCATTAACTGCCTGCCATTAATTATTAATTGCAATTAATTACAATATTCCATATTCTGGGGATTCTACAGGCACAGCTTTCAGTTAAGTCAATTTAGCAATTCTAGAAACTGATTATTTTTTCATGCAGTATGCTCAATACTCCCCACATTCATACATCATCCTTTCAGTCAAGTATTCTGCCATTTTCTATAAACAAAGAAGGGGAGAGTGCTGGTCTCATGCACGTGCACAAGCAGAGCTTCCTCAAGGAAGGCAGCATGGGTTCCTTCTCCTGGAGACTTCATATCTTTGTTGATGGTGGTTTTGCGCTGATCTCAAGCAGGCATTTGGGACATTACCTCAAAGCTGGAAGGAATTCTTTTCAAGTTGGAAGGATTTTCTGTGAAAAGGAAGAAGGAAGAGAGGGTGATAGAAGATCTGCTGAGTGTTAAATGCAAATTACTGACTTGATGGAATGATAAACAGAACTGTCTTTGCACACTTCTGTTGGCCACATAATGCAGCAGAGAATATCTGCACATTGCATATGTGCACACTCTGCTCTTCACTCCCTGACATTCCCGCAGCTAATATTTTTAAGATGTCCATATTGACTGTTTCTATTTCTTTTTGATGGCAAATGTTCTTCTAGTAACAATACAGTTAATGGATAGGAAAGATTATTTTCTGAGTATTTGGGAAAATGCAGCTTTTCAGCTATTATAAAGCCATATTGTTATATGTATAGATTCACTGTCTCAGTCTTTCTTTTATGTCCCTTGAATTTCTGTCTGCAGCATCCTAGAGCACCACAGCACACAAGCTCTCTACCAAACACAGGGAAATCATCACCACAGGAAAATAGCTGGAATAATCTCCTTAAAACTTTTAAATGAAGATTTATACTTACTATATTTTTGAAGGCTTTGTCTGAAGACTTTGGCAACTGCTGCAGAGATAGAACTGAAATGTATTAAATATGCAAGAAAGTACTAACATAACACAAGTTTGAATGACTAAAGTTATAATGTCAAAAAAAGTCATGAAAAAATGTTAAATTTCAAAAACAAGCAGCAGTGTGTAATACATTTGACACAACAATCAAGCACAGTTCCACATCCAGTAATAGCAATGTTTGATGCAGTCTGAGACATTTAAATAAAGCCTATATAATAAAAATTGAACAGAACTAGAAAGAATAAATATGACATATCCAAATTCCCTGAGCTGTTTCAAAGTCTCCAGAAGGAACTTAAGTGAATGTCAAACTTTGTTTAAAATCTTTTTTCTTACCACAGCCTCTTTCTGAAAGTTTTTCACCCCAGCTGCTGTCAGAGGTAACAGCAGTGGGAGAAGGTGACAGAGCATTTCAGTAAGGAAAGGCACACATCAAACTGGTGAAGTGGAGATGCCACATTACCTATTTGCTCTTGGGGAAACCCCAGTGATATACTCTAGATATGCAAGTCACTGAATGCCCTCGAGTGAGCATCTGAACTGCAGCTGACACAGCTGTGGAAGGAGTGGAAACAAATTCTTGATCTGCTCAGCTGGAGAAGGGATGGAACATTTCCAACCAGGTCTTAAATGGTTTGAAATAAGCACCCCATTAGGCACCACTGACATTTTGAACCCCAGGTTTGCCAGACCCACTCTCAACAGCCTGAGAATATTCCAAGTACTTCTGCTGCCTGGCTGAGTTAGAACTCAGGGGTGAGCATTGGTGGGACTGGATTTTTCTACCAAGATGTTTTTTCCACAGCAGACAAGGTTTGCCTGAGTTCCACTCCCACTCTGCACATAAATTCCCCAGCAAGAGAAGTCCCCTGAGCTACTCGCCCCAAGGCAGATACAGAGACCCAGGCAGCTGTTTCCTCTGCCCTGCCCACAAGGAACAGTGGCAGGGCCCTGTTTCTGCAGGAGGCTGCCCACAGAGAGCAAAGATGCTCCCAAACCATCCTGCACAAATCCTGCAAGAGACACTGCTGTTCTGTGCTACCTGCAGAACACAAGGTCCTTGTGAGAACTCCTGTAGCAGGCAGGGGTGCCCAGAATGTGCTCCCCACAATCACTGCCCTCCTACCTCCCTGGTGGGCTGAAGCTCAGTGCTCAGCAACTGGAGTTACAGGTTTAGCAACATCTGTTTAGAGATGTCACGTGCAGCAAGGGCTGATGAGGGAGCACAGCAGCAGCAGCATTTAAAATGTTATCTGCTCTGTCTGTCAGTTGCCAAGAAGCTTTGAGGTGATTCCCTTGCCCCCAGCTCCTGTTCATCCCTACCTGTTTGCCTGACACCTCCATTGCTGCTCTGCCCCTGTGAGGGAGCACAGAGCTCCCAGGCACTGCCTGCAGCATCACCCAGCTCTTGCCAGCAAAGGTTACTACACCTGCCAGCTGGGACACTCCCCAAATGAAGGGAAATAGGGCTATCAATCAGACAGAAATCGTGCTGGCAGCCTCAGGCTTTTGGGTATTTTTCACAGAGAGTCAGGGGAAACAGGAAAAAATAGGTTTTTTCAAGTCTATCTTGAGTCCTCTAAAATAATTTCTTATCTCAGCAGTCCTGGGCAGTCAGAGCAGGAGACAGCAGAGCCCATCCTTCCAAACAAATGGTGTGTTATCCTTCTCTGTGTCTTTACGTGACATCAGAAAAATCAGCTCCATTAACACAAGGTTATGCTTTAGAATTTTTTTGTCTTGATTACTCCATTTATGTAATTTATTTTGGTCTTCTAATTCCTATTAGTGGGATCAATATTAATTTAAATCACAAGGCTGTGCATTTTCTCCTTCTCCATTCATGCAGATCAGGCACTCTGCATTTCCCCTGCTTGTATTGCAGACAAATTAACCTCAGCTGAGGTTACCAAGATCAAGGGAGAAGAATGATTGCAACCAGTTTCTCCATTCTGTTTTAGGCAGGGATCGAACAGTTCGCCCACAGCTAAACTTCTGCAGAATTCTATACACCAGACTTGGGGAAAAGCATAGAATGAAACTGGTCAATGCCTGAGAAAATCAGATCACACTCAAGATAACACCTTCGTCCATAAAAAATTACTAAATGCTGTAGCAGTCATCCTGTGGGCAGGGATGAAGGACTTGCCCTCCTAGACAAAGGTGTGGAGGCAAGGTGGGACTGGGTGAAGAAGGGGGCTCAAGCTGAGATGAAAGAACTGAGGCTTCCAGACAGGTAATAATTTAGATAGGAGGGTAGAAAATCATGGAATCATAGAATGGTTTGGGTTGGAAGGGACCTTAAAGATCATCCCATTACATTGAGCTAACCCAAGTGAAGAAAGTATTTTAATTCATTTTTATGGCAGCTTTTCAGCAAAGTTCAGCAAAAGATGCAAAATGCAAGGCACAGCCTATTCATATCAGAATTCAGTATCATTACCATAAAATAAAGTGCTAAGTTCATTTATTTCCATGAGCAGAGCTACAGTGCCTTGTTGAGCTTCTCTCCAAGCTCAAGGCCTCAGCAGAGCAGTGCTTTTGGCCCCAGGGACGTGGGGTGCACTGTAGGGCTCTGCAGAGAGTACTAGCCCTCACCCACTGACTGCAGTGGCCAAAAGCCATCTGCAGGTTTTATCCTGCTCAGGGTTCAGAGGGGGCTGGTAGCAAAGCTCAGGGCAGGGCAGGGCCCCAGCCGTGCCAGGAGCTCTGCTGCTGGAGGATCACAGGCAAGGGAAGGCTGCTCGAGCAGCAGGACACCCCCAGCTTGTGTGACCCCACTGCTCCTGTTTGAAGCCACCCAAGTGTTTTATGGCTCCCAGCTCCAGAGTGACAGCCTGTGGCACAAAGACTCTTCTCACTTAGGATGGCCCTGTCACCCTGTGAGGTGACTGAACAGTGCCAAAAGCACCCAGCCTCACCCTGCAGCAAACACCGAGCTCATTCTCCAGGTCACTGGAGGGTGAGGAAAGGGCTGGGCTCTGTCACTGCAGTACAGCTGTCCTCAGACCCATAGCCATGACCTGCCCCTGACACATCTTCACCTGCTGCTGGCCACAGGGCAAAACGTGCCCTCCCTCTGTCTGTCCTTCAGCAAACAGCATCCACAACACGGCTGGCATCAGCCCAGGCTCACCCACCCCTGGCAGGGACCCCTGGGCATCCAGAGAGATGCACCTGTGAGCTCAGAGCAGAGCTTTCAGATAAAACCTAACCCAATCAAGACAGGCCTTCTTTCTAGTTTATTTAAAATTCTAGTTTGAGAGAATTGCTGTATGTAAGAAGTGAATGATTCACATTGTTCAGGAATTTCAGACTTCAAGTAGGTATTTTTAAGAAAAACATGTACTGAGAGGGACTGTGTTTTATATTTCAGTTGTTTGGAAGGTAAAATGAAGATGACACAGCAACTTCCATCTACTCAGAAAGTCTCTGCCACAAGCTCCCCTGCCAGCCCCTGCCAGCCATGGGGGAAGCTGCTCTCACACGTGGGCAGGCACCTGGGAGTGGAGCTGCTACTGCCAGCACAGCACCCACAGCCTCAGCCAAGCCTCTCCTCATCACTTACATATATTTCATCCAGAAAAATTATCTCTGAATATTACTGTGATACCAGCAGTTAGCAACATGGTTATTGCAATTATGAATATCATTAACTTGTGCAGTCTCTGTAAGTGATGATCACTGCAGCCTGATGCTGAGCACTTCTGAAAAGCAGGGTGTGCACTGTGGCCAGCAGTGGCAGGGCCCTTGCAGCTGACACTGCTGCAGAAACAGCTCCACAGCTCAGCAGCTCAGTGCTTAGTCACTGATTCCACTTTTTCTTGGCAGACTCGACTGTGTCAATGATTTCAACTGCCAGATCTAAGTTGGTCTTCACAGAATCACAGAACCCCAGACTTATCTAGGTTAGAAAAGACCTTTTAGATGCTTGAATCCAACCCATGACCAAACACCACCTTATCAACTAGGCCATGGCACTGAGTGCCACATCCAGACTTTTCTTCATCCACTTTCCTAATTATAGAACAACTATTTCCAACCATGTACCACTTCAATGAATTCCTTGGCAGTTGTTGCATCAGAATTAAATTATCTTTTCTCAGCTCCAGGCTACCTGATAAGCGTAAATCTGTAAATCTGAGCCCTTACTTTTCCTCTTTTTTCCCCATGAGAAGAGTGAGGTTTCTTTATTAATGTAAGATGAATTAAGTCCAAGATGCTAAGACACTGAACCAACAAGAGTTTTTGCTACTCTAGATTTGTTCTTGTAAGCAATGAGGGCATGACAGAAGATGTGACTTTGAACAATAAATTAGTATTGAGTAGGAAGAAAGTGATTCTATTTAAACTAAATGAAAAGACAATCAAAACCAAACCTGAAGGACGATCTTTGCTATTAAGAAACCTAAAAACCATGTGGGCCAATGTGTTCAGGGTCCATGGGTGCATGAAAGCCTGGAAGTTCTTGAATTCATTATGGTGAATTTCCCAAGAGCTTTTGTCAAAGGCATGGGAAAAAAATAGAGGGCTTCAAATGATGATGACACTAGATGAAGAGTGTCTTTAAAAAAAGCATATCTTAAGTAAACAGAGAATGCACAAAGAAAATGGGGAAAAGGTATAACCAGCAAAGAAACCCCTCTCAGAGGCTAGAAGATCTAGAGGTGAGGATCACAAATCAGTCTGAATTACATCTTCTAAGGTCCATAAAACCACACAGCTACTACCCTTCAGCAATGTAGCCATGGAGTCATGAGACAATGGAAGAGTGAAGCAGCCAAACAGTGAAGTTGAGGTGAAAAAAAGTTAACTCAGATACTTTAAATCAGCTTTCAATCCCTCCCCCCTTCTAGTCCTCTACTCCTGTTTTAAACAACCCACCCAGCTTGGAAAATCTGAGCCAAATGATGGATTCCCAGCATGTATTCACACAGAGCTCCCAGCAGGCAGCAAGAAATGAAGTACAATGCTCACACTGGGGACAGCCAGTGGTGCTGCTCTGAGGCAGCCACAGAGCACGGACAGGGCAGGCTGGCCCCAGGAGACACATTTGAAGTCTTAATTTCAGTCTAAGTAGGGGAAAGACATGTGCACAGATGACTCTTCCTGAATTATGCATTGGTGAAGCACATTTTTTAGCAGTGAATGCTTTCTCTTTCAGGACTACATCTAACTGATTTAGATAAAACTTTTTTTTTTTCTAAAGCATGTTTTAGCTATAGCAAGTCATCATTCTATTGTCTGATGGGTAAGCACACTAAATTGTAGTAAAAATAATGCATAAGAAAGCTACTGGGAAGAGATTTACAACAAACCAGATTTTTTCAGGGCAGTTTGACTGCCTTATCTCAGCAAAGCTTATGTGGTTTCCGCCACTTCTGCATTTCAAAATCCAGCAGAGCCCCTTCCTGTCTGCCTGCAGAAGGACAGAGGTGGTGACGTTTCTGCCTGGGACCGAGGTGGGAGAGCCAGTCAAGGGTGAAGTGCTGCAAAAGGCACAGCAGAATTCAAGAGGTTTCATTGTTCTGATCCCTCCTGAAGCCATTGGGTGCACCAGGGACCAGCTGCAAATTCTGACTGCTGGACACTACTTTAAGGCAGTGAAACCAGACCAAGCAGAACAAAAATTCACTTTCTGGCTACACACTACTGGAAAATCAGAGCCTAGAAAGGATAAATTTTGAAGTGTGCCAATCCCTTTATACGTGTCAGTAACAGCTTTGTTACTTGTGTAACAAAATACCCATTGGTCCACAGGTGATCCTGCAGACCTCAGTGCTGCCCTCAGCCTTGCAATTCCCTGACAGATTGTGGAAGTGCTCCTGGCCCTCTCCAGCACAAAGTCAGCTGGGTTTTTTGCCTCACACATGGATTCAGCTAAAGCACAACTGCTGATGCTCAGAAGGCAGGGGTATATCACAGTATGCAGAGAGGTTGAGCTGTATGAGAATCTTGCTTAGACATCTATAAATCAGTTAAGCAAAACCACCTGCCTGTCTTGTATTCAATCTCTTAAAGGATTTCTCTGACCTCCAATCCCACAGCGAGCTCCCTGGTCGGGTGGGAAGGGAGAAACTGCATCCTGCTTGCCTTCCCTATGCTCTCCCTTTCACTTTGAAGAAAACCTACAGAAAATGGGATTGTTGGGTGAGAACCATGTGCAAATATCACTGTTTGGTGAATGTCACTGCCATTGTCTGCATACAGCTGTACACTGTACAAATGTGTGTATATGTATCTGTGTGTGTAATGTATGTGTGTGAACAGGTCCAGAAGAAAACAAGTGAAAAAGCCTGCTGCTTCAGGATTCAGCTTATGTCACCTCCTCAAATTCACCAATAAATCAGAAAAGAGCATAGAAATTGTGGCCCAAATCCATTATCACTCAGAGTTTCCAACTCTGAAGGTCTTTTTTACTGCACAAAGCCGAGTAAGTGCCGCAGCAGTGACCTGGCAGAGCAGTCCTTGGTGGCTCCTCTGGCCCCCTTGGCTCTTCTTCCTTTGATTCATTTTAATGAACTATGCAGAGTCTGAAACATAAATTGCAACCTTAATTTCTTTTTTTTTTGTTAATCCCATGATCAGAATAAAGTCTTGGCTTCAAATTCACACAGCGCTTTTGGAATATGCCATTTATGTCTGGTTCAGTCACAGATTATCAAAAACTCCCTATAGCATTATGGGTGGGAGATTTTTCTCCCCTTTCATTAAATACTAAACTGCGACAATGAGAAGCTTAAATGAGCTAAGGTGACATTCTTTTGTAGTAAAAAAATTTCTTCATACACTCAGCTCTCTCCCTCTTAGAACCTCCCGTCATTTTTCACTGTTTTTTAGTCTTTCATGACTTTACCAGGGAAGTCATATACATTTTTCCCTTGCACACTGAAGATCTCTAGGAATTACATGAACTACATTTCATATGAAAGGCTGTATTCACCCATGTAACACATAAGCCCAAAAATCATGTTATAATTTTAATATAACTGTAAATTAACTGTTTACATGGCACAACATGATCCTGAATGAGTCCCAAAAGACACAGAAGTACGGAAATCCCAGTTTTTACCTCAGATTGCATTTCTAAAGATTTTGTTTTTCTCCCAGTACTGGCTGAGACTGGCTGTTGCACTATCTCAGAAAAATTCATTACAGTCTGTGTGCTGTTCTCAGCCCCTCATGCAGTGGAGGCACTGTCATCTCTTCTCCCTATTGCTGTCACCCAATTTCTCAGTTAAGAATAAAACTCTGCCTTTTTTTCAAAGAAATCCTTGCACAGACATGTAGGAAAGTCCCCTTGGTATTTTATAAGCTGAGAACCCTTTTACCTCTAGTTCATTACTGACTTTGGCCAATGAGTTTATTTTCAAGGTCTGCTTTGGTTTTGTAGCATTATTTTTTCTTAGCATACAAGATAGCTTTTAAAAGCAGTGTCCTTTGCCCTTTTGAAAGAGCAACATTGTTTTAAAAATAAATTCATTAACTCGGCAGACAGAAAATCTGATTTCTGTCTAGGATATCTGTATTAGCTTGTGACACAACCAAGATGTCTCAAGGCTTTTTATTTGCAAAGCTGTATTTTAGCACCAGTCCTTCTCTTTCTGTAACTGAACGTTCTCCCACATGAAGAGCATCAACTGTGGCAACGAGCAGTGTCAGAGAGACCCCTCACATCCCCCAGCCCCACCACCTGGACAGGTTCCACCTGGATCTAACCCAAAATCAAACCCAAATCCCTCTGAGATCTCCCAAACAGGCAGACAGCATGACCTGGATCCATCAGGACAAGGCGAGTTTTCAGCTCATCCTACAGGCTGCTCAGACACAGTTTTGAAGTGAGTAGAACTCTGAAGACAGAGTTATTCAGGCTCATAAAAGCTCTTTTCTGTGGCTGTAGAGTAGAAAGTTTTGAAGATGAGAGTTAGGCAAGAATCTCACTTCAATCTAGGTGATGGGTTTGTTTTGTTTCCGTCTGGAAATTTCAGTGCAAAGCCAGGACAGCTGGGTATCCCAGAGGAACCTTCACAAGCACAGTGCTCTGGTGGTTGGTTTGGTTTTGTTTTCTGGAAAATTTCAGGCCTTCAGGGAAAGATCTTTTGAATTTGACTGCACCTCTACAGGGATCTGAGAGCTCAGTTGCCCTTGCAGTGCCTTTGGTGGTGAACATGCAGAATCTTCAGCTTCCACAAGCTTCCCTGTTTGTCCTGACAGTTAAATGTCATCGCCTCTTCTCCTGAGGAAATTTATTAATGAAAGATGAGACGCTACATTTCATAGTGAAAAATTAATGCTCCCCCAGTAACTGCCAAGAGCTCACAGCATGGAAAGGTGAAGCAGCAAGCCAGCTTGCTTCCAAAGGAAAAGTCCTTCCAAATATTTGTCTTGGAACCACTCATATCTTCCTGAAACTTCAAATTACACTAAGCTCCAAGTCTCCAGAGTTTATAACTTTTAAAAAGCAGACATATTTGGAGAATAAGCTTCTGCACTGAGCTCTGAGGGTATCTGACAGATGTCAGGCTACACAGTCTCCTTAAATCTGGATGAATGACATTACTGAGACTTTTTTTTAGGAATGCCTGCTGATATTCTGTGCCCACTGCTCAAGAGTCCAGCAAGGATTTAGGCTTGGCAGAGACAAAAGACAAGTTGTATGGGATCATTAAAGGTCCAGGCTCCTGTGTCAGGGTGCCAAGGGTAGAGTGCCTGACATCCAGGCAGTGACAGCTCTCTGCTGTATTCGTGGCTCACCAGCAGCTCAGGTTCTTTTAGAGCCAGAGGTAACACACCCAGACCTCTTCCATAAATGAACCTTACTGCTCTGAGAATTCACCTACCTGCTCCTTCCATCTCCACACCAATAAATGGCACATTTCACAGCTCAGAGCGGCTCTGTGAAGAAGCACCTCCTTTTACTTGATCTAAATCTTGCCTGTGTCCATGGCTTGTTCCCAGCTGTATCATCCCTCTGAAATGGGAGGGGGAGGTCTGTAGGATATCAAAACTGGATGAAGCATTTAAAATGTGGGCACACAAGAGATCTATATAGCTGCACAGCAATGCTTTCTGTTTTGTTCTCCATCCTTTCCCTAGTAATTACTCCCATTCTAGCTGGGGCTTTGGTTTGTTTCGTTTTTGCTTTGCTGCTGAATTGACAATATAATGGATAGTCCTATAAAACCACTCAGGAAAGAGATCTTGGAGTTAACAGCCAGTTCAGAGACCATCACCAGCTGTGTATCTCCTCCCATGTGCATCACTGCACATTTATCAACAATGAATTTCATCTGCCATTTTGTCAAAGCATTTGACAATATGAGCTCAGGGATCCATTCCTGCAAACTCCACTTGCCCTGCAGGGTTTGCTCAGCTGAGTTCATGGACAGGCTGCTTGGAGCTATCTCATCAGCACAGGAACACAAATCTGTGGCAAACTGCACCAACACAGAATATTTAACTCTGGTTAAAAAGAAATGTGGCCAAAAAGCAGAGGTACAGCAGGGCTGCCCTTCAAAGCTGTGGGAAGCAGGAAGGAATTGGTGAGTTCGTCCCACCAGTATGCGAGCACGGGGACTTGGAAAGCAAACAGTCCTGAATCAACAGTGCTCTCACAAACACCAAACCACAGTTTGGTGTGCAAAGGCACATTAAGACAGAATACAAATGAACAAGCTCTCAGAGAGGCACTGTATCCTTTTTATGTTACCCTGCAACTCCCTGTGGAGTGATTTGATGTACAGAGTAGGCTGCTTTTCTTACTTGGTGCTTTCCCTCTGAGAGAGCTCACACACCCCCCTGCCCTACACCCAGTTCAAGAAATCAATAGTGACTCTTATGGTTAATCTGTTTCTCAAAGAGATGCTTGCCTTCTCTTCTCAGAGTGCCCTGTGTTTCTGCTGAAGGCAAGGACAACTCATGTGAGAGACAGTTGCTTTTGGAGTGTTGATTCAGACAAAGCACCCCAGAGAGAGGAGTTATCTCAAGGCAGTGAATAACGTCAGTTATGAGCCTCTATCAAATATAAAAGAGCCTGCAGTCTGGGAGAGGAGTGTTTAGTCATGTCACAGCTCCATGGTCTCCAACATGATGCAGTTGTTAGTCATGAAAGACAATGAGCGCTCTAAATTCAGGAATTAAGCTTTGCTCCAAAACCTAGCAATGTGAATCAAAAAACTGGGTTTGATTTTGGTGGACTCTGAGTGGTTCAAGCTTTTAAATTCATATTTTAGCAACCGTTATTAAAAAAAAGGACTTATTTCAGACATATTGGGTATTTCCTCAACTTGTGTGTTCAACAATCAAGGCAAAGAGACCTCAAAATTTAGCCCACAGATAGCCTGGGTTATCCATCCTGAAGAAAAGCCACAGCAGTAGAGACATGAGAAATATCTGGCCTTATCAAGAGCTTCATCAACACAGGGGCAGACAAGGCTTACCTGTGCAGCATCCAGACTGCGGGTGGAAATCCCAAGGAGGTGGTGTTCCCCCATCACAGCCTCTCTGCAGAGATCCCATTCATAGTTACACACAGGAGCACCTGTCTGTACAGGAGCACACACACCTGCAAGCTCAGAAGCAGGGCTTGAATTCTGCAAACCCAGATTTTGACAGAATCTAATGAGCTGACAGCTTCATTGGCATTGACCAGTGTGTAGTAATATTTTTTTCTATTGTGAGCATCTGCAGTCAGCAATATGCAGGAGAATAAAATGCAGCTAGAGAGCCTGACTTTCAGAAAGGAAAATGCTATAGCTCCCTCCTATGGCATGATTCATATCCTTTTTCCTCATAATTTTTAACAGTGACCATCCTATTCTAATATTTCATTAATGTTCTTCATTTAGTCAATTAACCTGCAGTGACAACCTCAGGGAAACCACCATGTGCCATTCTGCTTTCCCTTAAATTAGTGATGTCTGACCACAGAAATGCTGGCCATGATATAAATTACTTTAGGAAAATGGATAAAACTCATCAATCAGGCAAAAGATCATGCATGATCTTTCCAAACATAATAATCTATCCTGTAATAATTTCCCTCATGAAATGCCGTCCAAGAGTTGGATGGCCCAGTTCAGGACCGCTTTGGGAAGAGACCAAATGCAAGTCGACTTGACACTTCTGGCTTGTGAGATTTGTCAGTACAGAGGGTTTCACACGGTTTCTCTGGCACTTTGTGCTTTCACAGCCACCTTCCTCACCCCATTGCTCTCCTTGATCCCAACAGTTGTTTTGCTGTCCTTCAAAGTATCTGCTTGAATGGCAGTCTAGAAAACATCAGTACAGGCAATGAAGCTGATACCATTATATGAAAAGAGCCATTAAATCACCATTTAAAAAAAAATTTTAACCTACACTATTGGGGTCACTAATTAAAAATCAACTCCTTTCTGTGTTGCAAATCTGACAGTAATTCTGCCTCCAATGGGTACAGTAAGATTAACAGCACATCAGGTAAATGTACCTGGGAAATGACATTTTCATTAGTGATTTATTGGGTGTGAAATTTCCACCACGGTGAAATATTCATGAACAAAGCAGGGTAGAATGTCTCCATAAATATCCATGTTACTAATTACTGCTGAAGCCCATGCTGGATTAAGTGTTCACAAAGCAAAGCATTCACAAGCCACAGGAGAATTCTCTAGGACAAGACTTTTAGGGAGAAAGCAAGAATACACAAAACCCACTAAGCAGCAAATTAAGAGGTTTTCTACTAATCACGGCATATCACTTCTCCCACCCCAGAAAAACAAGCAAACCAACCCTAAAACCCCAAGAGGAAGCAAAGCAAAGCGACAGAGTCTCCATTAGCTGCTTGTCCTGCTAATGAAGAGTGCCAGGGAGTGATCCTGGCCCTGAAGACCAAATGGTGGCAAAGGCAGCAGCCACTCCATGTCCCCATCCCTTCAAGCTGGGACAAATGTCCAGGTGAGGGCTGCTCAGAGCTGTGCCCCTCACCCAGGGTCCAGGACTGGAGAGCACTTGCTCTGTCCTCACCAGCAGCACAAAGTGACCAGTGATGGCCAGGTCACCTGTCCCCTGGGTGCAGTGACACCCCCACTGTCATGGCCCAGCCCAGCCCTGCTTGCCTTTAGCCCCTGGCTGCACTGAGTTATCCTGTGGGACAGAGTCACGAGAAAGCTGCATTGCCACACACCCAGAAAACTTCAGCCAGGCCATGCAAACCCAGCCAACAGAGACTTCAGCTTCCCCAGTGAAGCTTTGCACAATGGCAAAGCCAGCAGAGCAGGAGGCACTAACTGAACAGCCCAGGCATCTTCTGGCTACTGACTGCAGGCAGACAAACACCTGCTCTTGGACTGGCCAGCAACAGGAGTTTGAGCTTGTGCTGGCCTTTATGGGCAGCCACATTTCCAGGCTGGGCACTTCAAGAACCTGAAAAGGTGAATTTAAGCCACATTGGCTCCCAGCCATTGGTCCTTTTTTTATTGAATTAGATCACATCACAGCTCTGTGTTAAAGCACAATCACACAGATGTGCACAGAAACCACCACTCTGGTGGGAGAGGCTGAAGAGAAGGCCAACACAGAGCCCTTGGATGGGGATGGACACCTCATAAAGCACTTTTGCTGTCACCTGGTTGGCAACACGGGGCCTCAGACATAAACACATTTTGCCTTAACATGAATATTTATGGGCAATAAGATAAATCTGCATTGTTAAGTAACCAGGATTTTCCTTTTCCTTCCCTTTTGTACAAATCTCCCACATGATCAATTGCTTAAGACATGGTAACTTCCCTGTCAAATGTGGTACTTGGACACACCAAATGTTCTCATGTTTGGTACCTCCCAAGCGGCACGGCTTCAGTAGGATCCATTTCCAGCAGAATGAGCTGCACTGTGCAACAGCGTCCAGAACTGGAGAATCAATAGCCGGCCACAGTTAATCATCTGTTAGGTCTCCTCTGGCTTTGATAGCCCCTGAAAAACAACATGCAACGTAAAGACATTTAGAGTGAAGCATAAACCTCAGGAGTACCTCGTGTTTTGTAGATTGGAAGCTCCAAACTGTTTAAAAATAGCTTTATGAAATCCAATTTTGCGTAGTTTTGACTAAATAGAAGAAACTGAAGAAGCTGATGAAAATGCAAAAGCAGCAAGTTTAAGTGAATTGAACCTCAGAAGCTGCTGGGAGATAATGGCTTCAGGAGTCATCCATTCTGGTTGCTGCCAGGGCTTCTGCATCTCTTTCTGAGCTCATTGTTAAAAGCATCACTACATATTACCAGCATTGTTGTTGCTGACTAAAATACTTAGTAATGACACAAACATCATTCAAAATCAAATTATCAGATGTACAGACAACATACTCTAGAATTTAATAGCATGTTAAATGATTGTGGGGAAATGTTCTGTAAAATCAGTGAAGCAGCAGCAAAAACTAATTCAATTCTCAAATGAATAAAGTGAGAAACTGTTCTTATAAAACCAATACTGCAAAAATACATACTGGCATACACTGCTGACTTCTAGGGGAAGGAGAGGGAATTTCTTCCTCTAGCAATAACCACCTAATTTTGATGACTGATGTAATTCACCTTGAATCAAAACTGCTCCATGTGCCTGGAATAAGTGTGTCCAAAATAATTCAATGAGAAATGTCATATGTTCAAAATACCAGTCATGACTCAAAACTATTTATCATTGATCAGGATATGATCAACATACGGATCTCAAGTTAAATGAAATTCATCTTAAATTTCTGGAAACTGCTAAAGAGTGAGAGCAGAGTCTGTCTCTTACCTTCTGGAGCAAGAAATTTGCATGGAGCACGAAGGGTTTCACATTGCCCTGAATTAGTGAAATGTGCATTGGTGATGGTGCAGCTCCAGCAGCCTTGCTCTGGCAGCATGGCCCAGGAGAGCTGCCAGGCAGGAGAGAAACCTACAGCCAATACCTGCTTCCAAACACCTCACACCAAGGAAGAGTTTTCAGAACACATTATCTCTTGGAGATGGGTTATAATGGTGCTTCAGATTAAGTAAAATAGAATTGAAAAGAGAGAACAGAATTATGGAAGTTTTAATAAATTGATGGAAGTTTTAATAAAATGCATGTGAAACAAATAAGAACACAAATCTTGTTGTAAACAAGAAAGAACAATATGTTTGAACTTCATGCCTCTTATAAGCTCTTTTTTATTAATGTTTTCTTTACAAAGCTCAGCATGTCTTTAAAGCATTGAGCAAGTCACAGCATTCACAGTGGGCCCATATATTGGCTTAGAATGGCTGGTAAAGGACTTCCTGTCTGTGATAGAAATCAAGATTTATAACAAATAAAACATGCAAAAAAGCAACGAAGTTCAACAAATTCATGCTCCCTGCTTTACAGAGTTGGATTGTGTGGATGGATGTGCCATTTATGCATCCATGCCAGCCTGCAGATCTGATGACTGCACTGAGTGTCCCACCCCGGCCCAAGGCCAGGTCCCTGCACTAAAAAACAGATGCAGCACCCAGGAGAAGCCCTGCCTTCACCCAGACCTGGTGAGCCACTGTGCATTTGCAGCCTTCCTTATCCTCCCTCCTCTCCTCCTGCTCCCTGGATGCAGGCACCCCATTTCAGCTGGGGTGAAATCCCAGAAATCCCCCACACTCCTGCACTCCCAGAAGTGACATAGCAGAGCTTCTAGAGGAAGTCTCAAACTGAGGAAACTCTTCCGTATCAGGAGAGAAAGATCATAGTCAGGGATCTGTGGCTTTGCTGAGCAAAATGCCAACACCAATAGAAAGAGTTTATTCCTATGGTACAGAACAGGAGTGTGACAGGGATGTTAACAATATTCCAACACTATTGGAAGTGAGGGGCTGTCACACACAGCCCTCCCTCCCGGCAGACACTGACTGAGGTGCAGATACAGTCAGCATCTGAACTGAATTCACACAGAGCTGCTGAAGAGTCACAATTCATTTTATTTATTGCAATTTGTATTTTACATTTAGTCTTTTCTGCTTCTAGCTGTATTATTTAATTAGTAACGTACTAATAGCCAAATTACAAACCTTACTATTTTGTTGAGGTGTCCAGGGTCAAAAACTATCCCTAATGAAAAGCAATCTCTAGCTGCTCTCTGTATTTGGGGAAAATGGGCAGCAAAATTCAACAGATGTCATGCACAATCCTTTTGATAGGAAGCTGTAAATCACAGAAATAGAATTCATTTGCTCTCCAGCAATGGCATCATTTTATGCCATTTATGAATTCAGTAGAAAATATTTCAGAAAAACTGAATAGGTATTAGATATTCTGTTTTGGGGTTCTCAAATGGAATATTTAAGAATATTGATTTTGTAGTGCAGTTATATTGTTTTCCTGAACATTAAACATTAAAGTGTTTTTAGGCAGATACCTGAAGACAGACATCAAATTTCCATTAGCTATTTTCTTGTAGAGACCTTGCTTTTAGAAAAGTGCTCAAGATAGTGAGGGACACAAATCCTAAGGACTTTTAATTATACTTCTACTCCTGTCTCCATCTGGCATTTTTGAAAATAAAAAAAAAAAGCACAGAAAGACAAAAAAACCAGCAACTCAGGAAGGGCAGCCCCATGGTCAGCACTCAGTGCCTTGTTTCACTTCCCAACTCAGCCACCAGCTTTGTTTTTAGCTATGGGCCACTCAGTCTGTCTTTTTCTCTTCTACAGCAGGTATAGTACTCTGATCAGGAAATACTTAATAGGCACATCTGGGAAGAGGCCATTGTGCTGACACAATTGTTACATACTTTAAAGGGTAAGAAAGACTGCTTTAAGAATCAAATTGCATACTTAAGAGTCCAGGTAGGAAAAAACCAGGTAACTTCAAAAGAGAAGGTAGGAAGAACACACAGCCCCTCCAAAGTCTGTGGGAGTTTTGCTTTGACTTTACTGCAATCAAATTTCTGCATTAAACACTCGGGGATCTTGTATCCAGTCCCTAAACCTGTTCCCTCTGGTGCAGTATCACAATATCTGCACATATTCCATGAGATGTGTTAAAAGCAGTGCACGAGGGGAACACTGAAAACCTGCAGTCGGTGTGCTCAGAGGAGGACAGCATGCTGGCATGTGTGAATTAGGATTGTTTCAGCTAATAAAATCATCTTTTATAAAGACAGGAGGATGACTCCTGCAGCATTCACATTTTCCAACACAGCCAGAATCTTTCAAAGCCCAGCATGCTCAGAATGAGATCCCAAGTTTCATGTATTACATTGATTTTATAATTGATTATCTTCCCAGGGTCACTATCTGGAAACCTGTAAGACATAATTTTTTTCAACTGATTTGTCTCCCTGGACAGCTGCTGCTTACAACCTCTAACTTTCCAATAGATGATGACAGCACAGTAAAAGATGGCTCAAGCACTGTGATCATTCACTTCCACCCTGTGGGCTGCAATCCAAACCTTTCCTACACCTCATTTTTTTTTCATGCAGTAAATCATTGGGAAGAAAGTTTTGAGTTTTCCACTAATTTGAGGCCATTTAATTGCTCACCAAAATGTTGTGAGGGCTGATTCAAACACACCTGGTGGGAAGTAACATGTACACTCCCACTGCTGCCCACGGGTCCCTCTGCTCAGCAGTTCAGCTGAGACACATCTTCCATTTGCAGCTCAATACTTCCAATACCTTGGTATTTTAAAGTAAGTGCCTGTCTTTCCAGGCACTTACTGCCTTGTAACTATACAGCTGAGAATCCAAAGTCCACTGAAATCAATGAGAGTCTTCCACAGTCTGTGTGAGCTTAGATTTAACCCCAGAAAGGTTTGGCAGTCTCGGGCTTTCATACAGATGTACTGTCCTTATGAGCCGACAGCCAGTCACTGATCTGTGAGGTCCCTTTAGGGGTACAGACACCAAGGACAGTGGTGAGGCTGAGGATGTGGCATTGCCACTGCTCTTTGCAGGAATATAACTGCAGGGAGCAAAATCATACACCAGGAGTGAGGGAGTAACTGCCTGGCAGTTTGTCACCTATCCCTGCTCAGCTCCCAAGGGAATCCACACAGGCAATTCCTGTGAGGAATTCACTTACACACCCCTGCAAGGCACTGCCAGAGCTGTGCGCAAGCAGGAGCCAGTAACACTGCTCGGGTTGCAGGGAAAAACAGCGAAGAACCATCCATGAAACACTGGGGAAAGCTAAGATTGCAGAGGACTAATCTTAGTGGGGCTGTGCAGCAGCAGCAGCATCCCCTCTGCCCTCCCAAGGTGCTTCCAGCACACTGGAAAAGGAGCTGGCATTGGCCCCTCTGGCAAGGACACCCAGCCTGGTGAGCCTGACTTGTCCAGGGATCTCAGAGACCCTGCAGGTGAGGGGTTCACTGGAGGGGAGGGCTGCCCTCCAAGCACACCCCTGCATGAAAGAGGAACCAGGCTGTTGGTTCCCTCCCAGAGCCCTGGCTCCTCTCCAGGAATGGGATTGGTCTCTCCAAGTGCAGAGGTATCACTTCGTAATTTCACTAAACACCACCACCCTAGCTGGCTTTAATTCCTGATTACTTCTTCAGAGGTTACCCCTTCACCTTAACTGGCAATTATTTTGCTGTGATTAATTACTGGTTTCAAAACTGCCACCTTCGTATTTACTGGGCTCTGTTATAAAGAGCTTTAAACCTCCAAACCTTTGAATTTTATTCACAGTAGGACAGAAGTCCAGTTATGGTACTCTAGTGCAAAATGCATTATACAGAAACCAATTCCTGCTCCAACGACTTTACAATTTAAAGCTGTGATTGAACACTTGTTCACATCCTTATCTTGAAGAAGGTGGGTTGTTCCAAAGAGTCAGTGATTATTCATCCTATTCATGAATTCAAGACCATGCATATGTATTTGCACAACTGGAAAAGGCCACAAGAGTTGGAATAACAGCAGGAGGATATATATAAAGAGAGATAATTGTGACTAATGCAATAAGCAGTGGTTAGAGAAGAGTAGCTGCCAAGCTGGTGCTGAACATTTTATTGGCAGTGTACTAGGGGCAAAAGGCAAGGATTTGAAAAAAGACAATGTAGTATTTTGTTGGCTTTTAGGGAGCCTTTCTTGCGCATTATTATAGGGAAAAGCACAAGAATGTCTGATGGAGATTGGATTAATGGCTTAATTTCTAGGGAGTATTAAATTACCTGGTGTATTGTAGAAACATTTATAATTTATAAGTAAAATGACATTAACAATTTACATGAAGCTTAGAGAAATAGTCTGGACCAGAATTATTATATTGAAATCTGAGGCTCACACTTCAGGAGCGTGTTCAACACCCTTATCCTATGTGGCTCCACCACACAGAGGAAGACATCAGTTTTCCTACTTTCCCTGCCTCTGCCCTCGTGCAGACAGGAGTCAGGATTGAACAGGAGGGCTGGGAAGAAACAGCCCAGGGGAGCCCCTCTGCTGCTGCAGTGAATGCAGTCCCACTCCAGCTGCCGCACTGGTGGATTGCAGAGCACCAGGAACTGGGCAGGAACCTTCACAACATCATCCATCACTAAAATGCATTACAGAGATGGAAGCTAGAAAACAACATAAAAGTCTCTTTATTCTAAATGATGTTATGGATTGAGGGTTTCCTTCACACGTGTCAGCATTTTACTTTTAAAGGGATGCTTCTCTGTTGTGGCTAAAACAAATGTTGCAAGCAATAAAAAGAGTACAAGGCTACAAAGAGCCATTTATCAGCTTGCAAAGGCCACATAGCTGAGATCTGCAGGCACGGAACAGGAATCATGGTTAGCTCAGAACTACTTCAGACTCAGGGATGGGGGTGGGTTTTGCCATTCCCTTCTCTGCTGGGTTGCCCATTGAAAATTCACATTTTAAAATTAACTTTACTCCCCAGTTATCTAATTTCTAACCCTCCCTATTTTTAGCTACTATTTGGGATTTTGGCCCCATTTTTTCAAGCCATCAAGAAAACATTGCCAGCCCTTTTAGTATGCATTCTGGGATTTGTAGCAGCCCCCAGAAAGCCACACTAGGGTGACGGCATTTCTGATAAGGGGGTCTGGCCATGCTACAGAGATAAAGGACAAGCTGCCAATAGCTTGACTGGCAAACAGTCATGTTCACATAAAGAGCAGGGTAACTCTTCCTTCAATGAGTGCAAGGAGGTCCTAGCCAGCCCCCAGCTGCTCTGTGACACCAGAGTGTGGCACTATTCCAAGCTAAGAGGGGGATAGAGCCTAAATGCAAATCACTTAAAGTCCAAGTCCTACCATCAGAACACAAATTGAACCCTTTGCTCTCTTCATTCTCTGTGATGGGTCAGGGGGCTCTGGGAGCTGGTTGGGTTTGCTGGAAGATTCCCTGTCCTGTGTCTGCTCTCCATCCTGTGCCAGGGGGGCACAAGGACACCCCAGACCTGCAAGACCTGGAGGAAGACAACCTGCAGCACTGTCACAGGGCTGCTGTGAGTTAGGGCTGAAAGCTAGAAACAGCACAGTAGAGAGAGGGAGGTAATAAATACCAAATGGCAAAAAATTTCCAACTGTTGGTTAGCTGGTGAAAAAAGGGAGCAAAACTCTTGGGCTTTAACATCTTTATAGATAGATGTGGCTAAGCAGTGCAGTTCAGGAGTTGCCAACACAATTTATTTTAAAATGTTCCAAATATAATGCTAAAAATAATGGAAAACTGAATTACTCACAAGGAGTGCCCTTTCTAATAATCTTTAAAACACGTTTACACTTAATGTCACTTTTTTCAACTTCTGCAAAATGCACTCGAGCAATGGATTCTGTGCAGCAGGGAGGTATTAATTTAGCATTTTAGTGTGAGCATGTTTTTGCTCAGTTAACTTTAGGCTATTGATGTTTTACTGAGTGAATAAATTAGTCAGGTCCTATTTATTACATATCTTTATTTGGCTTTACATCTTTCTCATGAGCACTGAGGGTGAATGGAGGCAGCTGAGGCCAGAGACTGGTGAGCTGTTGGACACATCAAGGCATCAGACTCTTCTGGTCCACTGGCCAAAACCATGAACATCATAAGCTGCATTTTATCTGGGGGGAAGCCTGTGATGGGCAGGGGAGGCCATGAGCCTGGCTGCTCATGAGCTGACTGATCCACTGAGCAGCACCTTGATTCCTACTGCCCTTATAAGGGCTCCTCAGCATGAAGACCAAGTCAGTGTTCCAGAGAGAAGAAAGCCTCTGGAAGCTCAACATGAAAGAAATGCAGCACCTCACTTGATAACTTTGAATAAAACACATCTTTAAATGCTGAAAGAGACTTTGCCCATTTTTTAAAGACCCTGGCAATTTCAGCAGCAACACTTCTCTCTCCCTTGCCCTACCAGTGATTTCACTGTCTGTGCTCCACACTGGAGCGTTCCAGAAATGGAGGAAGCAATGAAGTGTTTGGGTGCCAGCAGCACACTGGCAGTACTGGGATTCAAGCATCTCCTAGCAACCAAGAGGGGCTGGTTATCCCCAGAACACTGTGTTTGTTTTGAGGAGGAGCCATGCTGCAGCTCAGCTTTAAATAGAAGGCTTAAGTAAATAATTTTACCTGTTTTGTGACTCCTACCATAGAACCAAGAAATAAGCCTGCTCTTGTACAAATCCAGAGCTGAAGCAGCTGCTAAATCCCTCTCTCTAACAACTTCTGCTTTTAAATGCTGCTCAATACTTAGAAAAACTAAACTGAAGATTAATGGTTTACGGTTTTCATTTGTATTTCCACTAGAAACAAGAAAAGCAGCAAATATTCAATTGCCTCTGTGCAGAGCTCGGGTACAAAATGACCAAGTAAGTGAGTTCTGTGTTTTTCAAAGAAAAGGAAAAAATCTGTCCTGCAACAAACTTGCTTTTACCTCTTTGAACCTTGGCTGTCGTGAGTTTTCAAGCCAACAGTTTCCCTCCTGAGATAATTTCTTCTGCTTGCAGGAAAAATAAATCAAATCATGGGATGGGAATATTACACACCCATCTTTTCCCCAGGGTACAGTAACTGATCATGGGTCTTCTTACACCTCTTCACAGTTCTATTTAATAAATTCTAATGACTAATATATGTAAAAAGTATCAGTTTCTTACCTAAAAGAATTTTAATGCAGTAGTGATCAGCAGATTTGGTCTCCATGGCCTGCCAGCCAGTTTGGATTTGGACAGGGATGCTGTAGATGGGTCACTGCAAGGTTTAGAGGAAAGTTTCAGGACTCCCAGTGAAAACAGTGCTTGAAGCAACTGTTCATGCTTGAGATGTCTCTGCTTGTGTGACAGGCCTGTGCACAGAGATTTACTTCCAGCTGACATTTGCCACTCTGTTACATAAGAGGCCAAATGGGAGAAACAGTGCACACAGGTGACACTTCTAAAATTTGGGAAGATTTTAATGACTTTTTTTTTTCACTATTACTCATTAATTCATGCTGGGCTTTGCAGGAAGTATTTCACTGTAGTTAACACAATGAGGTGAGGGGATCTCCTCATTTCCATGTGGATGATACTCAGCAGTTGCTTCTTAGAAAAGGGAAATTTTGTGCAAACATTGTGATGAGAATTGAGCACAAATTCTCCTTCCAAATGAAGCAGCATTTATAAAATTATAATAGAACAGTATTCTCCACTGAATCCTAAGTTATTAAACATACTACTTTAAAGGGATATTTTAAATACGAACTAGGAATACAAATAAAACCCTGCAGAGGCCACAGGTCTGCAAACCTCCCCTCAAGGAGAAGGGATGCCTCCAGCTGATCCTCAGAAGCACAAAATATTTTCTGCTATTCAAAGGGTTCATTTCAGAGCCATGCCTTGGTCTAGCAGTGGTTCCTAACACCTCACACAATGCTTCTGAAAGAGACATTGATAAAGGCAGAGGCAACAAAACAGAAAATGCAGTTTAAGATGAATCAAGGGATCAAGCTTCTGGGCCAGTCAATCTTTTTTTGTCTAGGGATTGCTTTGGTCCTGACAGCCTTGCAAACACCAGCAGAAACAATTCAGTGAAACTGAAGTTTTGCCTTCAAAAAAAAAAAAAAAGGACTTCTGTACAAATATTGAATTCTGTGAACAGATTCTTTTTTTTATCACCTGCTTCAAAAAGTCATTTTACAGCAAGTGTGTATGAGCTCACAATATCATCTGTCACCCTGGACAATACCAATGCTGGTATTGACTTTTCCCCTGCTGCTCACTGTAACTATGAATAAGATGTTAACTTGCTCCATTTAAATGTTTCTCTTGCTTTTACTCCACAAGCACAAACAGAGTTGTGCACAAATATGTGCCTTTTGTTAAATATAACAATCCATTTTGCAGGGAGGTGGATGTGAAACACAGCAGGGACTATTACTGCACTTACCATGAACTAACAGAATCATCTATTGAGACATTCATATTTTCAAGACTTCAGCAATTACTTCTATTATAATTATTATGCAAAGCATACCCATATCTGGGTACTTAAAAAGATCTCAGTGGGAATCTACTCCCAAATTCTGTGCATGTATGCAAGGGTAAATGTGAAGACTCCTGGCAGTGTGCGTTCTTTGGAAGCTCCTTTTAGGGGCCAGCCAGGATGTGAGGCTCCAAGAAATGCATTCCTGTGGCACTGATAGGTGGCTCCAGAAAAGGATCAATTTAGGCTCAGCACTGCAAAATCCACAATAAAGTTTATTTCTCAAAACTCAACTCCTAAAGCCCCTGAAACTGTTCAGAGAAAACAACAGTTTTGGAAGAACTGTAATGGAAGAAATAAGAAATAATGAAACCACGAATATGACACCAGTCACAGATGCCTGTAAAAATATTGAGCTATTATCACTGGATACATTTCCAACACAGTAGCATAACATTTCAGGATTTCAAAAAGCAGTAGAATAACGTCATGTCAGTGCCTCTTGCAAACATAACTGCAAAAGAGTGATGTTTCCTCTAAAGAGCAAACAAGGTACCAGCTGCTGGTGAGTCTCGGAACCCTCCCACCCTGGGGTAACACATTTAGGACAAAGAAGCTTTAATCTGACATGTAGCTAAAGTGCCTTTCAATGTAGGAATGTATGAAATAGTTTTCTTTCTTTGATGCCAACCCCTTCTCTATGGCTATACCTATGCAAGGGAAATAGGATGTAGCAGAGGGTAGGAGAGGATGTTAAGAGATCTCAGTGGAAATTAAAAGCAGTGTGTGGGGAAGGAACTGAAGTTAAGAGCTGTAGGAAAGAAGATAAAATCTTATTCAGGCCTGAGTTTTGGTTAACCATGTAGGTACTGTGTAATAGGAAAGGATCCACTTCAACACACTGTCATCAGGAATTAGTGAGTCATAAATGATGAAATTTGATAAGGAAAATGAACTTCCCAAAAGACAAAGATTTCATTTAAAAAACCCAAAACACTTCACACACACTGATACTAAAGTAAAGGTAACTCACTCTGTGCATTAGGCAGTATCATTTTGATAGACTGGGAGGGAATGAATGTTTAAATAAACTGAAAAAGAGATACAAATGATTAGGCCAATAAAACTGGGAAGATGGAGTTTCATTATCCTATCTGTACTGCACACTGTGAGAAGGTGTGAGCACACATGAAAGCCAAACACACCCAGTGTCCCCGAGAGAAGTGCACAGGGCAGGGGGTTGTGCCCTCACGTGGTGTCCCAAAAGCCAAAGTCCCTGGGTTTGGGAAGTGAATGCATAACACATTCACTGGGCTTCAGCCTGGGCTGGTCACATGGAATTTTTAACTGAGTTATCTCAAGCACCAAAATCCTTTTAGACACAATTGCAAATAACACTTCAACTAATCAATTATTTTGCTTCCCCAACTGCATGTATGGATAAAGTGAGAGTTCAATGCTAAAAATGTCACCTACCAACAATTAATCATCCACTTTCCATTTAGAACGAAAGTACCAATCAGGGAATGTCTTTCTGTAATTTTTTTTCCTTGATATTACTAAGTACAACAAAAATAAACAAGGATAAAATTATTCAAACCACTCAGCCTATTCATCTCCTTTTAACATGCTTTGATGAGGCAAGTCACCATCATAATGTTGTTTCAAAACTAATTTGTATGTTAAGTACAAACCAATTAATATCATCCTAAAAGCCTTGCACAGTCCTTGCTTATGAACAAAACTGCTCAAAGCAGTGAACTCCTTCTCAGCTCTGTCTCCTGGTGCACTGATGTTTGCACTGATGGCTGGAGATCAGGCACAACTGGTCCCAGTGCCCTCCCCTGCTGCCTGGTGGCAGAGGTTCCCTTTGCTGTTCCCCTGCTCCAGCCACCTTTCTGGGCACTGCTGTCACCACTGACAGTGGGAATGCTCAGAGGTTTGTAATGGAACTCCCATGGGGCTAAAACAAACTCCACTCCTTAAAATACTGCCTAAAAGTATGACTAGGAAAAGATTTAGATTTTAAAAAAGACTTCTGCTTTCAAAAATAAATTAATTACTATGTGGTTTCACTTGCATCATATTAAAATATATTGTGATAAGATTCTGTTATCCAAATGTAACTTCTGATACTACAGAATTTTCAAAACAAAAAAGAAATCTACAGAATTATCATGCTTGGGACTCTGTGCTCCTGTACTCAATTCTTAACAGATTTACAAGACATCAGGGATGCTACTCTAAATTAAGTACAAGAAAGCTTTGCTTCACTCTGCAGAAAGTGTCACTAATAGAAAATGAGAGGCTGCAAGTACCACAAAGCCTCATAGAGGAAAATGGAGACACTCCTTTCCTATGATCCTTTGTAAATGGTCTTTTGAATTCTCAATCCAGCTCTACCATTGACATCCCCAGCTTATTCAAAGTCTGTCACAAAAGTTTTACAGACAATGCAATGCACCCATGGATGGAGAGAAGAGACATGCTGTAATATCTCCCTCTGATAGAGATTGGTAACTTCTCCTCCTAATAAAAGCACTTCAGTGTGATAGCAATTTAGGAGGTGTGAATACCATGTCCCCCCCCCAAGTTAGGACAACTGTTTAAACCTTTTTTATTCCCTTTTCACAGAACTGCAAATGTATTTGGATATTCAAAAAAATTAATTCTCTTACTGCTCAAATGGGTGTACTGGCAGTGACTGGGCACGAGGATGCCTGATAGCCCCTCAGAGGAGCAGCCAAGACCTCTCAGGGTGCCTGTGTAACTGGTATTTACTGCAGAGTGTGTTCTATAGAGAGCACACAGGCCTGGAAACATCAGAATGTGTCATTCAGAATTGTGCAGCACAATCTGAGTGTGGAGCAGTGCTGGGGCCATATGGAGAACTAACAGCAAAGATTCAGAGACACCCAGCCCGAGTCCCCGGGCTGCTGTAGGCTCTGACTCCCATATGGAAGGGGCACTCTGCTGCCAGTCCCCCTCCCAGGGCACAGCCCCCCTGGGAAACGTCTGAAGTGAGAGTCAGTACTTGGAGCTGCTCTCCAGACTGGCATTTAACAAGCTGTCAGGATGACTTAAAAATAGCACAGGATCCAACTGCAAAACAGAACTCTGGTTTGCTTGTTCTTCTTTCCCTGCTGTGATTTTATCAGGAATTGGCCAGCTCAATTTAGCTCTGCTAGTTGCCAGGAAATAGCCTAATTTTGTTTTAATTTTGCTTCTTGGCTGGGTTTTCCCAACTAATCCACTCCTAACTGCCCCTCAGTTACTGGCTGCAGCAGTTTGCACCAGACCTGGAGCAGGGTGCTGGTCCTGTTCTTGTTGCCACTGCTGAGGACAGTGTGGCCACCAGGCAACACTTGTGACCCCTTGTGCTTCTATGCCCACATTTATAAAAGCAAGTTATAGTTACTGCCCTGGCTGGGAAGCTGACACTTTTATAAATGCTCAGAACCAGAAATACCTCCTAACAGTGCTACTGTGTGAGGTGCAAGCTTTTGGGTTGAGTTGGGAATGCGAAATAAAGGAATATAAACCACCTGGAACACTGACACTGAAGCTGAGACATCTTCCACCTGGCTGTGCTTTCATTGCTTCCAAGACTGGGATCCTCCTCCAGCTCAAGCAAGAGCTGTTTTGTCAGTTTGAAACTAATCCAGCCAAGGTAAAAATCAAGGTTTAACTAGCACAAGTAAAATCAGAGTGATCACGCAGCTCTTCAAAATGTAATCTATTACCCTGCCTAAAACTTAATATTCAGACATAACAATAATATGTTTTGGAACAGGATTTAATATTACTAGAAGTAGAGAGGTCATTTGGAAAATGTCACAGCCTTGGTAAGCAGATCCAGGGGCATATTAAAAGATAAATATTTTCTATTTAGAATTCATCAAAACCTAGTACGAGGATCTACTGGAATTCTGGTTTAGCTATCTTTCAGTTTGCCCTTTTGTATTATGATATTTCAATGTCTTGAACTTGACTTCCTCCTTCAGATACAGATGAAAACTATCCCCAAGGAATTTACAAAATTCTTCTAGTAAAGAAGTGATAACTCTGCTATCAGTTTGCAGAAAGACCTCAACACATCTAGTCCCTGGGTAGCTTCTCTTTTCACTTTCCTTTAGGTGTTCTATTAGAAAAACACTTTCCAATATTTTCAAGATCAAATTCTCTTCGAACAATCCTATTTTTCCTTTGCTTTTAGGAGACTCTGAAGAACACTGCTTGGTCATCATCCAGAACTGTATTTCTTTTCATGTATCAAATTCCGCCTGTAACTGCTATCCTACTGCACTAAGACTATTCTTTAGCTAAGCAATCTGGAAATACTGCTTTTCCACCCATTTTCCTTTTCCATTCTTTCCAGTTCCGTAACTAAGTCTTCCTTAGTAAAATCTAAAACTACCCCAGCCCTGGCTTATTTCCTGTCCCATCACACAGATCAAAATTAGTCAAAGGCTCTTTAGCAATCTAAATCATGAACTTGTGCTGCTGAGATGTTATGTAAGAAACCAAGGCTGACCTTATTTCCCAGTGAGCACTTCCTCCACCTCCCACCTTCACATGTCTGGCTCCCTGCTAGGCACTCCAGGGATCCAGGAATTCCCAGATTCTGGCAGTGGCTTCCTACATTACCAGTTTCAAAGACGGGAACAAAGATGTCTTCATGTAAGCCCCGAACATGATGTTGCTGCTTTTTCTGGTTCTCTAAAATCTTACCTGCCTAAAATCCCAAGATTCATGGATCCTGCTCCAGGTAAACTTCTGCTGTCCCTTCTGCTCACAGTAATGTACCTCAAACAGCAAACTTCTATTTGTTTTTTGTATATTTGAATAACTCCCTCCCCAAAGCAATGCAAACTCTTCCTGCATTACTGAAAAAAACAAATTAATTTACACATGTATGGAGGATGCTGCTGTGTTTAGGAGATGCCTCTTGTGTACATTGAAGAAGAAAGTGGGAGAGCTGTCAGACATGAGTTTCTCTCATTATTCTCACATAACCCTCCCCAGAAGAAATAATTAGAAAGCAAAATTCTCTAAACTCCAAGTATGGAGTGGAAATGTGGGCAAAAAAATAATTTTTTAAAGGTTTCAAGAAATGAAATTTGCATATCTTAAATCTGTAGGCAGCCCTGCAAACCATATTTCTTTCTCTTTTGAAAGCAAGTACTCTCTGCATTCACAACTCAGCCAAATAAATTCCATAGCAACTCAGTGACGTGCACAAATAATAGACCTCAATAAGTCACAATGAGAACTTGGGGAGCCAAGGACAGAAAGAGGTCCCAAAGCTGCCTTGTCCTGATTTCTCAGGACACTTATCACCCAGCACTGGCACTGCCTCTTCCAAAACCCCAAACACAGTCTGGGGCCCAACTGCCTCCAAACTCCATTTTCTGCAGCAGCACCACTTCTGCTCTGCAGGACTGAGCAGTCCCTGGAAGGGCAGCACTTGAGGTCAGTTCTGGAGTGAGCTCTGTGAGGGTCCAGCACCCTCCCAGACTGTGAGTGGAGTGACAGCACCCACCAGAGGCAGGGGAGCACCCACCAGAAAACAGTCCATTTATGTATATGGTTTGTGGAGTAACATGGATTTGTGATCTTGTCACAGGAATGTAACAAATATGTGAGAAGTAACATAAGATAGAAGAAAAACCTATATTTGGTAGCAATAACTATTGAAATTTTTAGTTAAGAGTTATGTGAATATTTATTCTCTCTAAATCTCTAGCAACTCCCCATTTAGCTACAAGAAGGAAACAGTTAAGATATGCACATTATCTGGCCCAGCTAAGTCAATGAAAATGAACAATAAAAAAAACATATCAGGGATAAAATTTTTTCTTAGGACATTCAAGTAACAAATTGTTCCTCTAGCAACAATGAACATGGACAGGGATAAACCCAGGCAGGAGATTGCTTGGGTTTCCAGAAGTAAAGACCAGGACCTACTGCCCCCTTGGAAAATTGCAGCAGCCTGGGTGCATCCACAGATCCTCTCTCGTAATGCTAAGGGCTGAGGGTGAGGGGCATGGCAAGCTCTAGGAATGGTTTTGCTGGCGCTAGATTAGGAACAAGCTGCTCTGGGGATGCAGGTGAGGAGCTGGGAAGGTAGGGAGAGGACACAGCAGCCCAGCAGGCAGCCTTGGAGCCAGCCAGAGGCACCCAGGCAAGGAGCAGCCTTCAGGGAGAACATGCCACGAGCACACAAAGGCTCAGCCTCCAAAGCTGTTTGAATAGAACACACAATCCTAAACAAGAACAACGTAACTCTCCAGATACAAATCTTGTGATTTGAAAACAAATCCTGCCTCCCTCCCTTCCCACCACTGTGTCCTTGCAAAGTTGCCCTTCCTTCCCACACACCTGCCAGGGCTCCTGTAGCTCACACATCCCTTTGGGCCCCTCCAAGCCTTGTCTGCCTGCAGCAATCAGGGCTCTGCCCTCACAGCAAAATGCCAAGATGCACCTGCTCACCCATCCTGCAGCTCCATTCCCACTCCTGCCCTGGGGGAGTCCTGACCCATTACCATCAAGGTAGTTGTGATAGCTCCAATGGCTAAATCACTTCTGCTTTACGGGATTTATGGGGATTTTTCTCTATTTAGCTGAAAAACTGTCAAGATACTCCTTCATGTGACCAACAAACATTTAGGAACAGACACATCTCATGTTGGAAATGTTTGAAACTACTGACTAATCTGCTTGAAACCTGATGGCTTATTAGCACTGCTCTGAAAAGCAGTTCAGGATTTCCACCACAATCTCACCTTTTCCTACATCTTCTGGCATTAATATTTTGAGAACAGAACTAAGAATGGGAAAACACAAAGACAGGAATGAATATACTTCCACGAAAAAAAACCTGCTCTCTGAGTTTTGTTCTAGGAGCCAGCAGAAATCCAATCCTGTTTTGCTTTCATCTGTCATTTTCCGTGGAAGGTGTCATTAGCTCAATTAGCAGAGCTGCCCATAATGAAATTTCTTATTCTATCATTACTTTACAGCTCTTGAATCCACACTTCCAGAGGCAGAATTTTGAGACAGAATCTATGGCAAGTTTGAGAATCTTTCAGTCTTTTACCTTGTTACCATCCACCAAGCAGTGTATTTAACTCCTGCTGCAGGCCGTGGTAACTGACCCGAGCACAGCCTGGCTGCAGTGAGAGGCAGCTGCAGCCAGGTCACCCCCCAGTAGAGCCCCTGGGACATTCAGGCACTCAGTGTCACAGCAAGGGCTCAGCAGCTCAGTCCCTGCTGAGGACACAGGACCTGCACAGCTCGACTGGCCAGCGTGGCCACCAGCCATGGGACTGGGCAGGTGAGAGCCACACAGAAGCACAAGGGCACTTTCAAAAACAAGGAGTTAATGGTTTGATCCAATACTTGTCCTGCCTTGCTGCACCAAAGTCATCTCAGGCAATAATGCAGCCTTTCAGTGCTTCCATCATTACTATTCTATTAACACACTCTACCTTTTATTCTGCCCGAAATAATATTGACTTATACCTTTCCTTAAGGGCAGTTTTAAGATGTGAGTGAACTGCTACCTCTGCAGTACTTGAAACACAGCAAACGTTTTCTATCAGCTTTCACCTCTTCACAAAACACACACCTCACTTGTGTGCATTCAGTGCTGTGCCTGGGAGGGATGCTCACAGTGTCTGGTTCAGCTGGGGACTCAAAGGGAAGCAAATTCCAGGGGCTGCCTGCCTGCCATGCTTGGTGCTCAGCGGGAGCCCGGAGCAAGCGCCTGACATTTCCAAAAGCTGTGCTTTGTGACTGCAGAAACCAAGCACTTCTTACATCTCCCTGTAAGCCCAGCAGCAAAGTCAGAGAGCTGCCACACAGGAAATATTTGTTTTTTCTCAGTCTCCCTTTCCCTCCAGATCCATTCTCTCATTACTTCGTACCCTGTGTACAACAGGAGGTTGAAGGATGCAACCCAAAATCCCAGTCTAAGGGTAGCCCTACAAACACAACTCCTACAGCAACTACACTTTGAGAATGAGCTTCCAGAAGAATTCAAAATGCTGTCAATAGGGTTGATCAACATGTCTGAAAGGGCAAAAATACTAATAAAGGAGTCAAAAGACATTGTATGAGTCAATGTGTCCCATGCAGAATCCATGTAATACTTTTGCAGAAAACAATGCAAGCTCAGGGGAAGCCATCAGTAGCTTGGTGTAATATTGTCAGCAGTTGTTACCCTCACAGGATAGTGGCCACCAGCAGGATCTGTAAATTTGTCTTCAGAATAAAGAGACATTTCAAATATTACAGCTGTGTATGAAACACTGACTTTCAACAACACAAACTAGGTTTTCATTTTGTCTTTCTATTTAAAAAACTCCAGTGCAAAATACAGTCAAAACCATCCCTTTATCCGAAATCGAAGAATCCTTTCTTGGTAGACTGACATTACTGCTGTTTCTGTAAACTGTGAATCAACTTCCCACACCTTATATCAGCAAATTACTGCATTATTTCTCTTGTGCTTGTCATTCAGAGCATTTCACCTCGAGAGGAAAGAAAGAGTTTGTTTCTTTGACAGTGGCTGATAATGAGGATACTTGTAGAAACGCATTTTATAAGGGTCAGTAGCCTATTACCAGAGGGATTCTTATACAGCTTTTCATCACAGAGCAAATGGAGAACATGCTTTTGCTGCAATTGAATCATATCCATTCCTGAAAATTATTGTGGTTCCCCTATTTACAGTGTGATTGAGACAGAAAAGGAAAAATATCAGGTCAGTACTCACAGAATGGATCAACAAAATCGGTATTACAACAACACAGAAATTCTGAATGTCAGAAAGCACTAGAAAACATTGTTACCATGTTTCTCCCATTATCACCTGCTTCACTGGACTGTAATAGAGGCAGGGCAAGGCTTCACAGCACTAAATACATCAATTCACGAGAATCAGGCAATTTGTTGTGTATTATTCTAGCGGTGTTATGGCTTCCATAGGTTGGTCATGACTTTGTTTGAAAAGCAGGTATACATCTCTATAAAGGTAAGCAGGAACATGAGTCTTCTATTTCTTTTATATTAATTTCTTTTAGATTATGCAACATTTATGGAATGTCTCTCATTTAACCATAATTCTGCACTGAAATAGGATTAGTCAATTTTCTACTCTGAATCCACCGGTGTTCCTATCAGTACTTTGACATTCAGAATTGAATTTCTGCTTCTGAACCGCATTTCAGAAAGTTATTTTTGCCAGCAGTTTATATTGTATTATTCTTATTAAGAAATAGGCCTAAAAAGAGAGCAATATCAAAGCCTTTTAGTTTTCAAAAGCTGAAGAGCTGAAGAAGAGGGAAGAGAGGGAGCTCCATTTCTAACCCAGAAGCACAAACCTAAATTGACACAGTGTGTTAGCAAAACAAAACAATTCAGAAGACCAGAAATTAGAGAACATAACAGACAAAAAGGACTATTCCTATTGATTCAGAGCAGCACTATCTGCACTTAACACTATCTAGAAATAAGACTCTTCCTAGTTTAGAGTTTACATGTCTAACAGAAATACTGTTACATTGGTACAATGTACAATGCACACTGGGAAACAGAGCCACCACCCAGATCTTCAGAGTCTTTCCCAAGGGTCATCTCCCTCACAACACCTCTGAGGCAGACACACTTCCAAGGCAGCTTCCTGACCTGTGCGTACAAACAGTGGATATTTTGTGCAGATAAGGACAGAACAAGCTCAGTGCTTGGCCTGAAGTTGCCAGGAGAAAGGAATAATGGGATTCCAGGTGACTAAATTGATTTTAAGCTACTTTCTCATTCAGATCACTATCCCAAGGGCCCTTTCCTCAGTCACTCCAGTTCACATTGAAATGTCAGACTGTAAATTGCAGGGGCAAGACACAATCAGAGATTTGCCTCCAGCATCTCTGCTGCACAGGCTGTAACCTCTGGCAACAGGGCAGAGCTGGAACCCAGGAGCTGCAATGGTTGAGTCACTGTTAAATGGGTCAAAACCTAAACCCAGAATCATAACTGGTGTAAAGAAAGGATCTTGAGGATAGAGATATCAAAATTTAAGACAACAGGTATTTAAAGAAATAGAACTGAAACTGCAGCATCAATTCTCCACTAAATCTCTTGCTGTGAATAAAAATCAATGATATCTAACTTTTTAGGATGTGTTCAACAGATATATTACAAAGACTCTGAAAGCTAATGGAGCCTGAAATATGAGTTTCACCCTTAAAACGATATGTAATGCAATTATGCATAATGTTCTACTGTGTTACAAATTTACAGGAGAAATTTGACTTCTGTGTAATTGCTTATTTGACATTAGTGTCTGTGTAACTGAAATCACATTGAGCTTTCAGCTTGCCAAATATTTTGTGCTTTTCCACCTGTGAAACATTAGAATTAGCCTGACCTTTCCACTTTAATCTAGCCCAAGTGAAATGTCCCTTCTGATCTTGGCTCTAGGTATTGTTTGCAGCCACCCACAGCCACCTACACTGTCATCATGAGAAGTAAACGTCCTTCTCAAGGACATGAGGCACAATCAGAACACCAAATCCAGAAAAGAGAGAAACATGTTTCTCATGTTTCTCTGCATTTCCTGTGCAGTAGAGGAAACCTGATTGCAAGCAGCAGTATTTACCCAATTCCAAGGTAAAATGAAGGTTAAGAGAGTCCCTCCGCTAGGACATAAGGTCATCACTTACGCATGTCCACAGGATTTCCTCTCCTACACATTCTACTTCCATTTGGTGGGTGAGTATTTGGATCCAGACAGCACAAAGAACCTGCATCAGACCCGTGCTAGGCAGAAGCTTTAAGCAAGCTAAAAGAGCACCTTTGGCCAGCAATTAGCTCCTTCTCACCAAGGCATCTACTTAAAAAAAAAAAATTAGATCTGTCTCCACACAGTGGAGCTGAAGATCAAACAGACTGGCATATTTACCTGCAGTCAAACATGAGCACATCCTCAGCACCTGCTAGGATTTTCCCTCCCAGTAACAGGTATATATAGCTCCAGCCATTGCTATATGAGCACACTTTAACACCAAAATAATCAGCTTTAAGTATTCTGAATTCTTATTTGAATGCACTGCTACACTGGTAAGGGATTTCTGTTTTAAATTAACAACAAGGACAATATGAATAAAGATGATTTTGAATTCATAAAGATTAATTTACTGGGATTAAAAGAACAGGCATGCAAACATCTGACACAGTTAAGTTTCAGTTATCTTGCAGCAAAAACAAAGGCAAGATCACTAGAAACTAGGTTAAAGAAGACAGTGTGAAAAGAAGATTGAATAAGGTAAAAACCAACAGCAACGAAGGTTAAAACCCAGTCCACATACTCTGCCTTTTCATGCACATAACTCACTGCTAAGAAAAAAGCATTATCTCCCACCAGTGCAGTGGTTCACTGCCTCAAGGAAATGCAGAAAAATTATTGCTGCAGAATAAAAAAAGACACAGGATATGGGGAGGAATACTGTCCCCTGCCTCCCAAAAAAAAACCAAAAACAACCTTACTGAATACAAATGAATGAAAACACACAGCAAAATGACACCACAAAACCCAGGGAGAAGTGGTGTAATACAGAGATTTACAAACTGAGTTCCCCCAAGAACAATGGGAATGTTTTTCCCAGATTAAATTTTGCCCACTCAAGCAAACAGGCAATGCAGAAATCCAAGGAACATCTCATGAAGCTCTGCCTATGCCTCTCACAAAAGAAAATAACTGGATAATGCATGGCAACAAAGGAAGAACTGATCCTGATTTTTCATTGTTACTATAAATTAGGAACTATTTCACAGCACCCACTGAAATTGCTGTACCAAGACACAAGCCTGCAGATGTAAAATGAAGTTCAGGCTCAAGAGGAAACACTGACTCCTTATTTTTTAATCTTCCTGCAGAAGAAAGCTTTTTTATTGACACAAGGAAAGAAAACACAAACAGTGAATCAACTTTTGTCCATCTTTTCAGCTTATGATTAAGATAAAACAATTTCCCCATCTTTTTTTTTCTCCCCATCACTGTTTTGGTGCTTATAGTACTTCCATCACTGATCTAACATCATAGAATGAATATTTTAAGGAAAAGACAACACAAGTGGCAGTACAAAGTTTGTTTCTCAGGCAGGCAAGCTGCCATCTCTCATAAGACAGCTGAGTCACAGAGAGCAAAAATAACTCTGTCAAGAGAATCACTGAGTCTCACTGTGAAACCACTCAGCAGAGCCAGAAAGGTGGGGACACAGCAGGTGTTACCAGTGCTCAGGCAGTTCCCTTTCTCCCCACATCATCTGCAACAGATTTTGCCTCTTTCCTGCAGCATCAAGGCAGACAGCAATGTCTTGTTCCCAAGTGGAGGCATCAGGTTTTGTGAGAATTCATTAACTCTGTGCCAATTCACAAATCTTAACTGTGCTGCGAGGTCACTCGACCACACGTGTCAATTAAGAGCAGACCTGTGAAAGGAAAGGGAGCCAACACAAACCTGTGAGGAGAAGTGGAGGTCACATCCCACCCAGCAGGATCTCCCTGCCCTCAGACAGAGCACAGCCCTTACCTGCCCCACTGAGAGTAGCCAGAACACACTGAGTACAAACGCTGAGTAGAAGCTCAAGGTCATTTTCAAGTGGCAGCAGAGAGGCAGGGATCTCTGGACCACGTTCAGAAGCACATAGACACATTTGCCTGCACCAAATACTGCTTTGGGGAACAGGCATCTTTTCAATTATAAAGCTTATATATGAATTGTGGTGCATTGAACTACGCATAACCCATGACTTCAGCACCTTATACAAAAACTAAGATGTACATCCACACATTCTTCAGGTAAGGCTTTTCCTTGTACCTTAACTCTTGCTTCTTTATATCCAGAAGCAGCTTTTAGGCCTGCCTCCAGCACTGTATTTAGCCAAACCCCCTGGTACAAACTCTAGGGAAATCCACTTTATCACTGAGCCAGTCATACCACTTCCAACATTAGTACAATATTGTCTCATCTGATGGCATGCTCAAGGACCCAAGGCTGGATGAAGATCACAGTACTTTAAATAATCTCCTAAAAATATGCAACATAAGGCACTAAAGCATCACTTTACAAACTGTTTGCTCTTCTGTTCTTATGTTCCTTCAAGTCCATTTGTCTCTCACAAATTCCAGTCCTCCAAAGAAATTCTGAAAAAAAAAGCTCTCAGCCTAAATGCAAAGTTATGCCACGGACTTCTAACAGGTAAAGTATGAGGACTCCTTTGAGTGCAGTCACCACTCCCACTGACTTCAGGGAGAAGTCTGACAGAAAGATGAACCTAAAAGGAAATTTAAAGATCCAAAACAAAGATGCAATTCCACATGTACTTCGGCTCTAAAGACATGTCTTATAAGACTTGTGCTACTTCAACGGAAGAAACCAATTCATGGGTTCCTGGGCTGCCAAATCTTTTTTCAATTTTTTTAAATGTAATATGAATAGCTGGAAACATCAAAACATGTTTTACTCTCCACCTGTAATCTGCCCTCCTTGGTAAACACCATTACAGACTTGAATCCTCAGCTATAACAATTTCTTGTTTTTAGCTGAAGTAAACATAGACATTAGTAGAATTCATGGCCAAGTATTATTGTATTTCATTTTCTTTTGACAGAGGCAACAACTAAGGTGAAGTCATTCATAGCCCAATGCCCTGCCTCAAAACTAAACTGTTCTCTGGGTAGAAATGGTTATTATTGTTTTCTCACCCACTCCTTTGCTTTCCTCTATCCTTTCCATCTATGCAGCAGATATTTCTCTGTTTTCTACATTATTTTACACTCATTTTACATCCACATAATTCACAACCTCAGGTAAGGATCACAAAAATTACACTGAAGACATCCACACTGATGACACTTTGTTTCTTCTTGATTTCTATAGAATCAAAAACTGGATTTCTACCTACTGTCACCACATTATCACAACACGGCAAAGCGTTTCTAGGCTTGAACTGAAAAATTTCCTTCTCTCCTACATTAGGAATACATGGTGCCCTGGTGACACCCTGAATGCAGAGAGTGGCAGGCTGTGCTGCCAAGGCTGCTCCCTGGCCGTGGGGCTGGGAGGTTCCCCAGTGCCAGACTCCAGCAGGCAGGAGAGACCCCAGTGCTCCATCCCATGGGGACAGCGGGATGACTGCAGCACAACACAGCTTTCACATTTAGCTCCCTTTCACAGATGCCCAACAGCCCTGAATAGAAATGAAGGGATATGATGAAAATAAGTTTGTTTGTCATCGAGAGTCAACTGTGAATGACTAACACTCAATGAATAACCCAGTGGGTGTTTGATTACATGGCCTGCATGTTAGGTTTCTGAAGACTAACCTCTCAGAGCATGTCTCCATCCTCTTGGCTCCCTGTGAGAGGATAAACATTTCAAAGAAGGCACTGTCTCCTGCAGTATTTGTTTGTACTGTGCCCTAGCACAATGGGGCTCTGTTCTCCAAGCAGTTCTTAATGAGAAGTTCAACATCCATTTCCTTTTATAATCACACAATAAGCAGTTTGTGTTTAGTCTTCTACTTTCCTGGTAGGCAAAGGCTTTATTGATCAGATCCCCTGTTAGTTAGTTGTTCACCTCAGCAAGAAGCCTCTTGCTAGGTAAGAGAGAAGGAAGAAATTGTTTTCCTCAGCAGCTGCCTTCTTGCTTGTGTTCACTTCCACCAATAATTTCAGCTAAATACTACTTGCTTTTTTCCTCTAAGAGAGGCCTTTGTTGAAATTCAGTTTGAGAGAGGATCTGAGCAGAAGTGAAATTCTTAGAGCACTTCAGCTGTGAATGCTGGTCTCTTTGCTTTGCACCTTTGAGGACATGTCTTCCTGAGCTACCAGTGACCAAGATTTCAAACTGAACACTTAGTGTTAGAAGCAAAATGTTTTTTTTAAAGAGCGAGCATGTCTGCAGCATTTCACCTTTGTGTCTCTTTACATGGTGCATTCTTAGGCACCCTCCCATAAAACTGGGCAGTTATTTATCAATAACATAAATAATGCACAGCTGTAGAGGAATCTGCAAGACTAAGACTTAAAAACTCTGGGTTTGTACCTCTTTTTGGATATATTACTGCCAGAAATCCTGATAAATAGGAAAGAAATTCCCAACATTAATTGAGAAATGTGTAAGTTGAGGAGCAAACCTAAGAAAGTTAATTTTACAGAATGCAGTAATGTTAACTGCCACAAATGTGTGAAGGGTGGGGATGATGGACTTCCAGAAATGCTCTCTGGCCACTTTTGCAAGTTTGAGAGCTTGGAAGGATTAGTAAATAAAACTGGCTTACATGGCTGAAGGTGCTGCTACAAGCGCCAACTGATAACATAAAGGACAAAGTACTTGTTCTAAATGAAACAGAGGCTTTGGGAATGGGGTTGAACAACATCTAAACTTTAAGGGAAAGGAGGGAGGCAAAAGGGCAAAGAAGAAAAAAATAGAGGACACTCACTATTTTGTTTTTGCCTTACACTGATTGTAATGTTTCTCTTGAGCCAAACCACTTGTCAATCTACCTCAAGAACAACATGAACAAGGCTTTTCAAACTGTGGCAACTCACTGAAGTTGCACCTTTTACAGATGAGCATCCATGGAAATGCCTCCTGGTGCCCACTGTTACACTTCACACCGGACCCTGTAGGATAGCACTGCCCCAGATATGTCACAGCAAATTAGGACACCAGTGGAGAGTAATGAGCTCCGTGAAACCAACAGAACAGAGACAGAAACAGTCCCCTGATAAAGGCAGCCTTCACTTCTTATCTACCGCAGACTCAACCATGGAGCTGAGACAGCTCACAAAGTATCAATTTAGAGTCACCTGTAAGGGTAGCTTTCATATAATGGGCAGCTGGTCTACACTCCCAGTGAGTCTGAACCCACCAATTTATTTCATGCAGTAATCAAACACTAATGGGTTTCTGTTTTAACCTGTTCAGAGAAGAAATGGTGACTGAAAGAGATAAAATTGCATTCCATCGTGAGTCTGCACAGCCAACGAGGCCCTTTCATCTTGCAATCACTTTTTTCCCTTCATGGTAAAAGGAAAGTTGGAATCCGTAAAAACTTCAAACACATTGCATTCTCCAAACAGGAACTTCCCTGTGAATTTATCATAGATTTCAGCCTCTTGATCTTTTCTTTGTGTCTTGTGATAAGATCCAATGCCAAGAAAGACTTTTCTTAAAGGGCAAGCCTATAAAAATAAGCAAGGGAGTTTTATTTCATACCTTAAGATTAGAAATGCATTATTGATAGGATCATTAATTATATATTTTGGGTTTATAACCAAGATTTATAGAAAAGCACAATATTTGAATGTACATAATTGCTATCACAGCATAAAATCGCTTTTTTTTATTAAGCACAGACCCCATTTCCTCCTTGTATGAATATTTTATTCTGAATACGTGTTCCAGTTATTTGGCAATATCTCCTTTTCCATTTCAGCCCTTATTTTGAAAGAAGGAAACTCAGATATGAAGATTTCCTACTGACATAATCTAGTTCTACTTCTAAATCAAAATAAATTTGAAGAGCAGTGTCTAAAAAAACTCAAATCCTGCCAGGTCTCTCCAGGCCCCAGACCCACAGGCTCCAGACCCCAGACCACTTCAGGCCCTGGCTTCATCTTCCCAGCCCTGGTTTGCTCAGAATATTCACACTGCTGAAGGTTTTTGTGTGGCAGTGTGTTGAGCTGCAGCCCCTCAGAGAGCTCTCTCAGTGTTTGTGTGTGCATGTGCATCCTTTTCTCTCAGAACAGGAGCAGAGAGGGAACTCTACCAAGTTTTCAGCCACCCTAAGGAAACTGAGCCATTTTCTACGTGAAGGCTTGACCCAAGACTCTAGGGAGATTTATCGAAATAGAAACCAGGCCAAGAAATATGGATGTACCAGAAGGAAGGTTATAAACTTTTGTGGACTTATGTCCCACCATGTTCCCCTTGTGGGCCACGAGGTGCCCCAGGAGCTGTGGGAGCTCTGGCCCAAAGCCTGGCAGGGGGGGATGTGCTGGGGGAGCCAGGGCACAGGAGAGGCAGCAGCTCTGCAGGGTAAAGGGTCAGTGATTCCTTCAGCCTCACAACTTCTTTGTTCCGTGACAAAAAGCAGCTCTTGTACATTAAATGCATTGATGAGGGACACTGTAGGTCAGGCTTCCCTCACATAAAATTAGAGTCTGGCATTGAAGGATCTTTGGGTCTTTTTTTTTTCCTTACATAGAATAAAGAAGCTCTCTGATTCACACACACACAACTTCCAAGCTTAGGCAAGTACAGTACAGTAAGAGATGATGATCCATGCTCTAATCTTGTCATTCATTCAGCAGCGACAAATAAATATAAAACCTTAATTTTCAGAACCACAGCTAAGAGTCCAAGCTCAGCTGACACACTTTGAAGACCCAGATTCAGTAGCCCAAGTTACTACAAGGGATTTAGGAGTGAAGACCTGATCTTCAGCCTCCCTGTTTCACCTCCCCACTGGTGTAAGAGATGCTGCACCAGACCCAGTCTGCTCAAACCAGGGCAGTGGAGCCAAAAGCAATTAATGAGTACAGGTAACTATAGAAATTATTTGTAACCAGCTGCTACAGTAAGAAACTGAGAATCTGATGTTCTACTATTATTTTGCATTTCATTTCACTAGGTATGACTACACTATCTAATAGAATAACTTTAAAGTTACTGAGACTGAGAAAACGGGATCTTTGATGTCTTTTATGCTTACTTCATTCATAGTGCAGATATTAAACCTCCTGCTTTAGAAACTGAAGACTGCTTCATTACTAAATGGTTGTGCATCATGGCCCTTACAAATCTCTATTAAACTGAGGATTAGGCAAGGGCTGGAACAGATAGACAGTGTATTTTCATTCAATCTCCTTTAAAATAATGATGCATGCAACTTCATGACATTACTCTTTAATGGTCTTAAGCCTATTTAATAGCACAGTAATATTCCAAAAAGGAAAAGGGAATTATTTCCACATTTAATTTTCATCGCAAAAGTGAATGGGGTTCTTTCCATGGCAGATAAGCAGCTAAAGCTGCTTGGTACCTTAACTGGGATATGACTGCATTAGCTCTGCTACATTACAGCTGGGCTAATGAAACAAAGCAAAATGATTAGCTGCAGAC
The DNA here is from genome assembly GCA_025920805.1 of Petroica traversi. NCBI lineage: Eukaryota > Metazoa > Chordata > Aves > Passeriformes > Petroicidae > Petroica > Petroica traversi. The sequence goes on from JAHLSL010000037.1 coordinate 6,902,294, forward strand.
TCCCTGGGGTATCTGGAAGTAACATTTGGTTTGTTTCTAGGGATGTCCATAGGGACACCAGGATGTGCAGGTGATGCACCTGGATGAGATCAAGCTGGACCTGTGTGACCGAGCTGGTTCCCTGCACCATCATCCCTGACACAGGTCCTGTGTGGGCTGCAGGGGAGCCAGGGGCTGTTCTGGCCCTGGCCATGGCACCTCTCGTGCAGCAGGGGCTGGGTTTTGCCCAGGGAATAATTACCCTACCAAAGCTTTGTTCTGCCCTTGTTTACACTGATGGAACTCTGTGAATGCTGTAGAACCTCTCCTGCTGCACCTCTGCAAAAAGGAGTTGACCCTTGGCTTCCTAGTTCCTGCATCTCAAGTGGAATTAAGTAGTTTTTCCTTATTTAAAGAAAAAGAAAAAAGTTATAATAATCCACTAATTGTTACCTAGGAGAATCTCCTACTAGTTAATTTCTTAAAAATCAGACTCGGATGGAGGCTGTGCAATTTAGAACACAAAGGGTACCTGAATAGAGGTTCAGAATCTTTCTTTTAATGCAATATAATGTGATTGATTTTTCCCCTCCTGGGGGGTGTTACTATATTCATATTTCAGGTTTAATTATCTTCTCAGGATTGTTAGTGCTTCCACAAGGTTCCTTCCTCTAACTTCTAATTATACATACTGGATAGATTAGCCAGTGTTTGATAACCTTTTATAGTCACTTGACTTCAGCTTCATGTGGGCAAAAATCTGAGCAGGGGAAGGAAGAGAAGCTGCATCAAATGACTAAAATCAAGTGAAACACAGCAGCTCTGCCCCTGTCCTCCTGTGCTGCTACATGAGCTCCTCAAGAGAAAACTCACATCACACCCAGGCAGCAGCAGAGTCTGCTTATAAGCAGGACCCAAGAGATATTACATAGATATTTTACATAAAGTTCTACTCTTTCACAGAGAAGTTGTCTGTGGGCCAAAAATCTAGGCTTATTTGCACTAGGGTTATTCATCTAGCGTAACTGGCAATGTAATCTAAAATATTTAAAGATTTTCTTTGCCAGGCTGCACTAGTCCTTAATATCTAAGAGGATTTCATTGACTTTTCCCAAGGATTTTTCCCAAGGATTTAAGAACAAAAATTTCATTAATTTTTATCAGCTATGTTTTTTTCAACTACGAAAAAGCTAAAAAACTCGCCTTTGAAGACATTATAAGAAAGATCATAAATGTGCACAGAAACACATAAAACTAGTCAGGGAACTTCACTAGGTTAACACACTGTGATTGGTTTAATAAGACATAACTTTGCTCCTCATGCAGAAATAAAAATCTGTTGGGTTTTTTTTTACCTTACCCTTTAATTAATGAGGTTGCAACAGTATGAATGATTTACAGTGACATGCTCTGACAGGTTATACATGGTGAGTAATGCCTTGTCAGACGCTTCAGTATTTATATTGAGATGAATGGCACATAATGTGATGCACATGCTAACAATGAACATCAATATTTAGTACTCCCAGCAAAGCCACTGGTATGATAAATTTGGCCTTAACTTTGTATCTATCTGCAGACTTGCCTATCAGCTATTTATGTAAAGAAATATATCCACAGAACCCTTATCAAGTGTATTTATCCATCCTCACTGCTTTGGTGAGGACTTTTACTTCTCCTTGGAGCTGTGAGCTGCACTCACATCACTTTAGCAGGCCTGAAGTCCTTCGAGGCCAGCCAGGCTTGCAGCATCCTGGAAGGAGCCCAACACACACACAGTGACCAGCATGGCTGCTGGGCACACAGTCACCTCTTACTTTTATAGCCCTTGCTCTCCTAACAGCCTCCTCCTTGGCAGTGAGTGTGCTTTGGCAATCTGGAATGATCCCTTCTAACCCCAGTCCTGCTGCGATTTCCCTCAGGAAAGGCAATGAGACAGCAAATGCAGTTCTGATAAAAGCCATGGAGAAGGTACAATAATGCCAAGCACTATCACACAATCCAACAGATCAAACACAGGCAATAGCTACATCCCTGTCCATGTTCTTCCTGCAGGTTTGTAGTGTTGCTTCCTGCCACCCAAGTCCCTTTCATCCTGGGATTCATCCATGATGGTGCCATCCTCAGTGACTGGGCTCAAAACCCTACTGCTTTGTATGGTCTGAATTGATCCTGTAAAGAATTCTTTGAAAGCCACTATTAGGATGACGTATGACCTAATTTTGGTTGCTATAGTATTTAGAGTCAGACTTATGACTGGGGAAACAATCTCCAACTCACTTGAAATGCAGGAAAAGCTTTCAATGCTGCAAGAAAAGGCTTTCTGGCTGAAAAGTCATATTTTAAAGTTTACAGCTCCTGCTTCTGGCTCAGTGCTGCTACAGCAGCAAGGCGAGGAGAGCCAGCCTGGCAGGGCTGTGCAGAGCTACTGAGGCTACTCCAGAATTCTGCTGGAGCTGCTTTATGGGATGGATGTAGCAGCAGTTTGTTACCAGAAGTACCTAGCTGCCATTTGAATTTTTCTACTTTTAAAAGCAGCACGTTTTTATTACGATAGAAATGGCTGTGAGGAACCAAGTGCATTTTAACACAGGCAGTGAGATGTAATGCAAGAACACTGTGCAGGTCTCTGTGGCTGGCAATAGACACCATTGCTCTCAACCTTTTCTGTTGCCTCCCATCCAGTTTAATGTGCACAACCTTGGTGGCAGAATCTCATCTCACACTCTCTGGCCTTGGGGCCATACAAACAAGTAAATCAAACTAAAGCCAAACCCCAAAGCAGACAGGAGAACCTTCTTTTCTCTCTTCATTTCACAAATATCTGTTCATATGACAGAGGCCCCCAAAGCACTACTGAATATATGCATCATTCTCTATGAAAACCAGTACCCATTTTACAAGTGAACATAGGAAAACGATTTAAAACTTTCCTGCAGTTCCAAATGCTTCAGCTTACCCATTTTAGCAGGATTTTACAAGTGCTAAACATCAGTTTCAGAAGCAGCTTATACTTTTACCTAGCTTCACTGATATTCAAACAGACCTTTAGAGGTCATGAACTAGGTTCACCAGCATTAGGAAATGACTTTTACACATGATTTTCAAGGCAGGCAAAATGTCCTATTATTAATACTATACCTTAGACAAAACCAACCAAACAAATCAGAATAAATGATCCATTGGATATGTGACATATAAAAATTCTTTTATATGCAACTCTTCAGACTGAAAATGAACACAAGGGTAATTTAGTTCAGCTTCACTTCCTTCCAGGTGATTTTTCCAGCTGAGAAACAGAACCTGTTTTTAAGAGCACACCTACTTATGGCAGATACTAAACTAGCTAACTTCCTTTGTGTTGCTTCTGTAGATTTCTACCATCCTGAAGCACGAGGTACCTGTGGCTTACAAAATGTGTATGGTTGATAAATTTTAGTTAAACTCATCTCTGGTCCCGTTTTCACTCCCAGCAATTTTAGCAGTGCCCACTCCCATTACCACACTGAAAAGTAATTTCCTGACTGCAAAGCAGATGGTTGGATATCCCACAGAGAACAGAAATGTCCTGCTCAGTGCAGTTCCCGGTCTGCTAATGAACTTTTAATTTCCTACCACTGACACTCTATCTCGCCTTTAAACCTTAAACAAGTGCAATTCTGAGCTCTTATGTACAACACAACCCTTTCCCCAGGAAATTCATGCCCTTTTTTAGTTGATACCAGAATCGTTGCTCTGGCCACTCACCGCATATGCACAATCTCAAAATGTCATTTTTGTAATTCTTCTTACTCTCTACCCTCTGATGCCAGCCTGCTCTGCTGCAGGAGAGCCATCACTCCCTAAGTGTTTCACAGGCAGCTGCTGCAACCACACAGTGCTCCCCGCTCCAGCACAGCTGGCACTGCAGCACCCCAGGAGAAAGCACTGCATTCAAAATCCCTGAACTCTGGCACAACTCCACATTGGCACTAAATACTTACACACACAAAATACTGAATATGCTCTTTCTTATCATTAAAAATATTCTCCAAGAAACAATATTTTCCTGTAAAATACACTTTGGTTTTTAAGTGGTCTGATCGTTTGTTTGTGGTTTTGAGGGGTTTGGGGGGGGGGGGGGGGGGAGGGGGATTTATTATTTTTTTTAAAGAGAAAACCTGTAATTTAGTGATTTTTCAGTGAAACTCTTATATGTTTCCTTCAGAAATCCACAACACATTATCCAGAAGAGTCTTTACTGACAGATTGGATGCTAAAAGACTTCAGACTTAGAGGTTTTTTTGGTTTGATTTTCTTTTGTTCCTTCCTTGTTTTACTTCAGAGGTTTTCCCAGCAGTTCTAATCTGTAGTAGAATATTAAGCTATATCTCCTGTAACTCTGTTGGTCACAGTTACTGGTAAGATTTGATTCCTACTGTTCTAAAAATGCAAGGGACAGGCTTTGCTGGGGCGTGCATGACCTTTCCAGAGCAACGGCCTGGCAGGAATTGTGTCGATTGCTCCAACCTGTCAATGGGCAAGAGCTGCAAAGCCAGCAGGAGAACATGTCCTGATGCCTGTAGTTAAATAACAGCACCTCAGGAGAGCACATTTATGAAACAGCTGAAGGGCTGAAAGGTCACTCTCAGTGACTCTCCCCTTTCTTGGGAGCAAGAGCTGCCATTTCCCAGCTGCTCCTCTGGCTGGGCAGGCTGCACCACAGCGGCCTGGATCTCCACGAAAAGAAAGTGTTTTCATAGATACCAGCTTTTCTCCATAATTTAATGTACTTAAAACACTAAACTTCAGGCAGAAAGTAAAAAAAAAAATTAAACAAAAATTTTTTAAAAAACCAAAAAGAACCCAAAAAAACAAGCGGTAGAACTTCTTCAAACCAGCAGTAAGGCCCACTCAACTTTTCACACAGGTTCACAGAGGTTTCCCTCTCTCCTTTCTGGAGCCAGGGGTCTCCAAGCACCACCCACAGCAATTAAAGCTTTTATCCCCTCAAACATCCCACACTTCGAGTTTGAAAACCTTCCAAAACTTATCACAACGTGCCAGGAATCAAAGCATTCCTGCAAAGGTTAAACCACGACAGCTCTGTACACCCACAAAGCCCTCATCACACCATAGTTCTCTGGCCCCAACTTGGCAGCCCCGAGCTCCTGCCCCACTCCCTTTACTGCCAATTCCTGCAAATCCTTGCAGCTCCATGGGTGCTCCATGCAGCAAGGAACTCTTCATTTAGCTCAACCTGACTTTCAGGAAAAACAGGAATTTTCACACACCCCAAGGGCCATAGTACAAGTGCACCTGCCTTTGCCTCTTTCCTTGTGTTTCCTCCTGGTTTCCATGCTGCACTGCTGCTGCTTTTAGGTGCCTCCACACCACTTCAAATGACAGATGAAAATCAACTTGATACCCTACCTGTGTTTGTGACATTCTGGACTTTGCACACTTCAACTTTTAGAGGAAGTGTATTTGGAATTTCCCAGTCTTAGTACAAGTGAAGGGAGCTGGCGTCAGTATCAGTCTATAAATCTGGTGTGATGCTTTTAGGACTGTACACATCCATCAACATAACAACAGGCACACCTAAAAGCTAAACAGTATTTTTACCATGAGCTGTTTTGTTGCCAGCCCGGGGAGGCCAGTGGGCCTGCTGAGCAGGACTCTGAAAGGGCCTACTGGTAACACAGTCCCTAAGGCTGAATTATCCCCCACAGTTCAGGAGACCCAAAGTTCTTCCCCAAGACACCCCAGGCCTCACACACATTTATTTTAATTCCATTCTCCCGCTTGGCCCCTTGGCCTTCCCGCCCTTTTGTCCTTATATGGAATTTCTCTGGAATGTTCTCCCCAGCTCGACGCCCCATTGGCCTCTTCTCCTTGGCCCCTCCTCCTGCCCCTTCTCATTGGTTCCCCAACCCGTCCATCAGCATTGCCCCGCCCCCAGCCATCTCCCTATTGGTTGTTGCAAACCCCGCCCCCTTCGGCGCTGAAGGGCCGGGCTCCCCTTTCTCTGGGCCTTTGTCCCGGGCCCCTCCTGGGGACGGAATAAACCCGACCTTGGAACCTGCCCAGAGCCCCTGGGAGCTCCTTGTGCCGCTGGGATCGCTTCTCCCCCGTGCCCGGGTGTGCTGGGCCTGAGCTGGGTGAGTGTGTGGGCCCCGCATCGTCCTGCTGGCCCAGCCTGGGGACAGCTCTCGGGAGGCACAGCCCTGCCTGCCCGGACACCCCCATGGCCAGTGATGCCAGCTTAAGGCGCAAGTGTCTCAAAACTAGATGTTTTACTACAAACATCGTAAACTTAAAGTAACAAAAATGTTTTACTTTTTAAATTGTTTTAATCTCCTCAAATCTGCCATCTCCTGACACCTTCCCTCCCTTGTTTAAAAGCTTTTCTAATCCAGAATGGCATACAAAACAGAACACTATAAAGTGCACACACTGAAGTCTGACTGGGTAATTTGGCAATAGTTTTACAATAACTGTTTTTCCAAACCCACTAGTACACTTTCCCAATGTTCCAGTTAGTATATAAAAAATAATGCTTGAACTGTACAACTTCTATAAAAACCTAGAGCAGGAAAGGCATTCCTTGGCACAACCACACATTTCAAAAATGGGATTTTTATCACAGTATTTCATTTCCAGTCAATTGAGGTCTGCATTCATAGATCATTTTGCACACACATTACTCAGCCACTGCTGTTCCTATCTCTAGTCTGGTAAATATTTTTGCCTTGTGCAAAGGATATATGGGCAACACAGCCGAGATGAATTCTTGCATTAGTCTTGCAGCCCAGATGACAGTGACATACAGCAAGATATTAGAGCACCATGGTATCAGAAATGTACAGAAAGCCTAAGTAAAGAATGTAGCCTGGAGTTTTATAGCCTGAGACCCAGGAAAACAAAGATAAAAGGTACACTTCCACTGTAGCATATGGCCACGTTTAGTCATTCAGAATAATATACAACATCAATTAAATTTAACCTATTGATTCATCATCTTCCTGGAGCCAGCCCAGGTGTCCTCGGTGACAGCTCGGCCTATTTCATGCAGTGCAATGGAGATCAATAAGGAGGTGCTATGGGATAGTACATGGTGCCCATGTGTCTAGTGAGAAAAAAAATATGTAACTTAGAGTTCTTAAACTGTCTTACTGCTTCTAAATGGACATCAGTATTCTGTAATGTAATCCACTTGTAAAGCAGTAAAGAAGTTTGGCTCTTGAAAGTGTTAAAAGGCTGCTATGATTTTCCAACAGGCAGCAGGAAATTGCTCCCAGCAAGTTCCCAGTTACTGGGAGCAGGCTGGGAGTGGTTTTATGGGCACACCAGAGGCAGCTGCAGAGCAGTGCAGAACCACTCTGGCATGAGCAAATAACACTTTGTTTTTCTACACTGATGGGAAAATCTTCATTTCTCTTTACAGGCCTTAAACCACTGAAATCAGGCATATTTAAAAGACAGAGTTCAGGCTAAGCATTCTTTCTACAGCCCAGCAATCTGCACACAGGGCATTTATGCTTCCAGCCTTATCAGCATTCAAAGCCACATCAGTTTAGTTAACAGTACTAAGATTTTTAAACAGCTAATGAATTCTGAGCAGGGCCAGCACTACTTTAATTCAAATTTGCCTTATATTGAGTTCTCTCAGCTCAGCAGAGAAAGCAGTTTAATGTGCAATTAAGGCTCTCTCTTCTATGAAAGCTGTTTTTATTATATCAAAAATCATAAATGAGAAGAATGAACACATTGGAGAGTCAGTCTAAGGTGATGAAGAAGAGGAAAGTTTATGCAAGATACAGACTGTATCCAAGTTTCAGTCACCTTGAAGACCATGGAAACACCAAAGAGTTCATTTAACATCGTAGCCAATTTGCTAAAATTATACAGAAGGACCATATCAAGCCATAGAGCTTTAGCAGAGTGACTACTGAAATCCTTTCATAAGAGACCTGTACTATCCTATTCTTATTTGCAAATTTATATGAGATGTCATAAACATATATATAAATAACAAAGAAACAGTCTTGTGATAGCAAGTAATCCAAACAATTTCTATCAAAGCAATAAACTATCTCAGAATTTTATCCTCAGGGCTCCAGATAACCTCATCCAGAGAGGAATTCAATAACTCCATCACTCAAGAACCAGAAAGCAGGGTGGTAACTGGGTTTGGAAGTAATGCTAATGAAACTCCAAGGATGCAGCTTCTCAAACGGAATTAATTTGATGAGAATAGAACACAGAGAATCATTTCAGGCTTATTTTTTGACATCTTTCAAAGTTAGAATACTTCCAAATTTATATGCTTGAAACCCTAGCAACTGCTGCGATTTTCTAATGTAATATCTTTGTGGGTAGAATCCTGGAAGACAAAAATTTATTAGCACATGGCAGTATTATTTAATCTAACTTGGTCTGCAGGCTCAAAACACTTAATCTAAATTCCTATGGAATTAACCATATTTAGTGTTACTATGACTGAATTTTAATAACCTGAAACTAAAGCTGGGCCAGTTGGAGGAGGGAGACATAAAAACAGAGCTAACCTTTTTTTTTTTTTTTTTTTGCTTTCAAGGACTTGCCAGTTCTTCTTAATTTTTAACAAGTGAGAGACCCCCAGGCATGGCAGACATCACAGTTTAGTGGGCACTCTATAAATAGGATGAAGTTAAAATTAAAATCAATACTTTTCCTTCTTCCAAATAACTTCCAATTAAAACATGAAAAAAATTTTATAAAGACCAAACCGACTAAGGCATGAAGAAACAACACAGCTTTATGAAAGCTCATACCCCACATTTTTTTCCCAGCAGAAATATTTTGTGACATTTCAGTCCTGACAGTGTGATGGGCTTGTGTGGAAGTAGCAATATGGAAAATTCCCAAATAGGTGGCTCTCAGTAACACAGTGGGAAGATCAGCTGGAGAGAAAGGCTGGATGGAGGGAAGGATCTGTTAGAAGTGAAGGAGACACGGTGAGAGGACAGCCTAGATCAGGGTTCAATGGAACAGAGGGAAGTCAAGGAAGAGCTGAATCCAGAGCAGTACAAGCTCAAAGAAACTCAAAAGTTATCTTAGCAGCTGCTCAGGGTAACTCACATGTGCCAGAAGCCACTCCCATGTCGTAACTTAGACCACAATTATCTTTGTGTTTACAGATACAGATTAACTGGGACTAACAGACTTTGTAAATCGGGTCCAAGGGGGATACAACTGTGCTGGCTGCTGTCATTTCTGCTGCTAAGGTTCTACCCACATCTAGAAAAAAAAATTATGGTTTTGGCATGTGATACTAACAGTGAAGTGTCACAAGTTTTCAAGGGTGTGTTGCCATGCTGAGATGCAGAATCAAACAAAACACTGTAACTTAGAGAAGCTACATAACTTCAGGCATTTATCTTTGACAGGAGTGGCCTGTGGGAGCACATCTCTCGCTTATTTATACAGAAAAACTCAGGCTTCTAAATGGAGAGGGTCTGCATCTCCACATCAACTCATGCTGTCAAACATAACCACAATAAAAAGCACCATCCTATTTGGAATTCTTATTGATCCGTGTTCTACTGTGAATGGCATTATTCTCTTCCTTGACCTCAGTTCAGGGAACAATTTATAAGCTTTTCAAAATCTGCTTTTCTATTATTCAGAGACAGATTTGAATTTATTGAACAAGAACTCTTTTTACAAATGTTTTTGGGTTTTTTTCCTGGATTTTTTTTTCTTTCCATCTTGCTTTTCTTGTTCTCTCCCTCCTTGTCCCAAGGTGCATGTGAACCTCAGGCTGCTTGAGTAGCTTTTAAACATTAAACAAAACACATCAGCTTGCCATGTCTGTCTCAGCAGAAAGTCAATATTCACTCCAGGAGCAATCAAGCACCCAAGCACAGACGCTATAGCAAAAGGCTGTAAAAAATGTAGTAGCAAAGCCTGAGAGTGCTTTGAGTAAAAGTTTCTTGTAAACCTGCAGTTGAAATCAACTTTATCTTAGAAATTACAAAGGCTTTGATCAGTCTGAACTAAATTTTGATATTACAAACCCAATATGTGGCCAAGTATTATTCTGAGTGCAACGCACAAGGACCTTCTACCAAGTTTACTGAAATTCTAGTAATAAAGTTTTTGTGTAAATTTTGCAATTCTAAACATTTGATATGCTCAGAATTTTAGCTAACCCACATCTCAAGACCTTTATTGCTTCTATAAATGCAAATAGTGAGAAAAATATTGGTGTTCTAGCAGTACAGGTTTGAAAATCTTTACCTAATAAATAAACTCTTTTCACTTGTGTCACTGATCATGCACTGGATGGCAAATGCTTTTTATCACTACCAATCTCAAGAAGAGTTTAAATGAAGCAACACCTAAGTCAAGAACAATACACACTATAAATAACCATTTTTTCTCAGAGTAACTAAAAAATAATGTAGTTAATCCAGCAAAGATTTTAACCTTCTTTCTATGAAAGTAGAAATGCTTTTTTTTTTCTGTTGTGAAAAAATCTGCATAAATAAAATTACTAAGATTCTATAGTCTAAATTGCATATTATCAAATGTAGGATTTAACTCGTGGGATTTGGTTATGAGGGTAAAATAGAAACGAGAGATCTCTAAAGATGGGTTTAGAGTATGGGAATTTATTGTGAAAGAGTGTGGGTGTGAGAGGCTGCTGGGCTGCAAGACACAGCTCAAAGCAAGCCAGAGAAAGAGAGAGAAAGAGGCAAAAAGAGAGAGCAAAAAAGGGCCGATCTGCCGTTTACAATACAATAAATCATCTTCTCTGTTGAATATTCTAATTCTCTTTAACCAATCTGAGACAAGCTACAAACTCTACAACATTTGCATGCAACCTATAAGAATCATCACATTACCATACAGGGTTATATTTTAAACCTTAAAAAACTGCTTTTGGGAATCGTCTTCCAGGCAGGCAGGGTTTGTTCTGACCTTTGGACCTGCCTAGGCAGAGGGTATTGTTCTATCAAGAAGGAGGATTCCCTTCAGCCAGCTCTGCCATTGTTTCTTAGTTACTCTTCAACTCAAACCTTGTCTTCATCTCAATTTCGATTATACTTTCTATATTTTCAGCATCTTTTGCAAGGTAATCATATCTATAAGACTTTCCTGTTTCATCTTCCCTTACAATCAAATACTCCAAGTAAGTGCTACATAATTTCACCCTTAAATAAGTAATCCTGAGAAACATTTCTAAATCTGAGGATTGGGTGGTCACTGTCAAAGCTGCATGCTGAGATGCAGAATGGGCAGGAAATTGGGTCTGTGCTTACCCAATTCTTACCCAATACAAGCACCTGTGTTCTCAGGTGCATGCTGAGGTACAAGGAAGTGATTTAATTTCTATTTTAACAGCATTTTGTTTCTTCAAAGGAAATGGCCAAACTAATTCTACTGTAATTTATCCAACCATTGAGGCTTCTTAGCATGCTTTCCATTCTCAGCCATGCAGTGCTCCTGGCACAATGGTGGGGAAAAGGAGGAACTCTAAGAAAGAAAAGACATGAAGAACTAGGATTTCCTGTAAGAGCTAGAAAAGATTTTGTAACAGACTAGCACCCAACAAGGTAATAATTTCCATAAATCTAACAAAGTCCAAATCCCACCGTGATTTATGAGCATTTTCAGCATTCCCTTCAGCCAAACCAAGTGAATGCAACCAAGTCACACTATGAAACAAAAGAAGTGCTTATGAACTTGTAGAATGAGAGGCTTAGGAGATCAAATGGAAACTTATTCAAATTAAAATGGGGTGAGACAGGCACCTGATATGGGTACGTAGGTCAGTGAACATAACTGGTTTTCATTTTTCTAACAAAAAAATGTGCCTTGACTTTATAAAGGAGGATTCAATAGAATAGACATAGATTAATCCTGGGAAACAGGAGTGGGAGGTGAAAACAGGACTTTTACCTGGAATGCAATCAGAGTAGTAAGCGTTCAGTTTTCCACTCTAAAATTTAGAAAATAACTCAGCCTCCAATCTCTGAAGGTTTATGATATCATCTAAAAAAGTACTCTCCAACACAGAGTATTACACTTGCTTCCAGAGACAGCACTGTCCTGATTTACAGCTATTCAAGAACAAACAGATGTAAAGATTAGGATTTACATTCTTGCAAGACACCATTGAAAATCCACCTTTGCTCATTTTCAGGAGATGCCTTTTTTTCTTTTTTCACCATTTATTCCACATCTGTTCTTTCTAAAGAAAAATGAGTAGCACGTTTTAGTTTGATCAGTGGCTCATCTACCCTGGCTTTGCTTTACAGAACCTGCCCCCAGCTTCTGAGTACAGGTGATCTCAAAAGGGAGCCAGGCAGAGCCAGGGATTCATCAGGGGAGTTGTGTGGGTGATGGGTCTGACAGGTCTCCTGGTCAGCTGAATGCCACCTCTAATGGAACTGTGCCACCAGAAGGGCAGACACCATCATGCCAAGAAGCATAATTCTTTTAAATCGACATTTCAAAAGATCACAGAACGAACTGAAGAATCCTCACCCACCCATCAGCATCCCGAGCACCACAAAATATATTTTTACTTAATAATGTTAATATAAACAATCTCTTGAAGACTTTTCAAGCTCAAAGCACTGAAGGCCTGAGAAGCACAAATCTCATTAAAATTGCAACTAGTTGTGAAGAAAGGTTCATTAATGTGAGTTAGACTGTGAGTCAGCAATGCTGGCATCCTTGCTAATGCAATGAGGTGATCTCAGCTCAGAAGACTCAAATGTGGAAGCAAACAGCCCTAGCAACAAACTGGGTCTGGAGTGAAAATACTTATCATCAAGAGAAATTGATACTGCTCCCAACTTTCTGGGCTTTAAGTCTTCCTATTGTTTGCAGCATTTGGACAAAAATACTGAAAAAAAAATTCTACAGTAATGGGTAATGTGTAAATTACAGAGTTGAAACATTTTGGACAAGGGAAGTCATGTCAAGGAAATACCCAATTCCTTATGCTTTCACTATATATAAATATTTTACACTTAGAAAAACATTTAAATGCTCACTATTGCAGTGGGTGCTTATCCTCTGAGAGCTCAACTGATTCAGGAACAGACATGTCAGCAGACACTCCTGTTCAAATGTAACTTAAAAAATTAAGTGAGAACAGGAGTTATCATGGAAACAATGCCATTTTACAACAGGAGTCATGGAAACACTCATCAGCCCCAAACAAAGCTGCATCAAAAGAACAACTTTGGCATCTTAAATCAGGATTTACACGCAGTCACAAGCTTAAAATTATCTACAAATTATGTTTATCTGTCCCAGGATTACACAGCCATCTTGCACACAGCCATCTTCTGGAACTCCTGATTTTTTTAAAGCCAAACTTCTGTCTCAGCAGCAGAATTTAATCTCTCTTATTTATGGTTCTCCCAATTCCCCAAACAATTAGGAGGCAGTGGAAAGAGGGAGGCACCAACAGAGGTTGATGTCTCTTCCCACACCACAGAGTGTCAGGCTCTCCTCCTTCCTTGCACTCTGCAATCAGGGTGGCATCACAAGGTTGTGATGATTTGTAGCACCAGAGGACTGCAGAAGCCTCAGGCAATTGTCAGAAGCCTTGGCTTCCTACTAGAGCTCACTGAATTATTTCCAAATTTACTACTACAGCAAACAGCTGCCAAATAATCTCAGTGCCCACAGCCCAGAAAGGCAGAGAGGAGTGAATTAAGTTCAGAGGAGATGCAAAGTTTCTGCCTGTGCGAGATGCCACTATCACAAACACAGGCTGATTTACTTCTTAGTGACCCAACTGCATCCTTTCAGTGCCTGGTCATTCTGGAGGCCATGAGAAAGATGAAACTTCTCCAAAAACAGGTTAATTACAAATGTATATAGTAGGTGACAGATGCTATAGATCAAGATTCTCCCTGACATTTATTCAGATGAAAAGAAAGGGTATTTCTGAAGCTTTAGTTAGCAACTGTTAAATGGGTGCAAAAGGCAAAGCCTGAGTTAGAGGCTGAGGGGCTGTACAGCAGAGCAGGTGCAGCACACCTGGAACCACAAACACCAGGTTTTAGTTTACACTTCCTCATACCTCTGCCTCTGCTTACTCATCTCTAAAGCAAAACTGCAATTTCTTACAATCTTACCTGATACATCTGGAGAATATGTAAAAGAAAACCAGAATTAAACGTCAAATTGCAGAACACTTATAGGCAGTACTACCTTTTTCCTTCTAAGAGGTCTTGAAAAAGAGAAGCCTGTTCCCATCTTGAATCTTTGGGCCTGGTTCACAACACCACCACACTTCTTTTACTGTGATCAGGCAGGATAAAGGACTTCAGCTGAAAGCAGCCTTAATAAGGACCTCTCTGTGCAATTTACCCATTTAAGTGCTCAAATTTAAGTCATAATATTTAATACCTCATTCACACATAATGCCTGTGAAAAGAGATTAAAATAAACATTATAGAAGTGGAAAGTCGTATTTCTATGGTAGCACTGATGGTAATAGAAACCTCAGAGATAATGGTAGCATCGTTCTCCTCTGCAAGGCCACTCACCAGTTTTTGTGCTGCTATCAAGGACAAACAAATAAGGGAAACCAGGAAGAATCCAGTTCCTAAGCAACGCTGTATTCTGTACCCCACTCAGGCTCTGGCAGAGGTTTCTCTTGCTCCAGGCTCTGAAACAGGATAGAAAAAGTCTGTGTTACTGTCTGGGATGCACAGTCCAGTTTCCAACGGCACCTTATTAAATCACACTCTTCTTGGGCTGTTATTACCAACCTGCATGATGAAAATCATTGCTTTCAATGATTTTATTCAAGCCTTTGTGATTCTCATCTATCTACCCAACAGAACCATCAGGGCAGTGATCAGACCTTTCTGTGGCTGCACAATGCCAGGCAACAGGAAGCCCTGAATTCAGAGGGAGGATCTCTGATGTGACTGCAATACAAACATAAACAGCAACAAACAGCCTGGACATAAACCCAGATTTTCCACCTGTCAGTTGCTACATTTGGTGTTTGTTTCTCTGAACACTTCACCTGCAGCAAACAGAACTCCTGCAACCAGAATCAGGGTAACCTGTAGCACTGCCACAGAGCAAGGGCATGCACAGGGCCCTGAGGTGGGCAGTCACCATGGGCACAGGAGAACCACCCCAATTCACCCCAGTTAATAACGCCTGTCCTCCTGTCACCCCTCGTGCATGACACTGTGGAAACAACAATATCTGCCATCTGTTCAGGAAGATACAGCACAACTAAAAACATGCAGGTAAGGGGAGACAAAAATCACCTTTTCATAGCTATCAATATAGTATTTCCTACACCAGCCACAAAGCAGTGGCATAGACCACCAAAACATTACTGTTACAGGACAACAAACCCAACAAAAATTTGTTTTTCCCTAGAACACACAGAATGCATCCTCTGATTGCACAAAGCTCCATGAGCAATTCTGTAGGAGGATTATTTTGTCTTCATGCAGTTGCCTAGTGATAATATTTGTCCATCTGTTGTAAGGCATATTTCCATATCCAAAGGCACAGCACACACTGCCATGTGCTGGGAGGGCTGCAGGATTCTTGCCTTGCAAATCAGCCCATTGATCATAATGAAAAATGGCAAAATGCCAATAGTTCATGCACTGAGACATCTCAAGGATTCACAGCTGAATAGCTATTTAAATAATAAACCCACCCTACTTCAAGTCATATTTAGAGCCAAGTACCACCAGACTAACAACTTTTTCAGCAGTACCATGTTCTTTATAAGTAATAAGCAATGTAAATTTTTTGCAAGCTCAAGCATAAAGCCATAACTACACAAATAATCACTACATATAAAAGTAGACCTTTTGACCTCAGGACAGTTATTTCACTCAGAGGACTACTTCTGTTTATGAAGAGTTTGTTTGTTCTGGCCCCACTTCTTCTAATGATGGTCTGCTATAATCACAAATGGATGTGGGGTTGATTTGAAGGATTTCTTTTGCACCCAAAATTGGGATTCAATCTAAGCATTAGTGCACGAAGTCTAAGGTGTTCCCCTATATGACTTTTACCACAAAAAAAGAAAAAAATGGTCTCCACACAAAATTTCTCCAGTATATTTTATGTTTTAACAGAACCACCCATTACTAAATGGAATTTATTGCCTTGCTATTAATCTAACTGTTCACCAATCACAGCAATTGAGCAGATGTCACTGGTGAGCCTGGGCTCTCTCTGGTGAAAGCACACACGCTCCTCGAATCCTAGCCAGATGAAATTTTCAGGAATCCCAAATACTCTTGCCTTTCCAAACTACATTTACAAAACCATAGCATTCAGTTACAAGTGATTAGCACCAAAGACACACAGGTTTAACCTTGGTGGAGATGTTTGCAGCATTGGCAAAGCACAGCACTCTCAGAGTTCACCACTAATGACTTTAACCCAGTCTAGATGAGCCAGACTTTCAAGTGGTTAAAGCTAATTTAGATTAGATGCTAATTTAGGTCTGGGCCTCTCCTGTGAGCAGCTTGTGCCAGATTGAATATGGTGCTCTTGTGATATGGGACTACAGTCAGAAGAATTAAGGAGCAGCTACCTAATTAATTTCAGTTAATGGTATTTAAAGACATGCAGCTGTATGCAAACCAACTTCCCAGCACCAAGGAGTTCAATAACACTTCATTCACAAAGCTTCTGAATGCCCATAATGTGGCCACATCCACAGACACATGTCTGGTGCCACAGCCCTGCATTTGCCTCTCTGAGCAGCACAGGAAGGTCCCTCGTCCCCTGTCTGGTACAGCGTGAGAGCACATCCTGCTCTCTGCCCAGAACTGCTCCATGTGAGGAATGTAGGATGGGCAAGAATCAACTGCGATGAAAGGCTGAAGTTATGACAAATGCACTTTTCCAATTGCTTGGTATTTTCCTTCCAACAGCTCTGCAGCTCCTGTGCCCAGCACAAGTGTGTAATACAGCCTCAGTGGCTCAGCTGTTCCAGGGATCTCCATGGCTGTCCCTGTGCTTCCACACGGACACTGAGGGGCCAAAAGCCCCTGCTATGAACAGCAGAGGTGCTGGTGCACACCACTGAGGGCACGTTTTTGCATGGTAAGGTATCTCTGTGCAGCTGCTGCAGAGGGTTATCCAAACCTCTGCATTCCCATGGGAATTGTGCTGTAAGAGGCTTCTCCCTGTTTTATACAGTTCTGCATTTACTTAGTGGTGTTCCTCAGGGACTGTGGGACATCAGGGATGTGCTGCCAGCTCTGGGGACTGACTCTGAGTGAATGAGCTTTGCTGGTGGTCTGGAGAAAGGGGTACTCAGTACTGGAATGTGACACCAAACAAAAAGTATCTGTTTTATGTATGCTCAGCCTGGTGTCGTTTTTGACTCACCACTGAAGAAAGATGGAGAGCTGGATGCTGAGTGTTGTTAAAATACTATTCTGGGTCAAACACTGAGGCCACCAACCCAACCTAAACTCTCCTCCTCCTCCCTGACCTACCCATTTTCAAGTCATAATTGCATCACTTTCTTTCCTGCACAGGAAATTAAAAGTACATAAAAATTACTACCTATGCCAAAAGTTACCTGTAATTTTTAATGCACATTGAAGATACTATAAAAATGTGCAAGGCTTGTAAAATGTGGAACACTGAAATCACAAGCAGGATCTCCACTGAAAATTGATACTAAGAGTTTGTGTCTTAAAAAAAAAAAATCAACTTAATGCTATCAATTCTTTTTTACTTTACATAAAAATACCACTGCAGAAAGTCAGATCCCCTCTACCCCCTCAGAGGTGGCAAAATGCAAATGTTCAGAGACGTCTGGATCATCATTTTAAATGTCACCAAATGCAAACCTCAGTATTACAGGAGTTATTAGTTATATCCATGTTCTGTATGTGCCAAAACATTTGCTCTCTCATCAACCATTCTTTTCTATTTTGCTCTTAATTTACTAAGTTCTAAACTCACAGATGGCTTCAGTAAGTTTAGCTTCCAGAGTAAGCAATACAGAAGAAAAACTACAGTAATCAACAATGTCTTTAACAAGTCACACTTAAGGACATCACTAAAATTTAACTTTTGAAAGAATGCAGTAAATCCCTCTCACCTGTCACATTCACATACAAATTCATGGCAATCTGAGCTTATTTGAATAAACTGAAAACATAAAATTGATAATTTAAACCACTAAATTATATTCACTTTTGCTTTTACTAATTTAAAACAAGACATTTTTGCCAGTAAGTTTTTCTGTAGAGTAGAATAAACAAGCAGTAGGTTTTACAAGTCACTATAAATTGAATTTAAGGTAGTACACTAAAATTAGTATAACTGCAATGTAAATCTCTACAATGTTTTACAAAACTAGACAATTTCACACATTTTAAATTACTTATTAAGAGGGTAAAAAATGACACAAGTCGAATTTCTATTTATGTAAACACTGTTTCAACTTTTACCTCAGTAGAACTAGATCTGTATAAAGAGCAATTTAATATTAAAAATTCAGGTCATGCTAATGCCATTTTCTCATGCAAAAATAATACAAGAAAGGAGACCACCAAATTAAAGCTAAGCTCATAAATGGACATATGTATATATCTGGAATCATACATTTGCATTGCACACAATGAACATTCATGATGAAGAAATAATAATATGAAACTTGTCTTAGAAATATTTAGAAATAAATTATTTTCCAACCATAAAATTGTCATAAAATTTCTTTACAGTATATGCTACAGTCTTAAAAATCCTTACTGAGGAAGAAAAGCAACTTGGAAATCTCTGGCAATATTGATTTTCCCTCCCATTTTCCAGGCTTAGAAATCTCCTTTCATTAAGTTTTAGTTAAGCAGTGTCAGTGGTTTAGTGTTCCATCAGTAGCACCTGAATGCTGAAGAATAGAGATTGGTATTACACATCCCTGCAGACAAAATGTCTTCATTTATGGATGGACTGAACAAGGAGCAGAGAATCTCACACAGAGGACAAACTTAGTTCACCCAATACACCATCTAATGAGATGGGGGAACAAGAAGAACTATGAGCAACCAAAATATGTGGCTTTATTGCAACTCTGCTTGTCATGATGAGTCCATTAAAACGAAACACAAATAAAAATGGCAGTGATGGTCTCTAATGCAAGCTGTGGTTACAGGTCTGGGTGTGAAATGTTAGCCCAAATGCTGGGCTGAGTATTTTGTGTTCTCACAGCACCAAGCAGTTCCTCCCATCGCTTTCAGTGAAACAAGGGTAGCATTTGAAGCAGTCATTTCTTGTACTGTATCCCAGTGACTTGGGAATAGCCTCCTGGGAGGGTTGACAAGGTTATAGCTCTGCATTTCTGCTCTCCTCTTTCAACTAAGGTTTTTAATGTCACCAAAATATGTTTTTCGTAAATGCAAATCAAGGCTTTGTTACTGAGCTGCATTTGGTATTTATGAACTTATGAGAGAGCAGGCGTGAGGCTTGTGGTTTACTGCTGCTTTAAGCCAAGGTAATCTCCAAAATATGATCAGTTATTGTGGTGGCTCCAAGTATTTAAGGCAAATCCATTTTTCTTTGTCAAGCACTTTATGTGATATGAGATGTTAGACACACAGACTGAGTCATTTCCTCATTAGCCCAGCCAAGCACAGATGTCTTTCCCCATCCAGTCCTTGAATTTATGTTATGAAAAGATACACACTTTGAAGCAAACCATTTTCTCTGTGTGTTAAAAACAAAACAAAGTTGGAGACCGAGAAGAGAAGAAAGGGAACAGCTGAAAGTAATCTGGATCCCAGAATACATTTAAAGGGAAGAACAATGTACACTTATACTGGGAGATAAGGCATATTGAGCTTATCAAAAACACAGTCCTTGGATGCCACAGTTTGCATGCAGCTTGAAGATAAAGAAACAATGCTGCTTTCTTCCACTCTCTAATCCTTCAACTGTGCAGCTTTAAAATATCCCATAATTTAAGTATGGATTTATGATCAGAAATCAGGTACATTTCTTTTTACAGCTAATTACGTTCAGAGTGGTTAAGAAATCAGTATATTCCAATGCTTTTGGAAAATAAGTAGTGAAGTTCTAGGACTATTTCTGCAGTCCTGCTCACTGGGCTCGTAGTCAGGATTACTGTACCCAACACAGCTTTGCTAAACTTTACCCATAGAGTTTTGCTGTATTCTATTTATTCAAAATGAATTTAGTTTTAGTTTACTTAACTGTAAGAAACTGATAAAAAATCAGGGATTACATTTGTAACAAGTCAAAAACAGGGAAACCAAGAGTGTCTCAAAAAAGCAAGAAGCTGAAATTCCAACCACCAGATTCCCAGCCTCTCCAACACCTGAGTAACATAAATACACAACTCATCCCACTAAAACCACAAGACAGGTGCATGCTTGACTGTGACCACATGCTTTTAGATAAATTGATTTATGTGAACAGCGCTCACTGCTCTGACCACAGCCTGGGGTGAGACTGAGGTAAGAATTATTCCATCAAGTCAGTCAATGGCCAGGTTTTCACTGGAAAATGCAGCACAGTTCTCTCTCCCTCGGACTGTTTTACCCTCACACAGCTGGATCCTGCACAGGACAGCTGATGTGCCAGTCCAATCCTTCCTTCCCAAACTGGCACAGGACAGCCTGGCTGTGTCCTGGCCAAACTGGAGTGACACCAGCACCCTGCAAATCTCTGCAGGGAGAGGGGGTGCTCTGGAAAACTCCCCTGCACTGTAACATTCCGTCTTTGTTGTTCCTCTAGACATATCCCCATGCAAAAATAATGCACTGTTCCATTCAGATGTACTTCAAATCGTGTTTTAGGGGAACAATAGCTTGTTATTTTTGAACATGTCAGAAGCAATAGAGATTTCAAAGCACAAAGTGTATAAGCAACAAATATTAATGCCTGCTTGAGCTGCTCTGTAATATTTTATCTGGAGATCTGCCAAATTCTTTGTCTGAAATTCAGATAAAGTTTGATGATCCCAAGTAGAATGGCTATTTTTGCATCCAACATGCGTATTATCAGGAATAAAAAGACAAACTGCCAAGTGAATGGCACTGTTGTTACAAAGGTGGTATTTAAACAATTGGAGAACTTAGAAGCAAATAGAAGGCAACCAGCCAAATCCACATTGCTTCAAATGGCATTTTCACAAAGCTCCATTTTCCAATTATTTCACAAAACATGCTCTGCTCTATGGGTTTGGATCTCCAGTGCAAGGCTGCAATATGGACTCCACAGAGTGCTGGGGAAAAAAGACTTCTTAGGCTATTTTGAAAAATACTTTTTTTAAAGTAAAGCCAGAAGGACAATTTTCATGCATAAACACAGCTTTCTTGCTGTTTATCAGTGCTGTCAGGCAAACATTAACTGTGCTCAGCATGGCATTTCCCCTCAGCTTTATTTTGTAACTTCCATTGCTTACTAGACATGGGGCTCACCAAGAAGAGCTTTTTAAAAGGTTTATTGCTAAGGATAAAGTAATTCACGAAATTTCATCCACATATTAAACATCTCACAACATTAAAACAATTACAATTTCACTTTGTATCCCATCTGCTTCTCCCACTTTTACACAACACTGCCAATACACACAGACTCCTATCACACCCAGTCCCCCAGGCAGCTGCATTTCCTTTACTATATTACAGTGAGCCCCGTACCTCATCTCTTTAAATGGTATTTTTAGACACCAACTCTTTCTAGATGCCCTATGCCCCTTGTCCTTGTTCTTGTCTCTAGGTGATAGCAAAGTATAACCTTCTCACAAAACAGACTCCTTAAGGTAAATTTACTTCTTCTGATTCCAACAGGAAAGAGAGCAATGGGTCAAAAACTCAGTGATGATGATCTCCCCAGAATTATGAACTCTTCTGAAGCCCTTTAAAACAAATCAAAATACTTCTGTTTCATTTATTTATTAACTAGTACCTATGGGAATATATCTTTTGCCTACAGATGCTTCCTTTGGGGGTCACCAAATATTGAGAAGTCTCACTTCTCACCTGTGGACATTTTCCCCTCTTGACCTAAAAGCGGCTGGAGGAGAGGAAAAAGGAGTGACTGAATTAGCAGGAAGATGGTCTCTCTCTTTGTTCCATCAGTCATACGGACACATTTTATTAAAAAAATAAAATGGTTTAAGTTTTGCTTGCTAAAACAGTGCTGCCACTTCCCCCACAGTCTCCCAGACATCTCTGCCAGCGGCAGATGGGCTCAGAAGAAACCTCTACAGTGCAGCCATCAGGAGCATGTGCAAAGATTTGCTCCAGAGGAACACAAAGGGAAGGAGCTCTCTCCAGCAGCTGCTGTTCCAGGAACAGCCTCACCAGGTGACTGACAACAGCCTTATGTCATCTCAAACTTCTCCAGAACAATTTATATTTTCCCTACAGCCAACTTTTTGAAAGAAGATATACACTGATCATGTCTTGTCTTCATATGCTCACACCTCAACCTCTATTTTTTAAAACTTAACTCACTCATCTCTAACATGCACAGGCTTTTTCATCAACCACAGACTGCCTGGGCATATGCTGTGTGACAGGTCCAACCTGAGCACTTCATGCAAAAATCCCAAATCCTGGTGTATTGTGGTCAGAGGTTGTTCTGGTTTGCATCTCTCTACCAGCAGGCATCCCACACTCTGTGTCCCACACCTTAACAGCTGGCAAACCAGATGTGAATTGGAGACAATCTCAGGCATGTTCCTGTCAGAAGCACTGTAAGCTGGAATGCTTATTCTGCCTTCAGTGACCTGACCTGCCTCAATATTCCCTGGGAGACTTTTCCCTCCCTCTGTGGGTGCACCATTATCTCTTGCCTGGAGCACCATGACTGAGCTCCTGCAATTCTAGTGCCTCTTTGCTTTATGTCACGAAGACACTGGTTTAACAAACAATATCAAACAGACTTGTGGTCCCAGACAGGTAAGCTTGTGGCAGTATAAAAATGTAACAAATCATTACATTTACGCTATGGTAAGGCATTATGTAAGGTACTTGCAGCAAAGAAATTAAATTGACAGGTACCAAAATCAGTATTGATAGCAACAGCTTGAAAGAGTGGAAAGAAACCAAACCAAACCAAACACAACAAAAAAACCAAGAAAAGAAAATCACCTGGAGAGTTAGCTTCAAATGTGCCAAATTTGTGGACACAACCAGCTGCAGCAAATGGGGTATCCTGGGTGCTCCAGCCCAACACTGGCTCACCCAATTCAAGCCACATTACACTGTAACACAGGTGCAATACTTCAAGTCCTTCCCCACAGAGCCATAACTTCTGTAAGAATACCCTTAAATAATATTCATTTACTGAGCAGCAGCAGCCAGGGAAACCAAGCTGACTCCAAGCACTGCATGCAGTTGCCATCCACAACCCTCAGCATTCCTTGGCTCCAAAAGCAATCCCCAACTCTCAGCACTAAAGGGACAAGTTCATGGTAAACACTGAGTTATTCATCCAGCCTGATAAACGGCCTGCAGGCCACCTCCCTTGCTCATTCTCAGAGAGGAGCAGGCTTTGCTGATTAAGTGTGTTTCCATTCTCTGAGATGATGCTAGATTATGGTTGCTAGAAGTGATGAAGCCTCCCAGGGCATTACTGTGATTCAAAGCCTGCTTTGGCAAAGACATTTATTTAATTATCCAAGGGGCATTTAGGAAAAGGTTTTTGTTATAGAGCACTACACTGTGGTTATCTGTATATCAATCAAGTGTGA
Source organism: Petroica traversi (assembly GCA_025920805.1). Taxonomy (NCBI): domain Eukaryota; kingdom Metazoa; phylum Chordata; class Aves; order Passeriformes; family Petroicidae; genus Petroica; species Petroica traversi. The sequence continues at coordinate 6,925,998 of JAHLSL010000037.1, forward strand.
TTACAGGGTTGACTACCACATTGTCCCACAATTTTTTAGAAATTAGGAAATAAGAAAACAAATTTTCTTTAAAGCCTCTTCTTTTTCCATCATCACTTAGGCAGATGTCATTTTCATTACTCCATAAATATCAGGTTACCTCTGTGGTCTCATCCTGTCTAATTGTTACTGTCAGAAGACCCATTTTAGACCCTATCTTTAAACATTTCAGCAGAGAGTCTAGGAAAAAAAAATAAATTTCTAAGAACCAGGCTTATTTTTCTGCCCAAGTATGACACTGCAGATGAATCAGACCATAAAATAATCATTCTAAGTGGACAGAAGTAAAAATAGCTAGACCTGACAGTATATTTAAAATAATGATTTATTATGGTGCCATGGACATATAGACACAAGGTATATTAAGTAGGATTAGTTCAGAAGTATATTTAAAATGTCTGTTTTAAAAATACATCTATTTCTCAAAGAGAGCACACCACAGCCTCCCTTGCTTAAAAACAACAAAATTTATAAATGTGGATGAGGATTCTCAGCAGGGAAGGGCTTTTGAACAGGATCAGGTTTTCACCTTCAAAAAACGAGCAATTCTTGCCTCTACTGCCAATCCCACATTGCTTGGGAGCTGTGCTGAATTCTCATCTCATCAGTCAATGCTTTGATTTACCCTTGTACATATACTGAACACAGTGCACCTCAAAATGTGATCACTGGAATATCATGGCATACATGATAATTTAAGAGGTTCAAGCCTTCCACCTACTGTCCTTTATTATAAAATATATTTGTCTTTGCCAAAGGCATTTAGCAGGGTGTGAAAAATAAATGTAATATCTAACACTGTACATTAGCAACATGTTGCTACAACTTTAATTTCAAGCTAATGTTTTTGCTGTTTCATGCCCACTTCAAAACCAAAACCCAAACCCAGCCTTTCAGCCATTTTCCAGCACTGACTTGATCTGAAGGTGCTAAGTCACTGGGGAAGACATTATTGGATTGCAATAACTTTCTACCACATCTACTTGGACTGTAATTAACTGTACACAGTCCCAGCTTTCTCCTACTGCTTACAGACTGGCCTCAATTTTCTTTATTTATATACCTACAGATAAAGAAATTCACATATCTACATACCTATCCACATATCAAAAACACAGCTTATTGTTCCTCCTTTTAATTATTTAGTTGAAATTCTTAAGGAGGCTTGAAAGGAATTATTTTTCTGCGGAACAGAAACACTGAAGGAATCCTGAGCCTGCAGGCAGAGAAAATTGCGTTTGAGTGCTCAGCACATTCAGTAAGGCTTGAGCAACTTGTACAAGGACATGGCTGCAGAATAAATGTTTTTATTCATTATTTATCTTCAGCGTTACAGTGCCATACTGAGTTAGCATAACTTTCTGAATAAATTATTCAGCTTTTCACAGTTCAACCCAAGCACAGCACAGTTCAAAAGAGATGACAAACCTGTGACATGCAGCACATACCCACTGAACCCCTTTTCTCTTTGAGCTCTTGATATTTTAATCCCACTTCTACCCAGCGATGCACTCCTTAGCATCACGCAATGTAAATCAGAGCAGCTCAGTCATAAATACTAGAGAAATTCAGTGGCTGTCCCAGTGGCTGGCACAAGAGCACGACAAACTGAGTGAAGCACTGGAAGTGGGAGGAGGTCACAGCATCGGGATGGTCATGCAGGCCAGGCAGGCTGGCTCAGGGTCCTGCCTGGCCTGACCTTCCCTGCAGTCTCACAGGGACTGAAGTCACACTCCCCCACCTCATGAACCATTGTCTTGGGACCCGAGGCTGTGGCATTTTTGTCATTTGCCAAATTCATGTTTTCCACACTTGATACTGCAGCTCTGAAGAATCTTGCACATGGATAAAAGGACAGGTTCAAATCTTGCCAGATTTATGGCCCAGGTGGTGTTTACAGCCATGAACTCCAGAAACTCACTGTGTATTATGGAACTTAAAAATAAAAGAGGGAGCCATAAAACACCAGTGCTTGAGAAACAAAGTACCCAAACTCGATGAGAAAGTTTTTGAGCATTTCCTTTGGCAGAGTTACTTTCACTGGAGCAACCTCTGCTGTCTGGGCATGGGGACAGCAAACTGTGCCCCACTCATTCCCACAGCTCTGCAGAACCTGACTGTGCCCAGCCACCCACCCAGAGCAGCTCAGCACGGGACTGGAGCCAGGGCAGAAACTGCAATACACCCTGTGCTGCTGAATAAGGCACCTTCATCTACCTCCTGCAAAAAACAATCCATCCCTGATTCAATTTACATAGGCACGGTCCCCAGGCAGAGGGAGGATTTGGTTTATCAACAAATTACTCCCCACAAAGGGATAAGAGTGTCCTGCTTGAAGCAGACAACAGGCTACACATTATTGGGAAAAGCTGGTGAATTGGCCTCCTGAGATGTGAGATCCTCAAGAAGGTGCCTGCAGCCTGGGATTCCTGGTGTGCCCAAGGAATCTCATTCTTTGGGCAATTTCAGCTCCTCTTCTGTGCCTCCAGCTGCACCAGGCAACAGAAAACACAACCACCCAAACCAACCTCCAGCCAAGCTCTACTGGCAAAGCAGAAACCCCAGATAAAGGGAGAAAGAGGCAACCAAAAGAAAAAAACCAAACGCAAACCAACTTCCTAACGGATTATAAATTATAGAAAGAACATTCTTTGCTATGTAATTAATGGAAATTTACTGTTTTAAAGCTTCCTGAGGGAAATTTTCCATGTCAAATCGATTTGTAGGTAGGACCCAAGAGGCAGAAAATCACAACTGCTTCAGTATGCTTCTGCATTTCACTGTTGTTGGGGGTTTAATTTTCAGTCACGTTCTTTGGTGACTTTGATCTTTGATGACAGCGTTAACTCTATTTGGTTCTCAGTGCTGCACTGATTTTAAAAAGCCTTTTGAGATACCCTCACTAATTATTTCAGTGGAAGTTTAATTAAATCTTGTCACACAGGAATAAGCTGTTTCTTGGAATAGCTGCTAAACATTATACAGCATGTAATTGAAGAAAAGGGAGGATGGATAATTATATTTGGACAGACAAGCACATGAAAAAAAGCAGAAAGCTATTTCTAAATATGAATTTAAGTGCAAGTGTCTGTGAACCTTCTCAGCTCCTTTGTGCACAGAAGTAGCAGACTTCATGCACTTCTTCTGTTTTCCATCTAGATACTTCTATCAACACTTCCATTCCCAGATCTCATCCTAATTTCTGCAATAGAAGCAACTTTTTAATGTACAAATTTCTCGAGATTCCTATTGGAAACGAGTTATTAACATGCAGTCAAGAATACCTTAGGAGTGGATATTTTCCTTCAGACAGCTGGTCTGCTCATGCTTATTTTAACAATGCAGCAAAAGAAAAGCTGCTAGCATTTCATTTTTATGAAATTCTTGTGCCCTCAATTCCTCCCCGTTGATCTGTAACTGCCTTTTATTTTCCATATGGAGTCCCATAAATTCATAAAGGATATTAAATTGTAGCAGACATTGAATTTATTCCTCAGCCAGATCTTTTGTAAAATATTTCAGTATCTTTCTATTTCCTTCTGATTCTTTGATTCCCTAGAGCCATGAATCAGTCTTTTACTACAGGTATTTCACCCAGCTCTAATGTTGAATGTCACATGTATGTATTTCGTACTGAGCCAGCAGCTAGTTAGTATGTTCCACTTGGAAAACTCAGCAAAAAAGAAATAAATCTATGTGCCTTAGGTAAGCACATATGTTTTGCAAACCAATATATTTTCATATATAAATATGGCATTCATACATAAATACCAAACTTTTATGATGATGCCAATATTTCTTTTTGGGGGGAAAAGAAAGATAACCTGATTTTCAATGAGCTTTAAGAGCAGAAGAACCTGTTTGGTAGGTCCATCAACCAGAACAAAACAGGAAAAAGTAAAATTAAATGGTAAATGAAATGAAACAGCAAAATATATTCATTTCCTCATCTGAATTTTAATACATGAACAGTGTGAGACTGCAGGATCAGACTTTAAGTTCCCTAGAGATTGAATAAAAGCCTTAAGAGGTTTGTATGATAAACAAAAGTGGTCAAACTGGACTCAAGAGAAGGAAAGCAACACCATCTGTTTTGAGGGGGAAGGTAACAGCAGTGGCAGCAACCAAGCAAGGGAAGAGCTGAACCGGAAAGCCAGGCCTTGGTCTATGTTCTAACAAACCCCTTAAGGGAAATTAAGGACTTAAACAAAGCATTACTTCTAATCTCATTAATACATCTACAATATGGCTGGAACATTCAAGAACAGGAATTTGCTTTCCAGCCCTGAACAAATGAGCGTGGCCATCTGGAGAGATTGCTCTTCATCCAAATGACTAGAAGGTCTCTGAGAATAAAAACTCCTGCTGGGAAATTAAGAATAAAACCAATGTCATTGGCGCTTCTTTGACACCATTCTCAGGTCCAGCAGAAGCACCACAGGGCAGAAGTTTGTTTCTTGTGTAAGGAGAAGACAAAAAAATAGCACTTCCTCTGGTTTGTTCTGAAGCATTCCAATAAATGTGATAGGACTTGTGTCTCCTGTACAAAAAAATAGCACTTCCTCTGGTTTGTTCTGAAGCATTCCAATAAATGTGATAGGACTTGTGTCTCCTGTACAAAGAAGTGGCTCTCTCTCAGCAAGAGTTTAATTATCAGGTTCTGCAGAACTTCATCACTTTCTTCCTCATTATGCTGCACAGTGGTTTTTCTGTCTGTACATTAACTTTATTTTACTCCTGTTAATTATGATCTTGTGTTCTTACTATAGGCCTCTCATCTCTGAAATAAATCTAACAAATCCTGTAAAGCTCATCACCTCTAAAGCAATATCCAAGATTTCTGTCACACTCATCCTACCTGAGAGCTTCCAGCAGGGTGTCTGCTATGGGTAAATTCAGTACTAAACCCTGCAGTGCAGTTGACCTCGTGACTGATCACTCCCAGTGTATTTTCACGTCACAACAACAGAATACAGTTGGGTTTATTTCAAAGTGAAGATGCAGACACAGATCTCTCCCATGACAGGCTCACCTTTCCCACAGGTTGTCCTGAAGCCCCTGCAGGCAGTGCAAGGCTGATCCTGTAGAACCCAGCTCCAACACCTCCCTGAGGCCAAGTCCCACTGGCCATCAGTGCCACACCACAGGGGTGTTATCAGTGCAGTTGTTATTGCAGTGGTGGATGTCAGGGGATGACACATGGACCATCTGTCCTCCTGTCCCAGGGATCAGCAGGCACACTGCAGCTGGTGATTAGGTCAGCACAACTGCACGGCTCCAGGCTGAGGAATCTACAGCATCCTCTATTCTCTGTGGCACTGGAGCTTCCAACAGATTAATCTCTCCAGGCTGGGGCTGGAACATCCTCCAGACACATGCTGTAGCTGTACTCTCAAGAGTTTTCTTGAGTCGTGTTTTTCCTGTTTCCCTTTCCAGTAACAGCCTGGCTGATATCAACAGATCAGTGTGTCCATTAACTGAGGAATGACTGGTGGGTGCTGTAAAACATCACTGTGCTGAACTGAAACCTGTCACCCTGACAGTGCCACCTCAGGACAGGCATGTATGGTGTCTCTTCCTAATCACCATTTCACAGAATGCCATCATGTTCTATTTACACACTCAGCTCCTGCAGGTAGGAGTCCCACACTGTATGTCCCTGGGATAACACCTGCCTTTGCAGTTGTGGGTACTAGAATTAGAAGATGTAACTCTCTAGGGGAAATAGTTAAAATAACTGTACAGAAGGACAGAAAAGAGAAATTCTTTTTTTCTTCTGTTAGTTAGTTCAACCAAAATAACTTTGGGTGTTACATTGTTTAAAAAAAAAAAAAGGCAGCACAATATTTCAATATTTGCAGACAGAGGGATCCTCAAATTGTGTCTCTTGTTGCATAAAGCTTAGCAAATCTCCAGAACCAGATATCAGTCCTGTTCTGACTCTGAAGTACAGTATAATTTATTCATTTCTAACTTCTCTGAGATTGGCATTCCTTAATTAAAAAAAAAAATATCCAAACCAGAACAGTAATGGGAAGATTAAGATACCCCAAAGTAAACAGTTCAACCAAATCAGATATGAAAGGGAAGAAAAGTTTGCAGACCTCTATTACAGAGACAGATTATTAGCAAATGTATAAGCACTTAGAAAAGTCCTTCATTTTGATCAGAGCAGGAAACAACACAGATCCCTGTAGAAATAATGCCAGAAGGGATTTTCCTCCAAGGTTCTTGAGAACAGCAAGCAGTGACCCTTCACAAACTATTTGTTTGATTTCACGTGTAGTGAAAAACAACAGTCCCTGCAACATAATTTCTGATTTCTCTGCTGAAGTGTTCCAGACCTCCAGAAGGACACTCAGCAATTTGTTCAGCTGTGCAGTAAACAACCCCTGCACACAGCAGGAACATGTGCAAAGCAAATTCCACCTGCATGTTCCTCTCCAAATTGCCAGAGGCTGTTAGAACAACTGCATCTTATTTTTTAAAAAGAAAAAACAAAAACAAAAAAACCCCAGAAATATTGCATCATTTTCCAGAACAAGTTGTTAAATCTCCACATGAAGAGGAAGTACCATCTGATGTACTGTCAATAACTAAGACTGAATTTACATTTAACATGGCAATAACAAAGCAGGCAGACAAGCCTCAGTTTGTTCTTTGCAAACATTTTTTTTATGAGCTAATACAGGTATTCCAGCCCCTGCTCCTGGCTATGTTATCCCTGCAAGTTCTCATTTGTCACTAATGTATCCCACCAAGAGCAGCCACAGTCATATCTGAAAATGTTTAATCCAGGGTCTGTGGAAGGATTAAGGAAAATACATAGCGTGTAGTTCATTTTTTTTTTTAATTTAAAAGACAATTTACATAGCAAAGTATCATTTTAAAGAATTCTGTGATAGTCTAGAATTAAAAGACAAATGAATAGATTTCACATTGATCAGTTTTATTGTTCACAGAATTGCCCAACGCTCTTTTGGAGCAGCACGTAATAACTTATTCTCCCATTAAGTTAATTATTTCCTGATGCTTAAAGTAAGTTTCTGCAGGAGATGGCAAAAGAGTCTGGAATATCCTCTGCAATCTGTGAGAGTGTGATATTATGACATGGAAAACAAGAATCGTGATAGATCAGTCACCTACACCCAGGACACAGGTTCTTGATTCCTGTTAAAAAAACAGAAGAAATACACTCACAGGAATGCAGAGCCAAGAAAGTACTTTAAAGAGTGTTTTTCAATAATTCATCTTGTTTCTTAAAGACATCTAAGGGGACTTTCAGTCTAGTGTCTCTCTTTCAAAAGAATTTTTTAGGTAAAAATCTGCTAACTATTGTATGGTCCCAAATTGTATTATATTAACAAGGAGAAATGTAGCTGAGGGCAATATTTGTTATCTGTATGATTCTGTCAACTATATGGTTTGCAAAAGAGAAGAGAGACCCCTACCTCTATTACGTGTGAATTTTACTGAATTTCGCAGAACCTTGCATGGACAGGTCTTTATGACCAATGACAAAATAAAATTATAGAATCATCTAGGTTGAAAAAGGCTTTTAAGATCATTGAGTCCAGCTGTTAAACTATTTTTTAAAGTTTTGCAAGCCAGTTGTTACCTACAGCAATAGCAGAGATAATCATGGTAAAGATAGAGAATTCTATCTCAAAACAATTGCATTTTTGTTCTCAGAAACATAGAACCATTTCGTTTGGAAAAGTGCTCTAAGATCATCAAATCAACCGTTAACTGCCACAACCACCACTACACCACATCCCCTTACACGCCTCCAGGGATGGTGACTGCAGCACTGCCCTGGGCAGCTGTTCCAGTGCTTGGCAATCCTTTGGGGAAGAAATTTCCCCCAATATTTCCCATTCCAATCTACACACATCTACCCTACCCCACTCCAGCACAACTTGGGGCTGTTTCCTCTGATCCTATTGCTTTTTCCTTGGGAGCAAAGCCAGAAGTTTATCCTTTCCTCCAGGATAAACACCCCCAGCTCTCTCAGCTGCTGCTCATCAGATTTGTGCTTCCATCTAAAACTATTTTATTACCAATCATTCTACACATTTGTGTCTGCCACAACTAAAGAGCAGCATGATACCACTCAGGAAAAAGCAAAACCCACAAATCTTTGCAGCTGAGATGATCTATGGGAAACCAAAGATGTTTTCAAAGACAAATATCTGAGGAAAAGTCTCTGCCAGAATCCTGCCCAGGACCATTCCCCTCGCAGGACATTGTGGCTCAGTTGCATCTAGACTCATCAGTGATTAATGAATTAGAAATGCCTGAAATGTATAGATTTACTGCTCATTAGTAGGGTGGTGGTTTGGTCTTTGTTTTTTGTTTTGATTTTCCAGAAATTGTATAGCTATAACTGTCACATTAACTGAAATATCAATTTTATGTGGAAAAAAATTATAGCAGCACCTCACACAGTAAATTTCTTAGGAGAGTCAGATAGTTATTTGCCTGACCAGAATTAAGAAGGAATTCACACCTATTTCATAGAAGCAGAAAACATTAAAGAACCTTGTTTATAGCCATATTCATTGTGTCTCAGTGCTAACCCTCGGGGTATGTTGAACTGAGGGACACTTTATGTGAAATCAATGCCTGTTGTGTACACACAGGCTTTTTCAAATATTAGTGTACAGATTGACACGTGTTTTAATGGAAATGTCATTTACTGCACACAGCCAGCCCTAATAGTATTGGAAGATGTGATTATATTTGCACTAATAGTGTTATGATGCTGCAGGTCCAGGCTTGCAATCACAAAGCTGTAATGTCTCAAGAGCAGTAGCCTGGTACAGATGGAATTACCAGGGGCTGATATTTGGTTAATGCTCCTCTACAAATGAGGAATGAGAGATCTGACACCTCTGTTGTGCTGCAGCTGCTGGAGTGGAAATCCTCTGCTCACAGAGGCACTGCAGGAACACCACGTACTTTGCAGAAATAATTAAACATCATATTTGTAACTATCTGTATTCAGTAAAGCCACACCTAAAGCCACTAACGACAGCTTGTCTGGTAACACTTCAGAGAAAAGTAGTTGTCAGCAGACTAAATGTCAACACCCAAACAGTTAAAAACCTGTTTAAAGCCAACCTACACTCTCAGCTCCACAACCTGCTGCCCTTTCCAATGAAAGCAAAAACTGGGTGCTTATGGCCTTTAAGAAGGATTTAGTAATCTGTAGGATAAGCTAATTAAACCCAGTTAAGCACTGAAGAACAAACTTAAATCAGAAAAACGTTGAATGAGGTTAAGCACAAATTCAAAGGTCAATACTCAGGCTTACAGATCCACACGTTCCATCGGGACACTAATTAATGCAACTTTTTTTTTTTTTTTTACACAACTGTAGAAACAAACACGTATTTGTTTATCAAGAGACAGGGGCTGGTCCTGGATGGTGCAGAATATTATCAGATGCCCTGAAAAGGGTGGTGTTAAAAAGAGATCTGAGATACACTGAGGAGAGCCTATTTTGCACACCCTGAACAAAATACACTTTATAATGTGTACAAACCTCCAGGTTTTGTGTTAAATAACATAGAGGATCAGTGCACAACACAAAGATGTGCTTGCACTGCTATTTCTCTGTCTCATTTGCTTATTTGGGGCACGCTTAGTTGTAATTAAACAGTATCGATGAGATGTTTAAACAATTTAAGTATGGATTTGTCCATAGGGCTCCCAACAAACTATCTCTTCCTATTCAAATGAGTAAAATAATTCAAGAGTTTTCACCAGTATGCACATTTTAACTGTCTTTTAATGACAGAATAATGAATATTTTATGGCTTCAGCTTCTGCTTTAAATGAGATATTTTTATTGATGTTGAGATTGTCCTGTAATGGCTTCATTTCAAAGCTGGTAGCATTACAATTAGGTATTTTTCTAAATATTTGGTACTTTTTCTGATCATTCTGATAGGTACAATTTTCTCATAGCCAAATATGCCAATCATTAAAATTACTCAGTTGTAAAGCAGCAAGATCTGTTAGATAAAAAATGCAGTGTAACAGATTATGAATCTTTTAAAAATTGTTTTTTCAAATGTATATTCACACCTTTGAACATACTTTTAAAATACACATTACAAAAGAACCAGAAAACTTATACTTTGAATAACACGTCCAACTTTTGTTAGTTTTACTCATGAAAACTTAGTTTTATGCCACAGAGAAAAACAGGAGAATTTTCTAATGTCAGTGTACAGGAAAGATTCTGCATTAAACAACAGCAGAGCTGGCCATCTGGAAAGAAATGTACAATCTCTATAATAATTTATTTAATTTGGGAAATGGATGAGTTCTAGACACTGAGTTTTTTCTCTTAAGAATATAATGTTCTAACAATTGTGGAAGTACACACAGACGTATGTCTGTCAGGAATTAAAAAGAAAGATTGCAGCACTGAGATCATTGGTCAGCTCCCTGGTATCACTGACCCTGCGGGTGTCCGGGCAGGCAGGGCTGTGCCTCCTGAGAGCTGTCCCCAGGCTGGGCCAGCAGGACGATGCGGGGCCCACACACTCACCCAGCTCAGGCCCAGCACACCCGGGCACGGGGGAGAAGCGATCCCAGCGGCACAAGGAGCTCCCGGGGGCTCTGGGCAGGTTCCAAGGTCGGGTTTATTCCGTCCCCAGGAGGGGCCCGGGACAAAGGCCCAGAGAAAGGGGAGCCCGGCCCTTCAGCGCCGAAGGGGGCGGGGTTTGCAACAACCAATAGGGAGATGGCTGGGGCGGTGCAATGCTGATGGACGGGTTGGGGAACCAATGAGAAGGGGTAGGAGGAGGGGCCAAGGAGAAGAGGCCAATGGGGCGTCGAGCTGGGGAGAACATTCCAGAGAAATTCCATATAAGGACAAAAGGGCGGGAAGGCCAAGGGGCCAAGCGGGAGAATGGAATTAAAATAAATGTGTGTGAGGCCTGGGGTGTCTTGGGGAAGAACTTTGGGTCCCCTGAACTGTGGGGGATAATTCAGCCTTAGGGACTGTGTTACCAGTAGGCCCTTTCAGAGTCCTGCTCAGCAGCCCCACTGGCCTCCACAGCCTCACTTGATGAAATTCCGTATACACCAAACAGGATATAACAGAATTTCTGTTTGTAGAATCAGGGTTTTATGAAAGCATTATTTGTCCAGGAGAGTAAGATGCATGGGGATAGTTCACAAACCCCTGAGCTATGCTTTGCTCAGGTAGAGGCTCCCATTGCCACAATCACTGACATGGTACAGTCAAGTTTTGTCTTCCCTTTCCACTTTTCTCAATATCCCACAGTCTGTGGCTGTCTCCCCAAACCTTATTTCCCATGAAGACAGATAACCAGATTCTTTTGAAATGGAAAAGCCCCAAACTACTTACTTTTCCTGAACAAGCACTTTAGTACAGTGAAAGGCAGCAGAAAACCTGAGCAGCATACAAATCCTGAGAGAGATGTTGTTTCCTGGCCCTGATACTCAGCTCGTCCTCAGTTTGAACAACTTCAGCCCAGGGAATATCTTGCAGCCATACTTTTTATCTTACTGCATGTTGGGAAACAAACACACATCTCCAGAACAACTTTCAAAATTCCTGCCCATATACCTTAGAGGTGCTTCAGAGTTGATCTTTTTGTACAAATAGTGACTCAGAACCTGAGTGCTTAACATCATCCTAGGCAAAACTAGATGGAATTGATTATGTGGTACAAACTGCAAACACCCAACATCCAGCATCTCAATTATCTGTTAGTTTAATACCACTGAAGAGGGGGAAGAAAACTTGCTTGTGGCCCAAGGTATTAATGTTAAAAGAGCTTGTTGTTATTTTTATTTGTGACCATCCAGAACATTAATTGCAGAATTCCAAATAATAAAAAAAAAAAACTTAAAATCCTTCCTCAGTAACTGCTGAAACATAGAGCCTGCAGTGCACTGGATGGAGACAGCTCTGCAGAGCTCACTGCATCCTCAGCACTTTGTTTTTCCTACCATTTCCATGTCACTCCTGCTCACAGCAGATTCAGCGCTGATCCTCCTCTGTGCCAATCTTTGCAGCCTTAAGACAAACAATAAAAGTATTTTTTAACTGGAATGGGAGTGCTCAACACGCTTCACAAAAAGCAGTTCTCTACTCACATAAAGTGCAGGTATGTAAAGGTTTTGCAATCCCCGGCTTTGATCAAACACACTGTAATTACAGGCAAACAGAATGGAGACTTGTTAAGTCCCAGTACAAACAGAATGTGTCAGATGACTCGAGAAAGAAGCAAAATACAATTTTTTGAGGTGGTTTTCTCCAGGACTATTCTGCTTCAATCTAAAGCAGTGCCCCAAGCAGTAAATCATCCCCACGCTCATCCCTGCAGCTGAAAATCATCACTGTGAGCACTGCAGGCATTGCACTCAGGGCCTGGCACTGCCAGCACCCAAATCAGTGGCCAAATTTGCCCTGTGCTTTGGGGAGATTTTGAGATAATGGGGTAAAATGGACAAACACAGCTAAACTGGGCCTTGAGCAACAGCGCAGCACCCTCCTCACTCAGGGCAGTGTGAGCCCCTGGGTTTGGCTCATTCTCCTTCCCCAAAAGCTTTTGTTGCTTTTGACACCAAGGCAAAGCTCTCGGAGTGCCCAGAGCAGGTCATGCACAGGTGAGGCTGTGCTGGGAGCTGAGGCACCAGGAACCCCAGGGCACTGGTGCTGCTGAGCTTGGAGTGCTGCAGTGCCAGCTGCCATCCCAGAGACCCCAGAGAGAATGAACAATCTGTGCCCAAAGCATTGGGTGAGAAAAAGATGTGTCACAGAAACGTGGTGCCGACACATTAATTGTTATTACCTGGCCACCAAATTGGATGTGGGAAAGGGTCACTGAGAGGTTTGATCTCAGCACACTGATGTGGTCACTGAATTCCACTTGCAGTAGCAATCATTTCCTGGGCAACAGCAGAGCAATGTGACCCCTGTTAAACCTACCCCATCAATTGGAAATCACTACTATGGTTATGTGGTTATGATTATTAAGATAATTAAAATAAAACAGGTTAGTAAAAGATCCCATCAAGTTTGACCTTGAATAATTAGCTCTCTAATGCATAGTAAGGCCGGTAATAACAAGCTACTATGGAAACAGAAATTCCGAAGTTTTTCTTGCAGGCAGAATTTAAAGGAAACACATTGCTTTTCCAGTGTATTTAATTTTCAATATGGAGTCTGCAATGAGCTGCTAATAATCATGCACTGTGCCATCAGGGTTTTGCACCTATTTACATATAAATAGTTCAGACCTGACTTGGCTACCAACAGTGGTTAATTTAATTTATTGTCCTTTGGCAAGTAAATAGTCATTGGTTTTCTAGCACTTTTAACCTTAGCAAACCCTTGGGAAATAAAAATTAGATTGAAAGAAAATTACTACTGGTGGAGAACAGCAAGAAAGTGACAGTAGTATATATAAACCTCAGGCAGCAGCAGAATAAAGTGTCATATTATTGTATGCCATCTTCTAAAGTTCAATATTGCTTTCTTGATTTACACTTCTGTAATTTTTTCCAAGTAAGTCTTCTTGCTTTGGGGACTTTTGTATCTAACTTCATGTTTTTCAGCCAGGAAGAGGGATTAACCTTCTTACCATTAAAAAACATCAGAACTCATAAGCATAAACCTGCAATGTGCAACAAACAACAGCTAAATAAGGGGACAGTTATTAAGCACTAACAACCAGAGTAACACTAATTGAACATCCCTCCTGTACCACTTGTAGGAGAACATCTTTGAAGGGCTCATTTCGGGCCCTGGGGACAAATGAGAAAATGCAAAGCCCTGAAGTATTTTTTCCCTCTTTGCACAGGCACACCTGGCTCCTGCCTTCCCTTGGACACAAAGTGCTCTGCTGAGGGTGCCCAGGATGAACTGCACTGCCATGGAGCCCAGATCATGAGGAGCAGGAGTATTGCAACAGAAACAACATGTATTGCACTATTCCCACAACAAACAGTTTGGGGGGAAAATAATATTTTGGAATTCCTGACAGCTTGGATGTACATGAAACTGCTGCACCATTTGTTTTCCAGAATTAAAAGAGTAAATTATCTGAGATGGGAAGGAAATTAGAAGTTTGTTTTGTGAAGCTCTGTGAAGCCAAACATATCTGAACTCCACAAGTATTGCAGCAGACTTAGAAAATGGGAAGTCCTGAAATGTGGAAAAAACTTAATGCAATTTTTATGTCAATACATTTTAAGTAAAGTATTTTTATGTCAATACATTTTAAGTGAAGTATTTTTATGTCAATACAGTTTAGGTGAAGTATTTTTATGCCACAAGTGTGTTACCAGCAATGGGTTTTTTTCATCCCATAGGAGATTTTTGTTTAAAAAAAGAAAATCAATAACCATTGTTCAAGAAAATCCATTTTCAGCTTAGAAGCTATTTCCTTTTCTGCACTTTTCCAAAATAATATTTGTTTCTCAGTAACCTTCAGAGAATAATTTCTAAAAATAAACTTTTATATTCCTGATGTTAAAAGCACGAGCATATTGTAGGTACTTGCTCAAATGAACCAGTATTGTGTGCCTTGCCATGATCCTTACTGGTTTGTTTCAGGTGCTGTCAGCTATTTTGGCAGAGGATGAGTCAGTGTGTGAAATGCAAATCCTGTTTCATTTCTCATCAGTCATGATTCACCCTGAAATGTGTAAGATTTTAGCAAGTTGCTATATTATGCATTAGGTACTTAGGCTGTTTGCTTCAATAATGCAGCATCACCTTATCCCTTAACTTTAAGTGATTAAAACCCTCTGTGAAGTGAGAGAACATTAACAGTTCCCTTTTTACTGTGGGAGCTGTGTCAAAGGTCTCACTCCAAGAGATATTTCGGGTGGGTGGCAGCATTTCACCAGGAGGAGATGTGGCCCCGTGGGACCCCTGACTTCCAGTGAAGCCAAATGTCACCAATGCATCCAGACTGCTCCAAGCCTGCCTGCTGCAGCTCAGGGCACTTGGGTAATTCTGCAGTTCCAAACACAGCCTCCCAAGACAGGTTTTGCCTGCGCTGCTGAGTCACTTCTCAGCATGGAGGAGTTTTCTTTGCTCCTCAGCAGGACTCCAAAACCCTGCTGCTGCAATTCAACCATGCCCAGCATGCAAAAAGCTTTACTTTAAAGCCAGCTTGGCAATGCCCACACTGGTCTCAAAGCATTGCCTTTACTGTGGTACTGACATATCAGAGCAGTAAAACTACCCCAGTTCCTCTGTAGGGATTTAAATGGTTTTTGACTGAGCACTTAATTTCCCCTGAATTGACAGCTTTTCAGAAAATAAACATTTTCAACATAAAGAAAATGGTATGAGCCACAGTGGCTTCCAAATACAAGATTTACTACAAAGTAGGATCTGAATGGAATGAATCAAACAGCAGTCAGAGAGGATTATGAGTCTGTGGCTGTATTCTGACATATATTGGATTATTAGGATTTGCATTCATTAGGAAAGTTAGACTGGCATTTGCATGAGTGTGATATATTGTGCAGCTCATGGAAGTCCTATAGGTAACAGGAGAGGGGTAATTATAAGCTGCCTTTTTGTGATGAGCAGCTGTAGGTTCTGCACATTTTGCATGCGTTGCCATTGCTGGTGTTTGTTATGCTGAGCACAGCTCTGATCCTCCACTCACCCTCTGCTCCCATGACACTGATGGTGTTTAACTTATGCAGGGGACTCCCTGCACAGTACTTGGTAAAAAATAACCCTGTAGTAAGGTTTTCTTAAAAGGTTTTCATAAAATACATTGAAGATCAGAGTTTCAGTTAAAATCCTGTGTTAAATATAAGTTATATTGAGGTGCTTGGGTGCACCACAGTAATGACAGGCAAGGCTGAATGGTGGAGATGTGACCTGCGCTCTGTTATAGGTAATTAACTTATTGAGTTAACTGAATCTATAGGAGAAAAGAAGAGTCCTACCTCTTTATCTATTAATTTGCTTTCTACATATTTGGATAGACCATGAAAGCTACTTAAATTCGTAGGCATCTCGAAGTTTGACTTGCACAAAACAGAATTCAGCATCATCTTAGGATCTCAAATACATTAATCTTCAAATTAAATTCTGATGAAGATGATTTATAGCCCTGAAAATCCTCTCACCCCGACTGCATGGCAGGCAGGTAGACTCAGAGTTCCTCAAAGAAACTTAAAGAGCTTCCTGAGGAAAGCTGTGCTGTGTGTCCTGCCCAAGCACAGGGCAAGTGCATCCTGCCCAAGCACAGGGCTGGAGCAAGTGTGATGGTGCTGAAACAACTGAGATAACAGCACAATGCAGGGGGGGAAAGCAGAGAAAACAGAAAACTGGAACCAAGTTCTGAGGAAGAATCAACAGAGGATTATACTGCTAAATGCATTTTCAAGACAGGTGAATAATAAGTTCTTATCGGTGAAATGCTGCTCTTTTGCCTCCAATATTTAAAGGATTTATGAAGGCTTATTATTAGAGACTACACTAATAGAGTCCTCATGGGTCCACACTCCATCAGGCCATCTCCTGGTGTGGACATTTTTACTTTATTTTCTTTCAAAGTTAGTAAAATAATAAAATAATATAATCCCCATTTGCTTAACTGAGCTAAAGGAGTAATTAACTGTGGGAGCAAGAGGCAAGAAGAAAGAAACCTCAAGCTTAAGCTCTTTCATTGCAGAGAGAAGCAGAACTATTATCAGCATTAATATAGAGAGATCAAAAGCCTCAATGTGAAGGTATTAAAAATGCACACAATATTGATCAACAGGTTTGCTATAATTATGTAGTAGAAGCCAATTCAGCCAACTGTGCTTTCAGACTTTCTGGGTGATATATCTCCCAGCTCATGAAATACAGACTGATGCTGTGAATCCTGACTGACAGCTTCATTTGAGTCATTTGCCACAGCACACTGGGAGACACATTGAAATTAGTGGGGGAGACTCTTGCTTTCAGCAGACTTTGGATAAATAGGTGTTATTTCTCATAAGATGGTGAGAGACTCTGTAAAATCCACAGCAGCAGCTTCCAAATTTCCAGTAAATGAAAATGAGTGGGAGTTGTGGACCTGAGTCTCCCTTTGTGCTTTTGAATGCTCCTCTTCTTTATTACACTAAACACTTGTCAGCATGGAATGTCAGGGGAGAGGCATTCAAGATGCTTCACCTCTGCTCTGGTACATCTCCCCCAGGTAAATTTGCTCTCTCTTGTTCCCTTCATTTTCCTACTCAAGTTTTCTTTCTCAGTGAACAATTTTCCCCAGTCCCTCCTCCCACCTTAAGCTCTCTATGGAGCCATTTGCTACTATTTCCACCAGTGGAACAAGGAGCTATTGCCCTCCTAAACAAGATAAAGTTTCTCTCTATCATTCTCACTTCCCAGACTCTCCTTCCCAGTCTGTTCAGCTCTTAGGATGTGGTATTGTCTATTCTGATTTTGAGTCAGAAACTGAATCCCTGAGAGCAAAAGAGACAGGCTCTTATCCAGCACTTTGTCCACTCACACATCAGCTTAGAGCACCTAAAAAAAGAAAACTTACAGGGAAGAGACTTGGGGTCCCCTAGTCCTGGGAAGTAACTTGCAGAGCTGGTGTATGTTACTGTGCTAACCTGCAAGAGTCATGAAAGCCTGGAGCAGAGTACCAAGGACCTGAGAAAGCCATGGGGGCTCTCCAACCTCTCCCCCTCGCCTGGAGTTTGGCTGCTTGTGCTCCAAGCCAGAAGGGTGTGGTGCAGCTGTGCAGCTTTGGGTCTGTCTGATGTGTGCAGAAAAGCTGTGAGAAGCTTTCCTGCCACCTGCAGCCCTGCTGGGAGCCCGTGGGATGTGTCCCAGTTGTGTGGGTGAGCCCCCTGCCCCGGCCTGCCAGGCACACCCAGACTGGGCAGTGCTGGCCTGAGGAGCAGCTCTGGACTCTGACAGCTCAACACTTCATACAGGACTAGACAAGCATCATTTATCAAAGGCTTAAGACTGAATCCATTCAGGCACTCAGCAAAAGGAACACCCCTAATAGCCTTCAGCCATTCAAGCCCATGTCCCAGAAAGCAAGGCAGCCAGAGAGCTTGAAGATGTGTAAACAGACCCTTTCTAGAATGCCAAATAATGCATTTTTCTCTCCTGTTCAATTCTTGAGTCTTAACAGCAGTGACAAAAATAAAACAAAATAAATTAAATCAGCCTGTATGTTCCAGCTTGCACAGTTCGACCATCAGTAGGGGAGGACTTGACAAGAGGAAACAGAACAACACAAAGTATGGGCTATACACAAACTCAAGAATCTGTGACAGTTTTCCACTCCTATTTGGTTCACATTTCTGTTTACAGGTATTGCAACTTTTTATGCTTTTTCTTTATGGAGTTATTGGCCAGATTCACCTTTTGTTCCCTTTTATAGTGCAGATATGTGGTCTTGATCTGTACATTCTCCATCTCTTTGTGGCTAACAGTGATGCTAAAGAGCCATGGTTCCTTTCATTTAAAGGAAGTTAATCCCTGAACCAGTCCCAAATGCCACCGAAATCAAAAGAAATATTCTGATCAGTCCCAGTGAGATCTGAATCAGTTCAGTATAGAATACTTTCCATAAAAGCTAGCATAGGATTGACTCCCTTATCAAAAGGCATTCCAGAGCACATTTGTTATTAATTCTGCTTCCTCCTTAATCCCATCCTAAATAGTTCCAGCTTCACTTCAGTCTCTCCTTGAAAAGTTAAAACTTCCAGAGGTTTTGAAGACACCCTTTGTCAAAGGATTACTGAAGGCACCAGTGGAAATTCAGGCATCGTTAATTAGACCAGGAGAATGAATTCCTATAAAAATTGCCCATCTGTGAGCATTAATTTAGCAGAAAGTAGTTATTTTTCTCTGCTGGAAAGGTAGATCGAAAGCAAGCTGAGAAAATAAAAGACACAAGAAAATAAAACAGGAAAAACAGTATGACGTTTATCAGTAGAAAATGTTAATTACATTTTAAAGCCCTTAGTCACCTAAGCTTCTGTGTACAATAGAAATAGAACACTCCAAATTATCTCTGGTTTCTTTTTTCTTTTTCTTTTCTTTTTTTTTAACTGTGATTACAATTCTATTTGTTCCGTTTCTCTCATTATCTTTAACTGGACAAATATCAAGCACCTCTAATTTCTAGATATTCATCACTTTTTATATGTAGAGGTGTGTGCAGCCACATGAAATGTGGAACCAGATGACTGCAAGCCATTGGTGGCTGTTCAGCACTGATCAAAAGAGCTCCCACCAAAGGCTCAGGCACCAGGATATCAGCAATGAATTCTACAATCACACCTTCCCCAAGGCATCATTGCAGGCTCCTTCAGAGCAGAGGCCAGAGGGGTGCACAGGGGGCTGAGGCAAAATATCCCCTCAGAGCACAGAGGACTTCCTTATTGCTCTGGGTTTCACTGACACAAACACTGTTTGCCCAAGAGAATAAAAAGAGTTTTCATCTCTTTCTGGCTTAATCAACTCATGTGGGAAGAGTTGCTGGACCTCAAAAAGCTAATTCCCATCTGAGATTGTGTGATAGCCTCAGGAATGGATATTTCTGTGGACAGAAATGTTGCATGTGTGCACTGCATGAAACCAAGGGCCCTTCTGCCATGGGCTGCTGCAAGAAAGTTGCATGAAATATTTTTAAAAATACCTTCATGCTGGAGACCTTACTGGGTCACCTCAGCCTTCAGCTATCCTGCCAGCTCAGTCCTCTCCCTGGGATGTGATTAAATAAGAACAAAATGGTAAGAACCTGCTAATGGCTTCACACTGCCCAGGAGGAAATCACCGAATTACCCTGGGATGCCTGCTCTGATTAGAAATAGCACTGCCTTGATTGAGGCACTTCATTTGGCACAGGGCTGACAGTGTGTGAGCACTGGAACTGAACAGCATTAAAGGGAAACCACCTCAGAATATGCTGTTGCAAAGAAGATTAGTGAAGGCTAAAAGGATCACAGACTGTCCACCCACTTCCTCCTGAGAGACCTAAGGACAGTGTGATCAAGCTGGCTGGAGTTTGGAGCTGGGCTGAGTGCAGTCACCTTGGGTGAATCAACAGGGCTCAGAGCACAGGCCCAGCTCTCAGGGGTAGAAAATATAGTTTGTTCCATCAACACAGTTTGACATATGCTGTGAAGCCCCTTTTTAAGTCAAGCTCTAAATATTTAAAAGTCAGTGGAAAAATCTCTCCTTGAGAAAGATTTTTCAACTTCTGCCTGTCTGCATCTTAGTCACAGGATCTCCACCCTCCTCAGGCCAAGCTTCACTGCTTCCTTTCTGTTTCAAATCTCCATGGAAATTTCTATCAAGTACTGACTGCATGAAGCTGCAGTTTCTCCTTAACCTGCACATGACTTCTGTCTCTAGAGTCTCCAGCAGATGATCAGATGTGTTTAGCACAAGCAGCTGCTCTCCTGAGCCCTGTGCTCCTGCAGTGCTGCTGAACCAGGACCACCACTGGTACCCAGTCCCCAGCCAGATGGTTTCCTCCCTACATTTGTAATTCAGCTGTCCCTTTTCCTGACAGCCACAATTGGTTTTCTGGGCTGTTAATGGTGGAATTTGGAAATAAAGTGCATGTTATTTGATTCTGAACAGGCAATTAAACTTCCTCATTTCATTTTTACAGTTTTAACTTCCAGACTTGACACTAATGTGAATCAACCAGCATCCTGCTCTGCTATGCCACTGCCATTAGTGCCAGCGCAATGTGCACAATAATTTCGATATAATATATCACTGGCAGCTCATCTCCATATCATTCGCCTTTTTTTTTTTTTGCCCCAAGTTGGTCTTATGGTAGGATCACACATTCCCTAATTAACACCTTCTTTCCATGGTTACTAATGAGTCTGTTGATACCACTTCTTCAGGCTGCCTCTATTATAATAAAGTCTTGGGGGTATATCCAGCTCCAACTGTCTGCTTTAATTAAGACACAGATGTCACTGACTTTCACTTAACAGACACACAGCCCCCTGGATGATAAGCGAGGAAGGAAAAGGCTTTGTCTTTTCATTCTTTCTTCGCTGTGAATGGCAGGACTCAAGGAAATGTCTTGGGACTAGAAGTGAGACTGATAACTGAAACAGCAGCACCTGGCAGGAGGTCAGCCTTGGGCTTTTTAAAAGAAAAATTAGTCTAAGGCAGAATACAGTGAATTTCTGGAGGCAAAAATTGTTTACAAAGAAGATTTACACAAATCACAGGAGAACAAAATGCTCACATTCAACAAGACTTGTCAGGTTCACCTATGGCTCTTTCTGTAGCTTCACCAGAAATTAGAAACAGTCAGTTGTGTTCATTGCATGTTTTAGAGTCTGGTCCAAAACTTAAACAAAGAATGGGAACTTATTTAGCTTTCATCAGGTCATGGAATGGTTTGGATTGGAAGAGACCTTTATAGTTTATCTCATTCCAACCTCTCTGCCATGGGCAGGGACACCTTCCACTGGACCAGATTGCTCAAAGCTCTGTCCAACCTGGCTTTGGACACTTCCAGGGATGGGGCATCTCCCTCAACCTGCTGGCCACACTTCTTTTTATGCAGCCCAAGATTTGATTGGTTTTCTGGGCTGCAAGCACACACTGCCAGCTCTTGTCCAGCCTCTCATCCACCTTCAAGTTATTTTTGGCAGGGTTCCTCTCCATCCATTCATCTGCCAGCCTGAACTGATATTCGGGGTTGCTTGGTATCAACAGAAAGCTTTGTCAAACTTCAGCAACACTGGGTCACGGAAGTGAAGATTTTCTGTATGGGGCAGTCCATGAGAAAAGGCAGAACAAAATGGAAACACAATGTCTGCTACAGAGAAGTCTCCAGTAAACAAGCACAGTCTCTGTGCTCTTCAAAACCATGTTCAAGCTAGTCCTGCAGGAGGCTGGAAAGGTGGAAATGGAAAGTATTTGACTGCATAGTTTCAAAAATGAAAAAGCTATTCAGGACATAGCATTAATACAAAGGACCTGTTTTACTCCTTGTAAAGGTCTTGTATCCTTTTGAGGTTGTTTACAAAAGGGAAACATGTTTACAAGAATAAAATGTACACCTCACAAGAACAGATTCTGTGTTGGTGTATTTCTTTTGGTACTATACAACTTTACTACAGGCATAAAGTTCTATTATTTCTTAAATTTCAAATAACACTTTCAAATTCCAGACTCTATTTTAAATATTAAAGCTGAAAAATAGAAACCAATTTAAATAATACTGATTTTATATATTGTGTGTTTTTTAAAATGGAAAAATTCAACCTTTGAGCACAGAATGACAGTTTAGAACTGTGACTGTTTGCTTACAAGCTGAACAGGCAATAGCACTTACTGTATTTAATTCATCAATTATATACAACTAAGTATGCAAGTGGCTGAAGAGTCCAGAAATAGTGCTACAGTGCCCTCCTCCAGAGACCCACAACAGGACAGCAAATTGTCCAACTAAGTTACCAACCAAAAAACTGAGCAGGTATCCCCACACCAAAAAACTGAGCAGGTCTCATTTCATCTGCAGCGGCTGCACAGCCTAAGCCATGCTACAGCTGTGGTACAATCACATTTTAGGATAAACATACTTTTGTTTTCAAAAGTGTTCAAGAGTAAAATTGCTCTCTTAGTGATAGTGTAGTAACTGGCTGATGAAAGGAAAGAGGCTCCAGACAACCCCAAAGGACCAAATGGAGATGGTCTCTTCCTAAAGTGTTTCCCAGGCAGTTGAAAGGATGCAGATTTCCACACCCCAGGAAGGTTTACTGCCTTCTCTGGAGAGTGCTGAGCCTTTTTGACATGACTTTTATTCCTGCCTCAAGCTACTTCTGAAGATCAATGTTTTTGCTGTCAGACTGTATGGAATGGCAGAGATTTAAAGCTTTTTTTCTTCAGATCTTCAAAGGATGAGATATCCTGAATTCTCCATCGGCTTTATTTCCTCTCTTCCATTGCTTCCACCAGGGGAAAAAGAAAAAACAGCCCAAAACACCAGAAACATGTTCCACATTATCACAGCCCTTTGTGTCCATGCTAGAGTGTCTTCATCAGACCAGCCATCCCTTTGGCTACACACTTGCAGGAAGTGACTCCTGGTAAAGGAAAGAAAAAGATTCACTGTCATAAACAATCCTATTTTAAGGGGCAGATCATCACATCTGGACTTAAGACAGTAAGTGACAGGAGCTATAAACAGGAAAATAAAAGATTTTGTGGCCTTTGTATCCTGTAGACAGGATAAATCCTTCCAATTACACAAGATCCTGGCTAAAGTCATTACTTGCTGTTCAGACGTCTTACAGCATTTTTCATTCTTTGCTAAATTTATCACACTAAATCCCTTCTCTATGATAAAAGTCTTCTGGGATAGAGAAGCTGAAAGATATAAAAGTGCTTTGATCCAAGGGGACTCTGATGAAACAGGCTTCAGTAGTACAACCTCTTAATTGTTACCATAACTCAGCATGATGCTATCTCAATGTCATCAGCAACAAAAGACTTCACTACAGGAAATACTGGTTTAGGAGATCCACCCATTATCTCATATGCATTCACAGGTGTTGCTGAGAAAGGCAGCCTTGGTCAGATGTTCCTCAAAATAATTAATTTTCAAGCTACTGTGATTTTTTAAATACAGATTCTTCTGTATTCCATCTCACCACCTTGACCAGAGAGTAAAACACACCTGCATGGCAATACTGCACATTTTAAAGAGTAAGGCTTGCTTCCCAGTGGAGGTCCCACTCAAAAATCAATTCTATCAATTGGAAACAACAGAGGAGTTAATGTATTTTTTATTTTCCCTGGTGTCCTAGAAACATCCAAGGAATCCAATGTCAGCTGAGGGGAGAGAGCAGCAATCAACAATATAAAAATCAGCTTGTCAGTCTAAGATCCTTGTCTATCGATCCCTTCCATAGCCAGACAATATATTCAATACCAAACTCAAAATGATAATTCAGACAGGCATTTCCCAGTTGTGCTATTGCTTTCCATTGCGTCCCTGGCACTTTTTAACAGTTATTTTAATTATCTAAATTTTGAAGGACTTTCAACCTTTCTGTGTGGATTCCAAACAAGAGACACAGAACCACATAGAGCAGAAGTTTTTATGTCATTAGAAGAGGGGGCAGATTTCAAGCTGGCTGATTCTTTTCTCTATGGAAAAACTAAAAATTTGCTACAGACCTACCAAAGATTTGCTTCCATATCGTTCTGTGAAGCTGCTCCCTGCACATCCCTGTCCACAGCAGCTCCCCAGGAGGGTCAGGCCCAGAGTGTGCCTGTGCTCTGACCCTGCCCACCAGGTCCCAGGGAGTTCAGAGCACTGCAGTGCAAAAGTCTCCACCCTCTGGGATGTAAAGCTGGGCCTATCTCAACCTGCCTTACTCTCTGAGGATCCGGACAGCCCAGGAGCCAACCCCAGGGGTTCCTACTCACACACGCTGAAATTTGCTGGAAAGAATGGGCTGAACACCTCTCAGCCTTGTACCCTTTGACCCCCAAACTCCTGCCTAAGCCAGCAGAAGCTTCCTGGAATTCCCGTCTTTTTCACCTGCACCTGTGCTCAAGTGACACTTTTTTTTGTTGTTAAAACAGTATTTCTTTCTGATGGGAATATTAGTAAATGACATTCCTTGTGTCTGTACCTCCTTCAGGTGCGTATTCAGATTATCTCATGTCAAACCAGCTAATTATGCCTCTATTCCCTTGTTGTAGATAACAGCAAAACTTCAATTAAAGCTTAGCCCTTCTTTATGATACTTTTAGCATAATTTCTGAACTACTGCATTACCCCGGTAAATGCCTGAGTTTGATGAGACACAGGTGGGAATTAAAATGTTATTTTTCACCCGTCACAGTGGGAGGAGGAAGCCAACCCTCTTGGTGCTGTGAAAAATCTGCTCTTCCTTTTCTGAAATGTGGTCTCTAGAAACAGTACCCACCTAGTGGTTTCTGAATGCCAGAAGGAAAACATTTAAGCTTTTTATGAACACAATTAAGGGCACACATAGGGCACTAAAGGGAAGGCTCAGAGCCTGCACTCCCAAAGTGCTGCACACCCTTTTAGAAAGGAGCTCCCACCCAGGAGACCCAGCATGAAAGTACTGAAATCCTTGTGTTTGAACCCATTTTCCTCTAACCAGTACCTGTTAAATACTACAACAAAAGCAAAACTTTTGTTTCTTCCATCAAACTAAAGAAGTTTGTCACGACTCACTTCAGTCCACTGAGATCTGATTCCAGAGAGGTAGAGATTTGGGAATGGTGAAACAGCTACAGCAGCGTTTTGAGCACAGAAACCCTCGTGATGCTTCAGTAACCAACAACACTCATTTATGGCAGCATTTTTCCCTCACAGCACAGAAAACATTGTCAGAGCAATTATTATCTCAGCTTTGCTTTTTGGAAAGAAGCACACTGAGCAATGAGGACCAACACTTCCAAACTGGCTACTGATTTCTGCAGTGCTCCTGTGTTTGAGAGCCCAGCTGGAGCTAATAGACCTCATCTACCAGAAGCACCAATTACACACAAGTCCCACTGAATCATCAGGAGCTGAAGGTTATCAGCATTCCTAAAAAATTAATTAAGGAGAACAAAATGGATTTACTGTGATAATTTGGACATGCAAAAATAATGGATTGCTTTGGAAAAAGCATGGCCCACCTCTCATCCAAGGTCACACAGCACATTTATTGCACAGGAGGAAGCCAAGTCCAGGTTTTCCAATAGTGCACAAAGTGATATATTTATATGTGTGTTTATGTAGTAGAACTGTATGAAAACTGGACTAATGACTCAGCTGTGGGCTTTGCAGTATCACATCTCTCATGCATAATTTGAATGACACTGATGAAGCATCATCATCTCTTCATTATCATCCCTACCCCTGTGGACTCTGGAGTACACCAGAGATATTTATGAAGCCAGTTAGGAAATACACATGGGCTCCTTGTCTGAGCTATAAAAAAAATCAAAGTAACACTACCAACTCCCTTTTTTTTTTTTTTAATGGTTTCTTTGTGGCATAAAAACATAAAATGACAAGTGACACATTTTTAAAGTAGGTTGAAAAGAGAGTCAACAACATAGTTTACATACACAGGTGTGTTTTTCTGGTAACTAGCAAAAAAATCTCAGATCCAAACATCCAATAACCCCTTAGTGATATTTAAAATATACATAATATTACTTCCTGATGATTCTGTTCCTGGTGTAATTGTTTCTACATAAGCAGGGCTTATGTCAAATAGGATTTGCCTGTCAGACCACTGATGCAAAGCAAACACTTACTGATTTTTTAAGTTCTTGATCTTGGCATTTTCAGACAAATATCATGGAAATTTTGAATGAAGAAAAATTATTACTAAAGGTCAGATGCAATAAAGAGACACTAAGAAAAGGTCTGAAAATCTGAACATCAGTGTTTAGAACCCAAATAACCTTCCACCAACTGACACTCAATGAGACACAAATAGATTTAAAGAGGCTTCCTCATTTAGAAACACTGAAATATGAGTGAAAAGGAAAGGAATGGGTAAACTTTCATTCTATTTGCACTTTTCTGTTATTCATAGTTCCTTTGCATAAATCTGTTTACATATAAGCCCTTATAGATTTTACATTGTCCACCAGTAGTATTAAAATTGTAATTAATTATAGATCACATGCTCATCTGCTATAAATTAGAGTAGCTATTGAAATAAATGATACAGACACTGAATATTAGGGCAAAAAGGTGCTCTATCTTTGTCTGCCTGACAAAAAGTGTGTTGGAAATAGTCTTTGAAATAAGACTGAGAATATCTGTTGACAAAATAATCTTTTTCTACTCAAAAGCATCACTTTCCTTCACCAAAATGTGTCCACTGAGACTAATCCTCCCACAGCAGGAGAACAAATGCCACATGAAACTACACCTTAAACATTTGGTAAATTCACAAAAATGCAACCATCCAGACCAGCTAAGAATGTAAAGTTGAAAACAAAGCAAGCATGGAACACAAGTCAACAGATATTCTTTCAGAATGCTTGAGAAAGCTCCTTGGAAATTCATTTCTAGAAAAAAAAAAAAAAGGTGACTTGTGCTTCTAAACACAACCTTCTGCTCTCCTACTGAAACTTTCCCCTATCACTTTGTCACATATTTTGCTGGGTGCATAATTCTGCTGGAGAGGTTGTTAATTTCCCATTGAATACTGAAACTTCCAATGCATAAAGCCAATATCATGTCCTGGTTGGCATCAAACCTCTGACTGCCCTGCTACTGTGCTACAATCCATTTGCTGCAGCTGGAAATAAACTGAAACATCTAAAGTTTCACTCTGGACTCTAAGCTGGTTAACACACATGAGAAGTATTTTTTTGTGCCAGATCTCCCTCCAGTGCTTTCTTCACAAAGTCCAGCACAGCGTGTGATGGTGTAAGAGAGGAAAGAGCCAAGCCTCAGTACCAACCTGCTATTTGTGTTTACATGCAATCACAGCTGATTGCTGGGTACTGCACCTCATTCTCCATGGCTGCACCACTGCAGCCTCTGAACTTTGCTATTTAGAGAAAATTATTTAAGAATCACCCAAAATTTGAACTTCCTCACAGCAATCTGTTTCCATGAGCCCCAGCTGCACACACAGGTGCTCCCTCACACCACCCACACACCAAACAGCCTGTCCAGCCCTACTCTCTTGCACTGCCCCTTGCTCAGGTCTAAATTGCAGAGCAGACCTGACAGGTGCACAAAGACGTGGGGTGGCCTGAGGTACTTGAAACCGGACCTGTGAAATCACAGAATGGCAAACTTGTGGGTTAATTGAGCTTTTAACATTTCCCTCCAGGTGGCCTCTGCTCCCCTCCTTGCTTTCTCAACGTAAGGCATTCTTTTCCTAAGCAGACCAAAACAAGGATGGCTGCTGGTTATTGTTCTGGGTTTTTTGGTTTTTTTTGTGAAGAAGACTATTAGGTAAAGCTCCAGCTATTACTTTGATGAAAGAGGCGTTGGAAATTATAACAAAGAGCAGCATCAATCAATATAAAGCTCTGCAGTGTTTTCATTCCAAACTCACTTAATCAGGCAATCAGAGCATGTGTGTTTTTCATAGCCACTCTTTTAGCCACTCTGTTTTTCTCTGTAGGGTCTTAAGATGTGTCTTTGTCTAAGTAATGAGTACCAAGCAGCTGTTTGGAAAAATGGACGTGAAAGTGTGACAAAACACAACTGTACAGAATTTTTTAAATAAGCCACTATTATCCTAATACTAAACAGAACTTCTAAAAGGGAAGAACATTTTACCTGCTGTAAAACATAAAAAATCTTTGAAAGCAATCTGTAATTATTTGTGGTTTCTGTTTGAGAAGGATTTCTTTTTCCCAATTTCTTTCTTATGAGGCCAAAATTTTCATTTGAAAGAAAAGCTGGTTGTGTCAAGCTCAGTATATTCTGACACATAACCCCCCCCCCCCCCCAAAAAAATCTCCTGGTTAAATACTAACCTTTTGCTGAAATCCTTGAATATTTCTGTTAGATCCAACAAGTAAAGTCCTTGGAAGGTTTTTGGAATTGGTGTTGCTACAGGCAACCTCTCCATAGAAACATCATGTGAGGATAAACAGTCTGGTCAGAGAAATGTTCTTCTGATAGGTCTGACACCAAGAAACTCATCACTAAAGGTGCAGATGAGCTGCTTTGTAACAGCAGAAGGTCTCTCAGGCAGTACAGTTTCCAGCAACAAGGTGCAGGTGAGCCAGCACAGCCAGCTGGGACCCAGCAGTGAGTGAGGGGCACAGGCAGCAGTGAGTGAGGGGCACTGCCAGCAATGAGTGAGGGGCTCATCCAGCAGTGAGCCCCCCTCAGACACCAGATCCTGCAGCTCAGGACAGTGACCCCAAAACAAGCAAATGCAAAATGTCCTGCTCAGTGCTTGTTCCCAAATTCATCCTGCCTTCCCTTGGCTGACCATTAATGTCTCAGCCTTCCAGGGGCCTGTTTCTTTCCAATCCTTCTGTTTCCTATATAAAACTTTTTATACAAGAAGCAATTAAAGTTTCATAAAAACAAAACTTCCCAAACATGAACCACTCCCCATGCATAAAATGCCTCAGTCTTAATAAAAGTGTGGTGCCTCGCGTCAATAAAAGAGTGAATTCTATTCCAGTTTAATGAAAGGGAAACATATTAAATGTATTCTCCAGTATTAAAACACTTTTCCTTTTTGTCAGAAGAGCTCTTTTCCCACTTGCTGTTTTAATAAAACATGGCAAGAAGCACTATGTACAGCAGAGCTGCACACTGGAATGCTGGGCTGTCTGCAGAAATGGACATTCCATCAACCCCAGCTCCCAAAGGCAAGGAGACAAAGGGCTGTGATCAAAACCCCTTCCCTGGCCACACCTGAGAATTCTCCCCACTTCTGCCTGCTGGGGTCTCTTCCCTGCAGAGAGGCACAGCCTGCAGCCCCTTCCCTCCCCAGCACATCCCCAGCCACAGCCGGGGCACAGGACCCTCCTGCAGGCACTGCACACACATGAGCAGGATGCATTCACAAGATGTTTTATCTCCCAAAAGGTGAGAGGGAGCCCCAGCTGTCCTGCAAGCCCAGCACTCCCCTAAGTCCCCCAAAGCTCTACCACAGCCCCACAGAAGACTTTTAATATCCACAGAAGATTATTCTTCTTACTGAAAAGATTGTGACAAATAAAAGGAGTTCCCAAACTTATGCTCTTCTTAGAAACAACTCTTTTCTATGACTGCTGCCTGCAAGAACATTTGAAATTTGGTAGCAGAGTTTTGAGAACTGCTTTCCAAGTTGACATTGTTATTAAAAAAAATTAAGTTTGAAATGCAAGAACATCCTTATAATTTAAAATGACAGTTTACTTGTTATTTTGGCAGTGATACTTGTCAGTATTCAGGGGCACAGTGGATAACTAAGAATACTTCCTATTTGCAGAGAAAGAGACATATCTGTTGTCAGAAATTATTAACTGAATTTAAAACTTCACATTTGTTTAAAGACCTTAATTTTCTTTCCTTTTAATTGTTCTTTGACCTAAAATACAGTTTGGTGCTTGGAAATGCATTTTCGTTTGTTGAGGCTAATACAGCTCCAGAATGCCACCATTCCCAATTTTACCATATCAATCTCTGTCATTGCAATTCCTTTCCCAGAGCAAGTCATCTCAGTTATTTTTTATCTGGAGTCCTAAAATGTTTGGGGCAGTTGCTGAAACTTTTTACCAAGACTGATGTAATTAGTTGAGAAATTCAGTTCCTTCCTTTCCAGTTTTTAGCCCTGGAGGATGCTGAGAAAAGGTTACAAAGAAAACACACGTGCAAGCTGAAAGTTCAGAGCAGAAAAGCTGATCACAGCCAGGTGAGCATTAACCACTGCCTGGAATGGCACCCACAGACTGCTCTGCACTTTCAAAGCACAACTTGCACCAGGCAGAGCTGAAGAAACCAGAGGTTCCTGATTATTAGAGAGCACAAGGAGTGCCAGTGTCTCTTTAGCAGAGAAGCTGATTGCAAGTGAGTCTCAGAACTTGCTGGGCTGGAGATTCAGCTGCCCCTTCACTTTGTTTTTGCCTTCAAAACTAACTCAAGGCTTCTCTTGATGTTTTGGCAAAGGTTATTCCCTCTGGAAATCAACTGCTCTGCTAAAGCTGTCTGAACAATTATCCTGGTCCTGATAAGGACTGCTGGAAACTGCTGTTACTGAGGCTGCCTCCAAGATGCTTCCTGTGGTTTCCATCCCAAGCAATGGTCTCATTCCATTTTATGTGTTCTATTTGCTCCCTCACCATTTATATCCACTTTTCTTAACTTGGCAAAGTTGATTTGTTTCCAGCACCAGTCCTCTGCCTGCTACAGCCATTTGCACGTGTATCTGTGGCTGGGAGAGCCTCCAGCTGTCCCAAGGAGATGTTCTAAGAATGATTTTATTCAACTCTGGACTCACTTAAGTCAGGTTACCTATGACAAAAGATCAACATTTATTGTTCTTAGAGGGAATTTCTCTGGCAGAAAATTCTCAGAGGCTTTCAAATGTTATTCTTCTGACCATTTATTTATTTCTTTATTACGCTGTATTTTTCGTCTCTCAACCAGAGACATCACTTTTCAGTCAATTCCTTGCAATACTCCAAAACCAATAAAAACATTATAAATGATCCTTAAAATTAATGCCACGCTAACTAACAAATGTTCTTACCTACATCTGCAAGAGTTAGTATGTGATCTGGGAACCACAGCCAAATAGCCATACTCCTCTTTTAGTCAGAATAAAACTTGCAGTGGCAATAAAGTTTCGAAATTCCTTACCTAAAAATCCAATCTCCTTGCATTTCCCTACAGTCTATCTAATAAGCAAAACATGTTCAACCACATTTTAACTAAGTTCTCAGGTCAGAGATTGCTGAGAAATCTCTGGTTTTTCACTGTACAACATATTCCAAAAACGAGCCAAGTGTAACAGGATTGGAAGCTGCTGTCATCCAGGCAGCACCCAGTACCAGAATAGGTGTTCTTTCAGCAATGTGCTGCATGCCCAGTGAGCTGGAATGGATTTGAAAAAAATGCTCTAGAAAGTGTCAGCTTCAAAGTCCATCGAGTAAAGGGTCTAGAAAGTGCCAGGTTTTCAGACCCCAATTGTATGAATGCCCATTTCTCTGCCACAAAGGCCAGAGTCCTGTACTTTGCAATAACCTGAAGGATCTTGCTGGGTAATTTTTTCCCCCTTTTACATTAAAAATAGAATATGGGGTTTTTTCTACACATTCTGGAACCATTGCATCCAGATACGTCTTAGCATTTGGAATGCAGCCCCATGTGACAGGCTCATTAGCCTGACAGCAAAGCCAGCAAGTTCAGAATAGCACAGTGGAGCACGTGTTGCTTTTCTCTGCAGATGCTTCAAAAAATAAGTGACAAGAGCCCAAATTCTGACCCCAGAATGCACCCAAAATAAACTAAAGAAATCTTTCTCAAAACCAGAAGCTCTTGTATATCCTCAATTCTAGGATTAGATCACAGCAGCAGATCAGTAATTTCCTCTCTTTTTGTTCTTGGTTACAGAGGAGCCCAAAAAAAAGCCCAGCAAAGGCTCAGAACAGCTTCTTCCCTCAGCACCCCCATCTGGTAAAGTAGACCTGCCAAGAGAAAACAAGTACACCTTTTCAATTCTCTGAATTTACCAATGAGCAAAGAACTTTTGAGGAACTGCCAAATTATACCTGCAAAGATAGAGAAATTTCAAGATGTCTGAGGTCAAATGAAAGACTCTGTATGCTGGTGGATTTTGGTTCAGGTTTTTGGGCTATACTGGTCTAAAGTGACATCACAAAAGCAGGAGACAAAAAAAAGCCTCGCATAAAACCCCCCCAAACAAAAAACCAAAACCACCAAAGCTCAGAAGTAAGGCATTCTCTGCAAGAGACTCTATTCCAAAGAGTCATTTGAACTTCTTCAGAACTTCAGTTGTGAACTGGTAAAAGACCAGCCCCTGGATCCTGCAGGTCCCAGAAATGCACGGGACAAGTCCTTGCACGGTTTAATTCCCAGGGTCACTGCACACTCACACACATTGCCAATTTGCACCTGCTGATAATAAGCTCTATTTGGAGCATCAGTAACACCCAACTATATTAAAATTCTCACCTTTTTGTAGAAGGAGGGTGCTCTGAAACAAGGACTCTGTACAATGCCTTGCGGTGTGTATTCCAATACAAAAATAATCACTGTGATTTAGCTTCTGTGCTCTCTACCCAGAGATCTATGGCTTCTTATCTATTGTATCTTTAATATAAAACAAACTATTTTCATTCTTACTGGCTTCCTCCACCAGGCATTCTATTTATGAGGCAGTTTTAGACTTACAATTTAATCATATGAACAGATTTTGCCAATTTATGCTCAAGCCCCATGACAATATACTTTTAGATTGAAGCTTTAAACAGCTCCAAGAAATGTTTATCCTGACAATGAAGAGTTTAAGCCATGCACAATTTATTTTTATCTTACTTGTATAACAAGGGCAGGTAAAGGGGATACAAACCATTTTCACATTAATTATAAATACTGCATTACACACACAAGGTTGCATCTTCAGCTCTCCAGGGTCCCAAGGTCTCCCTATGTGCTTGTAACCCAGAAATTTTAGCTTGCTTTATGTTGTTTCAAACCAATCTTATGAAACTAATATTTCCTGCTTTCTTCTCTAATATAGGCTCCAATCACTCAAGCAAAATTGTTTTCTTTTAGTTTATACTTCATCATTTACTATATTTTGATAAAGCCTACTGGGCTTAAGTTCTATAACTAGGATATATTATCTAACCTTACCAGGCCATTTTCCTCCGACTGTTTCATATTGGAAAGAAAAATTCTGGTTTAAGTACTCATTTCAGGAGGCTTAAATATGGGTATATTATGCAATAATAATAAAATATATCTTAACAGTTTTATGTTGGACAAATACTCAAAGCATTTATTCACTTCTGTTATAATCCTAGCAATTCACTATTTCTGATTGCAGTGGCTTCTTTCAAACAGCCCAGACTGAAATGCAGCAGCATGACTAAGGAGGATTTATGTTGGGGACTGGTAGCAGTTGCAAGCTATCATTTTTTAAAAAACAAAAATAGTTCAGATAGATATTCTAGAATCAGATATTCTACAATTTACCTCAATTCAATGGAACTGACCTGGATTCCCCCCTGGCTGCAGGAGCTGCTCCTGGAGAGGCCAGGTACAGAGACACAAAGTTAATAGAGTGTTAAAAACTTTCCCAGTGACAATCCTTTCCCATCCCTTTCCATTCTCCCTCCCACAGTCCCCTCACAAGATGCAGAGCTTCAGTGGCTGGTGGGCAAATGAACAAGAATAAGCAAAAATGCTTAGGTCCTTCTAATCCCCAAAGCTGTGGATTTCTGTATCAGTCTGAAGTTTCCATTCACGTTACTTGGGAAGACAGCTCTGGCTGTAGCATGGTAAGTCAGGACACATTGGAAAATAAATAAATCCTGGGCTTAGTGCTGATACAAGAAGAAAGTTTGATAGTTGTGTTATTGTTTTTCTAGTTCTCCTAAGATTTAGCATGGGCATATAGTTCTTATGCTTTTCACTGCTATACACCTACAGTTGAAGAGTTTGCTTTGCAATTTTATTTTACATTTTTTCACAGATTATTACAAAGTTAACAAA
The DNA here is from genome assembly GCA_025920805.1 of Petroica traversi. NCBI lineage: Eukaryota > Metazoa > Chordata > Aves > Passeriformes > Petroicidae > Petroica > Petroica traversi. The sequence continues at coordinate 6,960,245 of JAHLSL010000037.1, forward strand.
TGTCTGGCACAAGACATTAAGTACTTATTTTTCTTGGTTTGTTTCAAAACCTTGAGCAGAATTATTTTTTTCCACTCTTTCTCAAATTTCCAGTCTGTAAAATGGAGACAGTGTTTGCCTGCTCTCCCTGTAAATAATATAGAGCTTTATGTATTAACTCATCTATTCTGTTTTGGGGGGTTCTTTTCATTTTCCTCTTCTCCTGGGCCAAAGGAACCCATCTTCCAGTGGCTGGCTTTAACCACCATGAGTTTTTCCACTTCAAAAGCACTAGAAAATGTCACATATCACAGGCACCCTGCACCCCATCCATGTCAGCTGTTCCTTGCTCTGGCACTGAGAATATGGGCTGTAATGGCTTTGAGAACCCAAGGCTCTTCAGCAGGCCTTCTCCAGCACACTGGGAATGTCATCAACACACACCCATACCTCTTTCTGCTACACTCTGGAAAGGTTTGGCATTTAGGCAATTTTCTTGACATTGGTACAACTATTTTTTAAAATCATACCCTTTGCAATTTAATGCCCAAACTTTATCATCAGATGATTGCTTTCACAGAGTTCTTGATGAAACTTTAGATGGTTCATGGCACTGTAATTTCTCCTTGTTAATATTCTATTCTCTTCTAGAAACCAGACAGTGATTTAAAAATAAATTGGTAGATCAATTTATAAATTCATGAATTAAAGCAAATCTTATTCTGTAGCATATGGGGAATTTAGCATATGGTTAAAATCAAATCCTTAATTTCATACGTTTCCTCACTGTACGTTCACCCACTGCATTATCCAGGCAATGCTTGCCTTGTTCAGGCAGGGTCAGAATAAGCTGGAAATCAGGATGGGATCACGTGCACGTAGCAGGAGAGCAGCTGTCACTTCAGCAAAAGTCCCCTTTCTGATGACACAGCACTTGAAAAGCTGTGGAAGCTACAGTGTAAATGTCAGCCAACCTTTCATGATTAGGAACTGCTGGATGCTGACATCAATGACAGGGGTTTGTGATAATGTACCAATTCATCTCAGATTCCACAGAAAAGATCAAAATGGGTTTTGATATTAGCTCATCAGCAAATTGTTATGACAGCAATACTAGGAAAAAGAAATGAAATCCCACAAGCTTGCACGCAGGATGAGCAAGAGGTATTTCCTGAAATTACTGTTTCAGTGAAAAGATAAATACAAGCAGTAAAGGGAATCTGACGTAAAGACATGTAACAGCCAGCTTCTCTAACAAAGCCTTTGTTTTCCTCACTTAGCAGCACTGCATATCATTTCACCTTCATTCTGCTTTGAAGATGAAGAGCGATGAATAATCACAGTGAGCAAAGAACAAAAATATTCAGAGCCATTTCAGCCACTTAAAGCCCAAAATTTTGCCCCAGCTGTTTGCTTTCAGCAAATATTTATGAGCACCATGTTTTGTTCAGACAACTGCTTGTTGAAAGCAAAGCCTGGGTCTGTATCTGAGACTCATTTAAACAGCAAACTAAATTTGTTTGGGGAAATTTAGGCAGAAATAATTTACAAAATATATATTGCAAACAGGGGCTGAAAAATAGTGGCATTAGTTAGCACATGCCCAGAGGCATAAGGACCTTAAGGCCATCTGAAATTGAAAGTGATCTTGTGTAATAGGTGATTGTAAGCTCATTTTTGAGACAGAGCAATGAGTTCTACATATCAAATTTACTAGAGCAGCTCAGGAATTTGGACAAGCATAAGCAAATCTTTGGAGATAATTTCCCCTTCTCCAAATAAGGGATTTACAGGGACAGTTGTGGGAGGGAGCAATTGGGGCACAACAGGGCGGGAACACCTTGCCATGAGCTGCTCCCCTGCCCTCCTCAGTAGCAGCAAGTACAGGTAAAGGACTGCCAGGAGGAGAGAGGGGATGGTCCTGTGTGCCCATCTGCAGGAAATTACTCCTCTAGGCAACAGCCTCCTGTGCTGGAAGCTCAATATCATCCTGCAAGGAACAGCGTTTATTGCAGAAGGCAGATGGGGTGAATAGCAGACAGACACTTGCCACTCACCCACATCTGCAATCAGCAGCCAGGTTTGCCTACCTGAGTCACTGTACCAAAAACCCTTAAAATCAGGCCTCTTTTCCCAGGCATTTGCACACTGGGCTGAGATGTGGGAATGTGTTCAGCCCCCAAACGGCAGCACCTGATGGGCCTGCAGAGGGTTCCAGCCCCTCTCACACCTTTACTGAGCAGTTCCTTGCCCCAGGCAAGCCCAGGGACAGGCAGGCTGTGCTCAGCCTTGCCACTGCCTGGGCAGGGTGGAGAAGCAGCAGAATGAGCCAGTTTGGTGCTGCCACTGTCACTGACACCACAGCAGCTCAGAGCAGCAAGGGCTCACCTCTCCAGCCCCAGCTGCAGCTGCTCTGAGGGACAGAGCTGGCCTGGCCAGAGGAAGGACCCAAGGGCTGAACTAAAATGTGCTTTGGGTTTGCCACTCCTCATTCCTGCACAGCACATTGAGAAGCAACCGTGAGGAGCAACTGCTCCCTCTCATCTAACAAAAGCCAAAGCTGGGCAGGGAGAAATACAAACAGGTTTCCACCACAGGTAGCTGTGCCAAAAGCTTTGCTCCTGCCATGGCTGCTAAGAGCCCCACAAGCAGGGTTATTATCCCTGTACACAAGCTCTGTGTTGGCACCTTGTCAGTTTTGGACACCCTGCCCACACTGGTTTCTTAAAATTTTGTTGTGGATCAAGAGTGAAGGAGTTGTTCAATATCATCATTAACAAATCATTGATCCAGTTATCTGCCTTTCTATTTCATTTCAAATTTACAGTCTCGTTACTGCTTCTGTGACAGGAATAGATTTTCAGATGATTTCAGAAGTACTTAGGATGACATTATGACTCAATGCATGTGATCAAATGCCTCTCTGAATGAGTCTGTTGGATTAATGAAGCTGTTTGATGAATTAAATGATATTCCAGCAAAGAGCAGATGATGATATTTCAAAATGGCAAAGATCTTTTTTCGCACATTCTGGTGTTTTCGGTGTCCTTCAGTATTAGGAACGAATTCCAATTATGAGAGGATTTGAAAGTTCAAACACGAGGCTTCTCTGATCATTTGTGGGATTTGTGCCTTAGGGCCACTTTCTGCAGTCACAGCTGTGAAGACAAAGATATAGGGCAGGTCAACCAGCACAGCCTTAATCCACACATAAACCAGAGCCAGTAAATGGAGAAAAACCAAAAAATGTAGCAAATTATACTGTAAAAAGGAAGAAAGATACAGATTGTACATCTCATTCACAATTGCTCCCAGAAGTACCTCCTGAAATGCAGCAGCTCTGAGCGTAAGCTGTATCACACTGATAAGATTTGAACTCTGAGTCTTCAGCAGGGCTGGAGGAGGGGGGGAGCAGTGCTGGGTTTCAGAAGCTTTTTTTACCATTTTTTCTCATTAATTTCCATAGACATATGCTGACAAACATCTTTCAACTCTAAATACATCTTTCTAGCTTTTATATTTTCCCCTAAAAATGTTAAAAAAACCCCAAAAAACTAGAGACTGCACTCTAACAAGAAAAGACCAGATCACAATCTTAGCACTCAGATAATTTAACACTGAATATCTCCAAGAACAGCTAAATCAAACGTATTATATAATCCTTAGCTTACTTTGCCAACATCAAGCTATATATGTAACCATAAATACTGGCCCCTCAGATTTTCTCATGTTTTGGACAGGATTTCTTTCTTATGAAATTAAATCTTCACAGTTGCGCTGTCCCAAATGTGTTATTTACACTATCTCATCAAAGCACTTTACTACCACATGAAATGTGTTTCCAAAATAGAATTTGAGATGTCCTTAAATCCATCACATGTGCTTAAAACCACAGTGACAGCGGTTTGAGCAAGCCTAAGCTACCAACAGGACTTTTAGTAATTCCTATAACCATAAAGTTTGGGAAGATAAAACTGAATTTCAGGTCTGCTGCACAGAAGCTCAGGCTCCTTTTGCATTTTTCTCCCCACATAAGCAGAGACTGCTCTCTCAAATAAAAACAAGCCAGACACAAACCCGGCTCAGACAAATAAAGTCTACATTATTACAGGTGAAAACTCACACAAATATTGAGATAAAATATGCAAGATCCTGAAGCTTGTCCTCACTGCATTCCCCTGGTTGAGGGTGAAAAACACCAACCCGTCAGCATCAAGGAGCAGTGGGGAGCCAGGATGCAGCACTGCTGCCTTCTTTATACAGCATTATCCCCAAAATTAAAAAATAATTTAATCCTCAGCAAAGAAAACAGAAGTGAGGGATCTTAATGTTTGATTAAATGGGAAGAGGAAATTCTCCATATCCACACAGATTTTTATCTTTATACCTACAAGTACATGTTTTAAAGACCTGATCAGCTTTGCCCTAATATTGAATTAAACCTCAAACCTTAAAGTGATGCTTCAAGGCTGAAATCAGGAGTGACAGAATGATGAGACCAGACAGTTCTTGAGCTTAAACTGTTTTTTGTAACCCAGAGCATGCAACACAGAGTAATCAAATGAGTTATTGACCTAGGTGGTACATCTTGATGGGAAAAGGTTTTGGAAGAGTTTGTGTAGAAGTTTTTTTGCACAGAGTAATTCATTAAGCCTTTAACTCTTCTCTTACTGAGACAATCTCACAGAGTTAGGACTGGGATCTCCCATCTTCATGGGGAAAAGGCTTTTCCACGCACACTTTCCTCTAAATTCTCTCTTCTTTGTAACACTCTCCGGAAAATATCAAGGAAGAGTTTCATTAATCAAATCACTGGAAGCTCATGGTGGATTTTTTTTCAAAACAAGGCACAAACTTTTGGAATTCAATAAATTGATTGTGCTCTTTAACTTCCTTTCCTCCCTGTTTTAGCATTTGAAGCACTGTTTTCTTTTATGTCTGGCTATGTTAGACTAATCAATAAGAAATTATACTTTTGCTTTTTTACATTCCAACAACATATTTCTCACTGATTCATATCGATTGCAAAGCAAAACCAGAGAAAACTAATGGAAATTTCTTACAGCGTTCCTAATGCTGCCATCTACTACTGGAGAACTGCACTGTCAATGCTAATTTAATTTACAGAGAGTATTATTTTTAAGTGTGTACATTGAGTTTGTGAAGACTTTTGCTGTTAGTAAAATTAATTATCATATTATTAATTTTGCTTGAAGCCACTTGCTCAGTTAAGACTAAGAACCAGTGTGCTGTTTGATTACCCCAAGGGATGAGTGACCAGCTGTGACTGCTTACTGCTGCTCACCTATGAGTGAGATGCACCTTATCCCCTCTTTTAAGTGACAAAAAAATATATAATTTTTTCCCTTTTAAACAGGGTGAGCTGTTTGTCTTTTCCCTGCAACTACACATGTTTTGCACATGTAAAGACACCTTTGCATTTCCGGTGAGCAACAGAACTCCTATCCCAGCAGGAGGCATGGCACTCCCTTTGAAGGGAGCCTACAGCACCTCCTCTCAGTATTTGTTAGAAAATACTGTCAAATACTTCCCATTTCTTCCCTTTCCTAGAGTCCACTCCTTTCTAATCTACTTTTTGGGGAGGCACTTGCAAGTTAAGAAAAAAAGTTATGTCTAATTATGCAGCCAAGACACCAGCAGGCAATGAGAGCCTGCCAGATAAATAATGACATTTCTGTTCAGAGTGCTAGTAATAAACCACTAGCAAACTGATTGTCAGGGGAGAGTGAAAGATGGGAGTGGGTGAAATGATAGCCAAAGCATATTTTTTGGATGGTTTTCCCAGAAATTAATACATTGCCAAGTTAAGACTGTCCCTCTGAAAGGTTGCACCAAGCTAGAGAGTTAAGATTTGCATGGCTTCATTCAGCCAGGGAAAAGGAGAAAATAATGAAAGCAACTAGGTTTTTTCCATCATCATCACTTCAGGCTCTTTTATAAAAATAACTGTCTCAAAAATAAGTAGGAAAAAATAGCAACAGCAAATTTGCATCCCAGAGAAAAGTTAATGTTTCTACTTGGCTAATTCATCACTGAATAATGAAATGCTGACAACAGTGACAGAGCATTTAAAAAGTTTAACTTGCAGATGCACGGGCTCAGATTTCCAATAGAGCTGAGGATGCTCAATGTTTTTGGAAATCCTTGTGTCCCTTGTTTAGTGCTACTTTGGAGCTCAGCTCTTAGAAGTGCAGATCAAGTTATGGACCATCATTAAAGTCCTGATTTCTTTTCCAAGCTTATGTCTACAAAGTGAACAGAGTCAAGAAAAAAAAAGGGATTAGGAATTTCCTTCCTATAAAACATGCACCAATTAACAAATTCATCACCTTGCCTCTTAGGTTTCCTCCTATCAAATGTGTCCTATATAGAACACAAAGGGAAAGTCACCTAAATACCAGAAAGGTTTAAATCAGTGCAGTGAGAGCAATATGGAAAATCAGTATGGCAGTCTAATGCCTATATCTAAACAAGATATGAATCCCACAAAAGAATTTGAAATATGGTGAAAGGAACATGTTAAAAACAGTTAATGCAATTAGGGAATTTTCTATGATATTATACAGTCACCTAGGAAGTTCTGCCTGGAAGAACATGACTGCTATTAAATAGCCAAAGTATTCTTGGATAAAGCTTTCAAATACAAAATAATGATTCAATCTTAGCAGGCAAAATTACAAGTGGCTTTGAAACAACTTTTACAAAAAGAGTAGGGGGGAAAAGAATTTACAAATAAAGCTTTGCTGCTCTAGAAGAGAAGCAGTGAGAGCCCCCTCTAGGAAAAACCACACAGTTAAGACAAAGGCACAGACAACCCAAAGGGTCAGACCTGTAAGGAGGGTATGACAACAGTCACAAAACAAGAAATATATCCTTTATTTTCCTTTTGTGCTCTGTCCTTGGAGGCCAAACTAAAAATCACTTTTAATTATGTTAAGATGCAGACATTGATGTACCAAGACTGAGCAGATGAGGCAATAGCTCCCATCAGCTTGGTGGCCTTGAGCCAGGCACCAGGGTCCTTGATAAGCCTGACCTCTCCTCCCTGTAAAGCTCAAATGACAGTGCAAAGTTTGGCAAAATGTTTTCATCCATGCAGCAAAAGAGACTTCCACACTTTTTGCTTCCCTGTTTATTGTAGCTTGGTGTTTAGGAGTCCTGTGTGTCCCCCAGGCTGCTCAGATTGCATTCATGCATATTATTGGAACAGCAGCTCCTACACGTCTTGGGGAAGTTTTTCAATCCTTCTGCTCCACCTTGGGGCTGCTCAGCTAAATCAGCTCCTTCCTTCCAGTGCAGCAGGTCCAAAGCAGTCTGTACTGCTTAAGAGGGACACAGGATTTTCCCCAGTGGCCCAAACCATTCTTAACCAGTGTTTTGCCTCTTTATTTACAACTGTGCTTGGCTAATTTCTGCAGTGAGCACTGAATAACTGCAATGACAGGCAGTGATTGCACACAATTGCACACACACTGACATTTCACTACAGCATTATTTTGTCCCACCAAATGAAATGAAATTGTGGCAGGATGTTATAAGAAAACCTCCAGAGCTCATACCTGCCTCTGGAACTCCCACATTACTCAACACTGAGCAGTCCCAGGCAGTGGTCAGCACAGGGCCACCTTTCTTTGCTATGAGGAGTTTGGACACCTCTCTCTCCCCATAAACCTCTGACAGTTGCTGAGATGATTTTTTAAAATAGGTACAGACAGATAAAACCTTCACTTGTGGAAAGTCTTTAAGAGATGATAGACAGGAAAAGTGGAGTTCCTGTTCTGAATATTCCACAACAACGATCAGAACAGCATGCAACCAGCTAAAAATATCTCACATAACTAGACAGCATGCACTTTTATTTTAGCTTGCAGGAAAGAACAAATCTGAGGGAGCTGTCCTGCTCAGCGTGCTCTGAAGTAACCAGTTGTTTGCCATGGAATTGCTGTCAGGAGGATTCATGCCCAGCCCAGTTTAGTGCATCAGAGTTTCTGCTCTGTACTCAGCCTGACCTAAACACAGGAGGGTCTAACCCCAACATGCAGAATTTCTCTTCCATGCTGGGTAACCCCTCCTGCTTCTCTTGACAAGTTTTCCACCAGCAGCAGAAGAAAGGAAGAAGAAAGGTGTGGTGGTTTGCTCTGGAGCCAGATCAGCCTTACCTCTGGCACAAGAGCCTCAGCCACAAGATACTGACAGGCAGCTGTTCACAAAAATAGCAACATTTGGTCCCAAATCAGAGGACACATCCCAGATGTGTCTGAGGAACCAGACTTTGCTGTTTTAACCAACTGCTGAAATAGTATTCTGCAGTTCCTTTGATTTCCTTTAATATTAATTTACTGTACACATATTTTTATGCTTTTCCTAGTAAGACTTCTCTAAAGCAGAAAATTAAATTATTAGACCAATATATTGGCATGGGCATAGTTACAGTCCACATGCAAATTATTATAATTAATCCTATAACCACAATTATTGTTATAATAACTGTATTTCATGAAAACCAGTAACAGATTACTAATGCTAAGGCCTTTAGCAGTGATTCAACCATGGTGTAATTTTTAACTTAGCAATTATTTTATATTTGGTATAAAGCTTTTCTAACTCTGTATTCCTAAGAACCATGCAATATTACTATTAACTTTAAGGTTTACTACAAACATTATCATTTTACAATTACTACGGTTGCCTGAAAGCTTACTTGCTTTATCTGGTTGCACTGGTTGAACAAAAGATATAACTTCACTGTGTGGGCATGATATTTTTTACATCCTTAGAGCCCTGTGACTGCAATGCCATTGCTATTGATTTAAAACACTGCTATTGCAGTCGTGAGCAGAATTCAACCCAGCCTGCGTCCCATTGTGAATGATGCCATAAAAGCACATAAAAAATGACATTCCCTTCTTCAATCTCTTTTTATGATTAAAAATGGGCTTTAGTTTGGACCACTGGATTTTGAAAACCACCCTGGACTGACAGAATCATTTTAAATAAGGCCTTGTCAACAGCTTCATTTCTTTCCAACCAGCTGTGCTGGAACTTATAGCATCCTGAGACAAACATTATGTCATCACTTCAAAAGAATAAACCATCTTTCAGACACTCAGCACCTAAACCATGTATGACTTGAAATCACAAAATCATCCCCTTAAGTTCCACTGGTTTCTTCCAATTCAGATTAAAAAGCACTTATGTAATATGAGAAGCCAAGGAAATAATAGGGAAAAAAGTGTTCTACCATCTTCTGGAATGGCTGTCAGAGTTTAGCACAATGAATGATTCACAGGACAACGAAGTCAAAGTGCCCATAAACTTTTACAAGAGTGGAATTAGACCAGAACTTCGTGTTACAGAAAATGTCACCCTGTCCACTTAAAATTCTCTTGGGAGCAACGCTCTAAGAAAAGAAGAAGAGAATTTAGCATACATGGCAAGGTATGTACAACAAGTCTATTACTTCCAAGGATCTCCTATCCTATTACAAAGGTATTTCAGTATCATTACCCTTGGTAAGGGGATGATTCCTGGCAGTCCCAGAACTTGCTGAAGGTCATACAGGAAGGCAGCAGCAAGGAAGGAACAGAGCATGTACCAAGTCCCCAAGTCAGCTGCTAGAATGTGCTGATTCTCCTATTAAAATGGCACAACTGCTGTAAATGGGATTATCACCATTACCACGTTAGAGAGATAAATGAACCCTTGAAAGAATTAGAGCTGCTTAAATGGCCGTACATCATACCATAACAGGCTTCTTCTCATCACTTTTACAGAGGTGGAATCTGATTGTCGTGGAGAGAAATGCATTTAATTCCACACTGGGAAGTGGGAAGGCAAAGTTGAGTGCTTTTACATGCAAATCTGAAGAAAACTTAACAGCTAGAATTTCCAAAGCTGTTGTTGCATATGCAAGAGCCATGATGATATTTTCAATTCTGTGTTACTCATCTCTCCCACCTTAATTCTAGGTTGTTAGAAACTCCATGCAGGGGGAGGAGAGAGAAAGCTGTGAACGCATACATTTTGCAAAATATCATCCCCAGGAATAGAGAATATTTTTCAAAATTTGTCTGAGAATGAAATATGTCTTCCAAGATCATAATCAATCACTGAAAGTGCCTCATCTGGAAATTCAAGCGAATAGAAGGACCACGCTGCAGAAACTTCCCACCAACAATGTCTGCAACAAACCAGACCATGAAAATTTGTGAGCATGCAAAACAAGTCACAATATGCTTCTGGAATTCTCTCCATCCATCTTTTGATGGCATCTGACTCCAAACAGGGTAGTCAGGTGTTACACTACAAGTCTATCCTTGGCCTGGAAATTGAGCGCAATGCAGCAAGGAAATGCACTGCACCAGCAGGCTTTTTTTCCCTTTTCCTGTACAAAACCTGAAATAAAACCAACAAACAGGTCCTCCCACCACTCTGCTAGGAACACCTCACTTCCTTTCTCTCCAGTATGAGACTGCACAACTTGAGTCCAATAAAGTCAATGGGTATCTTGATATTGACTGATCTGTGTAAATAGATCCGCAGTGCACAATCTGTTCTTATCAGTTGCCATCCCTTGGAACAGAACTGTAAATCTACAGCTGTGATGGCAGGAGGCTCAGAACCCCTGGAGCACACCCTAGGGAACAGGGGGAAGCAATGTGTGAGCACACTCATAGTTGAGAATTGGATGGGAATGTGTCTCCAAAGCAAAATTCCAAAGGGAGAAGAGAGGAAAGTGACTGTAAGAGTATTTGCTGAAGTGCTCATTGTCCAGATGACTCTGTCATGCTGAACCCCATTTCCTGAGAAACTTCAAGAAACATCAGAACATGGCACCACACAGGCATCAGGACTGGTGGGGTTGCATATTTTGCCATGTGTCAGGTACGAGACCTTTGTGTTGGCTAAATCTATATTGGACCCTTCTGGTCATACATCATTGACTCCAATAACTTTTGAATTGGAGTTGACTTCTAGGGGTAAATGAACCAAAACCTTCTCTTTTATTGCTTGTTAGAGCTCTTAGCAGACAAGAACTAAGAATTTTCTTTGCTGACAAGGTAGTACATCATTTCAAGATGAAGCATAACATTGAATAACCACCATTACTGCTTCCACTTTACAGCACTCTCTGCTTTCCCTTTGATTTTATTTATTGATGTAACTTTACTACAGTGTTGAATGTTCCATTTTGTTTTCAAATTTGGTTTTCTACTCTAAGCATGTTTTCTTAATTCCTTATTCAAAATTAGGGTATTTAATATTCCTAATTATTGAAGCGTGAACACTTCTCTTTGAAATTAAGACAAATAATAAACTAAACTGTATGCCTTTGTCAGATGGATATGAACATGTCCAAGATGACTCTATTGAACTCATTGGAGGAGGTCTGATTCTCTAAATTAGTAAAGCCAAACACCTGCTGCAATTATATTCTTCAAAAATTTAAACCTGTGGCTACTGAGAACATTTGATGAATAACAAAGATCCAGCCAAAGCTGTGTTTGGTAGCCCATTTATATTTAGTCATATTTACTGATCCTTCATCAGTTTCACTTCCTTCTTCACGAGCTCTAAGAAAAGACTTGAAAAGCATGAATCAGCCCTTCTGGATTTCAAGAATAAACACTGCAAATGATGTGAAGTGCCAGTACACCATCATTCATTGCAGCCTGATGCTAAAGCAATTAAAACATGAACCCAGAGTTCTTCATTTCCAGGCCTGGCTGCACTGAAAGAATGACAGCACCGTTGTTGTGTTCAGTGTGTGTCTCAGCACTCGGGGCACGGAGCACAGGAGACACAGCCTTGTGTGAGCAGCAGAATTAAATGCATGCACTCATGGACAATGAACTTGTTTTTGTTAACCTCTACACTCCAAGGCAGATGGGAAAAGTAGACTTTTCATGAATACCTGAGACACTGGAATTTAAAGTTAAGGAACTAGTCCTGAACTGCCACATGTGAAGTGCAAACCAGAAACATCTGGTCAGAAGATAATAAGGATTAAACAACCAATTGATATCAGTAAAAGTAAATGTTACATTTGGTCTCTGTATGGTTTATATATTGCTCAGTCTTCAGCTTTCATTCAAATGCTGAATAGACTTAAATATCACTTTCCAAAGAAGTTGTAAGCCTAAAAAGCTGCCTAGCAACCAATGGCATCTTTTCCCAGGACTTTTTCTTCTTTTATTTTGAGGATAGATAGGAGGGAAGCAAGAGTCAACACTCAATATTCTTCCTCTCAAGCAAGAAATGCCATTGATTTGTGGTAGGAAGCAGGAAGAATAAAATAAGGAAGTCACAGTTTGACACAAAGAGGGAGCACTGATCCTGCAAAGATGTCTCAAATTATTCATGTGTGTGTTGACTCTGCTCACACTCCTCTGAGCTGAGGTGATCCAGACTGCCCCATCTCTGTGCTCTGTGAAGTTCACCAAGAGGTAATGACTTCAGCACTAAATATCAAACTACACTGGAAGAGGTTTAGAGACAAAATCATAAGCTTAACTGCAGGAAAGCTGGTGGAACACAGACCTGAACACAGACCTGACCACAGAACTTCCACCCCGGAAATCAGTGTAAAGGAGGACTGGTCAGCAGCTACAGTGTTAACCTGATATCAAGTCCTCCATTTCTCTTAATAAACACAAGATCCTGTCATAAATTTCTCCTCATATGTTGGCATTTCAAACGTGTTGCTTACAAAGGTCATTTATGTTCGGGGGAAAACAGTTTAATTGATTTTATTATAGCAGAAAAATAGAATAACCACTTGCACCTTTGCTTGCAGATAAAAAACAAAATTAATGGTTGCATACAGCTGAATTAAACACTTAAAGTTCAGTCTCTACAAAATGCTGACAGTGTAAGCTTAGATCAATACCAAAACAATTTACACTTTAGAAGCACTGGCTCTGGCTATTAACTAGTAATTATGCCAAGTTCGCTGTTAAATTGCTTTAACTGTTTGCAAGGTGTAACTGAATTATGGCACAGCTTGTTAAAACTGTCAGAGTGGGCACTCTCAGCACAGTCCCAAGCAAGTAATACCTTCCACACTCCCAGCTTTGAGTGGTCACCGCTGTTCCTCCATTTAAACCTCTGCTCCCCTGACCTGCTGCTCTACTGCAAACCTCTCACAGTTCAGATTCTGGGGCTTCTACACTCTGAAAGTTATTCAGCAGGGTGAAGAAACTTCTCCTGGATAAGAAACTGCAGCCAGGACGAGCCCCTGCTTAGCCCCATACTGGCCCTGAAGCAGTATAGGAACTGATAACAGCCTAGAGCTTGGCTTTGGCCCACTGCAGGAAAAAAGGCTTTCCTCAGTGAGTAAATGAAGTTCCCATGCAATGTGAAGATCCAGATGTTACAAGTTTACTTCTAAGCAAAAGCAAAGTTTAAAACCCCTTCACGTCCAGCTGCCTTTGCATCCTGCATTTATCCTGCAACAGCTGCTGAAATTAATCTCCTCTGTCATGGAAGGACCGATTTCTCCTTCACATATTAGCCAAGCGATGAAGAAAAATGCAAAAAGGAGTTCTGCCAAAGACAGATAAAGCAGAGCAATGGGTGAGGAAGTTGTTGTTAATCGAGTTGGACCAGCAAGACTAGGAAAAGGAGAACTAATTGCCTACCCCAGGACATGCTCTCTGTCCCCTGTGTCTGGCTTTAACAAAAACCCATTGTCACACTAATCCTGAAAGTAACTGAGGAGTTTGTTTTAATAATGTATAAACCAATGTGTACCAAAGACTCACCTGAGTGTACTACAGCATGTTCACACTGTCATCTCCTCTAATTAATGACTCCTGCTGTGGGCTTCACCTCCCTCTGCTTTCCACAACACTCCAGCCCAACAAGCAGCCAACACTTCATCAATAGAGCATGCACATGCAAAGGCCAAAAAACATAATAATCTTTACTCACTGATTATCTCTATAGCCATATATTTAGCTTTCTTGTATGAAAAATAAAAACTGATGAGAAGAAACAGACTTTACAGACATCAGGTCCCTCACCCACATCTCCTTCAGCTGATGAGTTAACATTATCCACCACTGCACGTGGGGTTTGGACAGCTTATTAAGACCAGCTTTAAACAAAGAGGGGTAGTATAAGACAAATTGATTGGGTGAATATGGCTGAATTAGGCAATACAGAATTTCATCTGCAGAGTTATTTTTAAGCTATGTTAAAAGTCTTGGTCATTTACTTGCTGAAAAGGGAAAAGAGCTTCAGTCTGTTTGCCATTTTTAATCAGCCTGGTTTGTTGCTAAGCACATTATTTGAAGATGGTGTAAAAAAAAAGACATCACAAGGTGAGCTCTCACAACACAGCTTAGCACAGATAATAATGTGATGATAATTTTTCAGAGTGGAATGGTTCTTTAGCAATGGGAAACATGACTTTTGAGGATAAACACATTACCCACCTAAGTACCTCAACTTAAGGAACTTTCGCTATACCATCAGCAGCAGGAGGGAGTCATAAACTATGGAACAACTGAAGGATTTCTTTGCCAGCCTCTTGAGTGTCCTGTCTGCACCAAGCACCAGGGAACAAAGCATTTAGCAGTTTCCTATGCTGGACAGCATGAGAACAGTTAAGACTGACAACACTGAAAATTGTAATCCCTTCTTTTGGCTGCTCCTTCTCTTCCTTTCCTTTCATCTGTTATGCTCAACTCTTCACTTCATTTCCCTTTGTTTCAAAAGGCTGCCCTGCCTTTGAAAAGTACCTTGGACCTCAGCTACCTGTCCCATTTCCACACCACAGCCACCATACAAACACACCCTCAGTGCCCCAAAACCACCCCTGCTCCTGCCCAAAGACATCTCACCTGCCCTGCTCCAGTGGCGCTCCAGAAAACCTGTCATTTCTCCCACCCAAGGCCATCCCTGGGTTCACAGAATAGCTTTGTGCCTGTCTTTAGGTGTTGATGTTGCTCTACCAAAACACTCAAGAAGATGGGGACATTTGAGTTATGAAGATGTGACTTTGACCTGTCAAAGAGCTGAGCCCTCCAGACTCCAGCAAGTGCCTAAAAGTGGGACCATCAGATTCAGAATATCAAGACAAACATCAGAAATAATTACAAGTAAAAACTCGCTGGCATGTCTTGAAGTGAAACCATCAATTCTGATTAAATCCCTTTTTTTTGCCACTGATTTCTGCCTCCCCTGAAAAATATGGCATCTCCTGGCTCTTGTGAAATGTTTTGACTGACAATACAGAAGCCAGAGAAATAACATTCTCTCACTCAGGACTTTTAAAGTCATTTAGTCTGAGGAAAATTTAAGAATAACTGTTATAACCTTCTGATAATTGTAACGCGCACTTTCCAAGCAGAAATGTCTCAGACACTCAAAAAAAAAAAAAGCAAATACACTGACTGTCAAATATGTCAATTTCTTGAGCTGATTTTTTTTTTTCAGAAACGTGACCAGAAAGTCCAAAACCAAGATTGCCAAGTCGATAAGAATCCCAAATCCTATCTCTAAACACTATAAATTGGACACTTACTTGAGCTTCAAAGATTAAAAAAGAGGGTTTCGACAAGACAGATTAGCTTTGCAAACTAAAACTCTTCCTTTACATAAAATAAATTATTTGATAAAAGATTAGGTTGTTTACAAAGCAGTGAGCACTTGCCTGCAGCATTTCCTCATGCAGGGCACACTCCAAGGATGGATCCATCCATCTGCACACCCCACCAGCCCCACAGCTGGGCTTTGCTCTTTCCCAGATTGCTCTGCTGGGCTGCAAGGTCCCCACTCTCACCTTGTGGTGATGGCACCAGGAGTGACACAGGGAATCCATTCAGCAAAGCTTCAGTCTTGTGTTTATTGTTCCCAAATGCAGCTGGGCAGCCACACACACAATAATTTCCAGCAGCAAACCACTTCTTGCCCCACTCACACAGCTCTGCAGTCTCTGGAAACTGGGATTTTCCCTTGCTGCTTCTTTTAATCCATTAGTACTTGACTATTGAAAATCAGTATTAATTCAAAAATATCTGCCAGGGACAGGGGGAAGGGACACTATGCAGAAACACCAGCCCCACCATTTATCTCAGCTTCCCAAAGGCTTGGCAGTCCCTGTGATGTCCCAAACCCAGGAACCATGTGACTGAATTACCTTTTTCTGAAAAACAAAAAAAGTAAAATTTATAATTATATCAAGACACTTGCAAACACAGCTTAACCTCAAATACTGTTGGGGAAATAACAAGTGTTTTTCAGGACTGGGGAAGGGTTTCATTGCTGGCCTTTTATTTTTGGAACGAGCAGTGATGAAATCACTTTTTTGTGGCTGCAAACCTCACCACAAAGAGCAGACAATAGGTGCGTTTTGCTTGTTTTGCTCAAAAAACATTTCTCCTGGCTGGAGAAACTGAACTTGCCCAGGTCAGTGCTGTTCTGCTTTTTATTATGATTTTTCCTACTCTTTCTTCACATTATTTTCCATCCACCTTACCAGAACTAGACAGAGGCAGTCCAATGTCTGCATATAATTGCCACATAGCTCTGCACATCAAGGAAAAGTCGTCCCTAGGCAGAGATGCTCCATAAGGGCCCAGCATGAATAAGTCTCCATGATGGGCAGATATTTTTAGGTGACTTTTAGGACCTTTCCTGCATGCTGCAGATTTACACAATCAGCAAGGCAAGCTCAGGAGGAGGAAGATTGTGCCTGGGTCCCCTGGAGGGAAAAATCTTGTGGAGACAGAATAATTCATTCACACCACTTTCTCACTCCCTACCGTTGACAAGTTGCCAAAGTCACAAATCCCAGGGAGCTGCTGCCAAGTTGCTCTTCCTTGGGAGCAATTTTCATGGTGGCTGTGGGACAAGCAGCCCTCCTTCCCTGTGCCAGCCCAGCCAGCTGCCTGGGGACAGTGAAGGATGTGACAAGCATGAGCAGGGTGCCACAAGCTCTCCAGCAGGGACGTGGCTGTGGGACAGCCTGGGCTTCTCTAAGGAGCTCCTGGCTCTGTCCCACCTGCCTCTGCACAGCGAGGCTGTCACCTGTGAGCTGTGACATTGGTACAGAGATTGGCCTGCTCCCAGCCTGTGTGTGCCCTGCTGTCCCTCTGTCCAGTGTGACAGCAGGCTCTCATCCCAGAGACCCAAAAAGCTAGAGCGTGACATGACACCAGCCTGCAGTTCCTGTACAGGCTGGGCTCCAGCTCAGCAGAACATGCCAGAGCCACAGGCACCAAACCCCTTCTGCCACTCCTGCCCCCCTACCTGTTCCAGCTCCAGCTCTTCTTCCCAAAGCCCAGCTCACTCCAGTGAGCCTCTCAACAGCATCAAAATGCCTCAGAAACATGGTGGGGTCCCTCTGCAACACCAATGCTGTGGGGAAGCATGACTCCTGAGGTGCCTGGAAAGAACAGGCACCAGGAATGCTGAGAGCTTGTGTGCTTGAGCTGCACTGGACACCACCTCTCCCTCCTGGAAAGGAGTCAGCAGGAGCAGCAGGAAAAAACTGGAGCACTAAGAGGGCTGGCAATGGTTAGTTTGGCTGAATTTAGGGGGCCTTTCACAGGTGGCACGTAATAAATGAACTCCATGAATGATGTAATGCTCCCAAAGTAATTAAAAGTTACCCTCAATGGCAAGGGTGAATATGCTGAGCTGATCACTTACATCTGTGTACAATAACTGCACAACTGAGGAAGTCAAACCTGTGATCAACTCAGTTCAGAGGTCAGGAAAGTCAGTTCTTGCACAGAATGTTTCAAGTACCCAAAGCCTAATTTTTTTTAATTTTTTTTTGTTATTTAGCATAAAGGAGGTTTGACTCCAAAGGAGCAGGTTCATTATTCATCAAATAGACTTAGAAAACCATCTCAAAAGAAAAAAAAGTCTAATGCCACATGTATATTTCTCTGCTGCTTTTCCTATGTGCTAATAGATAAGAATTGACTTTGTGAAATTGCTGCAGCAAGCTGAGAATGATGCATGAAGTGAGAAATTCTGCCCAATGCACAGAGAATATGGATGTGTTATGTTACTTGCTGTGCATGACACAGATACACAATATTCATCTCAGTCAGAGCAGCAGCCAGTAAAGCCTTCAAAGCACAAACAGTTGTGCACACCTGATGCAAAAGCCCAGCAGAGCTGATGGCTCACTCCTCATGGAGCCCTGCTGTCTCCTGACAGAAAAAGGGGAGGTGGACAGATGTGTGCAAATAAACAGGAGGTGAGGGAAAGCAGAGGGTACCAGAGGGCTGCAGGGGGGGAAGCAAAAGAAACCTGGATCAAGAGTATAAGCAGTTCTGTAAGGATCAAGTTTCAAAACCACGAGCACAGTACATGCGGGAGGATGCACAGAAGGGATTGAGCTCCACAAGAGCAGCACAGCTGGGTGTGGAGAGCCTGGGGGATGCAGATCTGAGCACTGCAAAGGCAGGAAGGGTGTGCTTGTGGCAGGGCCATCAGGCCACGCCACCCCGAAGGGCATGCAGGAATGCTTGGAATGTCTATAAAACATACCCTAAGTTGCTACTTGTTTGCTCTTAGATGCCCACCATATATTTGGCCGTACACAAGAGAGAGCAGTAAAGGCATGAGTAGGGTGACAGCTGCATCTTGTGCTCATCAGTTAATCCATTTTCCCAGTGCTCCTAACTCTGTAGGCATCTGAAAACAACACAACGACCTTTGTGGAACAACCTCCTCTTCCAAACCTGTTCTGCTCCAGGGAGCCTCCTTGGCTACACTCCACGTTTCTCTTTTCTGCCACAAGAGCACAGAGCACTGAGCTACTGAGCCAGAAAATCTCCCTTTTTCCATCAGCTCCTCTGTCCAGGAGCAGCACCTGAGGCATCCCTAGCTGGCTCCTCCACCTGACCTACATCTGTTATTTAAGGAGTTATTCAGCCTTTTGTGAAAACAGGTGGATTTCTACTGGAGAGGGGTTCTGTCTGCATCTGTACTGGGAATTTTAAAGTGCAACTGCACAAGAGCTCAAAGACAACATTACCTTGTTTTAAGAATGATGCAGCTGCCCCTCTCTTTGGCCCATTGCTCCCCTGTAGCATCCCAGGTCTTCTTTGATCACTCCTTGCCACACACCCTGCTGAGGCTTTCAGTCTCCAAAGACCAGACCAGTTTATTTTGCATTAAGAGTTTATTCTGTGGATGCACAGATCTGTTGCATGCAAAAAGCAGCTTTGTATGGGAATGGAGGTGAGAAAGAGCAGCTCTGAATAATAACAGCCTAGAATAAAGTCCATGCTGACCTACAGCTGACCTTCCTGCTCTCAGCCACAGAAGTGAGAAGTCCCTTTGCAAATCCATGCTGAAGTACCTCCTTTTCCAGGACCCAAAGAAAATATCAAATGTATAAAAAGCAAAATTACATCCTTCCTTTTTTGTTCCTGCATATGCAGGACATACCCCTTGTGTCTTTGAGAGTATAAATGAGCCTTCATGTGACCCTGGGAGCTTGCTGACCACGTCAGTGATTCTGGGCTCAGTGCCATAGGCTACCTGACCTGCATTTCAAAGAAACAAAACAGTTTTGTTATTCCAGAAACTCAACTCATTACAGAGCACTGCACTCACAGCAATCTGTGAGCAGCTCAGCTCCCAGGGCAGATGGAAAGTCAGTGGTGCTGTACAAGTGATATGCTGCTTGCTGGTAATGCTAAAATTCTTGTGGAAAGCTAAATAGCAAGACATGCTCAGCAGAAAAAGAACAAAACAATCCAACCTGATGAAAATTCTGTGCCTCTGCTCTAAATAATGCTAAAAGGAATTAAAATCTAACAGTATGGTCTTTTTTTCTTTTTATTGTCATTCTGCTAACAAATTACACTGGAGATTCTTCCCTCCAGAAACCATGCATACCAGCCTTCATCCCTGATAAGGACTCCCAGTCCTACAGCATTTCTCATAAATATGTGGTAAGACCTTTGCAGAAGCTTTAGTGTGCAATATTTGAGAACACCTTTCCTTCCAGCAGCTCCTGCCCTCCCTCTCCACCCACACTCCCTGCAGTCTCAGGATGACAGCTCCCATCTCCTGCCCTGCCTCTCATGGCTAAAGATGGAGTGACTGCCCAACACTGCCAAAAAAACACTCGAGCTGATAGTACAAGCTTCATGGCAATAATCCTCTAAAGGCATTTAAATTTACATTATTTATCTTTGAGAGGAAAGGAATGCATCCAAACCCTTTTACACATTCTGTGCACCCTTTCCTCTGTAGCCCCACCAGGTGCAATTAAGACTTGGACTAAAAATTAATCCCACATGGTTTGGCTTTCAGGAAAAGCACAGCTAAGGGAGTTCCTTGGTTGAAGATTTAGCATTAATTTTGCAGGCAACTACATTCTAGGATTTGAAGACAGAGTTAAAAATCTCCGGTCCAAAACCAAAACTGAAGCTAGGCATTTAAGATATGAATCTTAGTATTAGGCAATTACTTTTCCTTCAGTTTTCAAAATGTTGCCTAAATTGTTAATAACCCCACACTGAGGAAATAATTTTATCATACATGATTAGCTATTTTCTGAAGGAAATAGCAGGATGAAAAGTACAAATTGACAGAATCCTACTATTTTTCCTCTTTAGAGTTGCAGATCAACATATTCATCTCATCTTCTTCCCTCTCTAATTATCATGCAATGGCATGTCTTGAAGAAGAGAAATAGTATGTGCATTTCTGTGACAAGTGAAGCAATTCTCTGACATGTAACTACAAAATACTGGGGAATCCATAAAGGACAAAAAAATACCCAAATAAAAAATTTAGATAGCACCAGTTCTTCATGCCGACAGAGCCTAAAATTAAAAACTGAAAGTCTAAAATAATTGTACAGAACTACACATGGAAATGAAAAGCTGAAGAGAGCACAGCCTTATCTCATTTTACATAATGTTTACTGTGATCCATCCACCAGCACCTGTGATAGCCAGAGCCACAAGTTCTTAGACAGAAGGTACTCATTTTGGAATCCTCATTTTCCTTAAAGGGCTCAGAGGAAGAAGGGCAATTCAACAGTTTACAGCAAACTGGCCACATCTTGAACAAAAGTGTGCAAACACCATCTTAATTAACACCACGCAGATACCTCTGCTCATGCAACTTCCCAGAGCATGATACCAGCCTTGACTGGCTTTCATAACAATAAAACGCAATAAATGAATTTGTGTCCTGAAGGACTCTAAGCTGCAATGTCACAAAACCATGAAAGATAAATGATGTCTTAACTAATTTTCTGATTTATTATTCCCCCAACTTTGCTCATTCTGTGACGAGGAGAACTCATTTTTCTGTTTGGCAGAAAGCTGTTAATAGCTACTATTACCATCACATGAACATGTTTGTGAAAACAAGTGTAGTTTCATTCTGACACTGACCTCACAGCACTTCAGTGTCATTACAGGCACAAGATCTGTCAGCAACAAAAACTGATGCACTTAGCCACAGATTCTGCTTGTCTGCCACTAGCATTTTATTCATTTTTCTTTTGCAGTTCATCTTTAGGCAAGAGCAGATTCATGGTTTAAATTACTGTCTTGACACATCATCTGTTGCTTTGTAAATTCGTACAAAGAGCATAATTTCCACAGTCTTTAGGAGATAAGGCATTAATGTTAACCATCATTGCAGGCACTGTACTGATCTGAATCTAACCTGAACTGTGTAAACCAAAATGGGCTTAAAAGTGGCTACTAGAAAGATTTCCTCGTCAAAAATTCAAACTGAGAATAATCTGAATTGAGTAACCCCATTTAACGCTAATAAAATGCTTTTAGGTGTCAGGACTCAACAGAAGAACTTTAAAGTGAGATTTTTTCAAACCTCAACTGTCTGAAACTGAATTTTTAGTGTTTAATGAGAGTAGGTTTATGCCAGAGGTTAGGAAAATACCAAAATTCTGTCCACCCTGCCACTTGAAGTGTCTACATTTAACTGTATTGTTTCTGAACATGATTCTCATTCTAGATGTCATTGACTTGGTGCTCCTAATACATAAAAATACATACTTAAATAAACACACACATCCCTTCAAGAATTTTGTACCTACTTGATGTCTCTCGATTGGCTTCTCACATCCCCAGATACAATTACTTGTGGGTGATCTTGGGGATCATTCTTGCTTGATTGCTTCTTGGAAAAGCCAACAGAGCTGAAGTCAAGCAGGCACTTCTGAACTTCCCTGGTGGAATCTCAGTTCAGTGACCAAATTGACAAGACCAGATCCAGATTCCTCCTAACTTAGGACTAACAAATCAATGGGTAGAAATTCTGGCAGCTATTGTAATCCCTCCCTTTGTAATCCCTTTTTGTAATCCCTCCTTTTCATGTACTAAGAAGAAGATAAGAAGGAAAAGAACTTTTTGTGCATTGCCATCTCCTTTACACAAGACTCAGCAATCACATCCCATAGGATTCTCCTGCAGCAAAGCTTCACTGTTTTCTCTTGGCAAGAAAGAGCTACTGATTTCTCAAGACCACCAGCAGATTGTGTGGTACAGTCAGCAGGCAGGTGAGGTTCTTAGAGTATCAGCTGTTAGAACAGTCTGCACTGCAGGAGCAGAAACAATCCTGGTAAATCTCCTAAGGCAGGGATACCAAAGCAGTGCAAAGCCACCTTGGCCTCCCATCCCACCTCGTGCAACTCTGCTCAGAGCTTTGGGCTTCATTGTGCATGGGAGAAAATAAAACTTGTTTACTATCATACCCTCAAGGTACCTTAAATGTCACAAAACAGTCCAGTGTCTCCAACTGTTTTCTAAGGGAATGAGTTACTTGAGTTGTTCCTGTGAGGTTTTGATGCAACACAGCCATAGCAGAGCTCAGCTCTAGGACAGCAATGTCCTGTTGGGGGATACTGGGTGTTCTACTTCAATTCAATTCATCCCATCTTCAAGAGGTGTTAAAAAAGGAAAACCAACTTGCAGCAAATCAGGTTAGTTGCTTTCTCAATAGGCAATGTGTGTTTTTAAAAGCTAGTAAGTTTTATCCCCCAGAGAGCAGGTTTAGTATATTTTTTCCATTTAAATGAGCATAACCAAAACAGCAAACACTGCATTGTTTTGCTTAAACCATTTGCTGTTTTACAAGGTGCACCTTGCTTGGGCTGTATTTTTGAGGTATAGCTACTCGAACACTTGCTTGCTTTTTCAAAGTAATTTTAAAACCTTTCTCATCATCCACTTTGCTCAGATGTTGGTGTGAGCTGCCTACCAACAGGAGAGAGACAGCAAGAGAAAAGAAAGAAACAACAGCCAAAAGTCTCACCTTCACTATCATCCCTGAATGACATTCTTTAACACCAAAGGAAGCAGCTAATCATTGGAAACTCTACTTTTTCCACATAAGTATATTAAATTCAATTTATGCACATGCAAGCCACTGTGGTAAGTGGGTGATTAACTGCCTTGAGCTAGATTCTGAACTTTGTACAAAGCATTTTGCCTTCCCAGTTGCTTTGCAATCTATCCTGTTTCACTCTGTCATAAACACCTGCTGTTCAGACAAAATTTAAGATGGGCTTAAACATCATGAGATTGGGCTAAAACACCATAATATCAGTCTTAAATTGGAGCCTGAGCTGTGCCAGGGAAAATGCAGTGAGGGGCTTGGGGGAGCTGCAGGTGAGGGCACTCCCAGACTGGAGGTTGGAGAAGCTGCTCTGCAGGGCAGGGAGCCTCAGGAGATAACAACTGATATCTAACAGGGACAACAGAACAGTGCCTGAACAGATGGGTGTGCATTTACATCTAAAGGAAAGCCAGGAGGAAATCAGGATGACAAGCATGACCTGTCTGCACAGCAGTGAATTGCAGAAGTCCTTTTATGCTGCCGGGCTTGGGATCACTGGAGGCAATGGACAGTTTGGCTCCAGCTGCCCAGGGACAGTTTTTCTGCATTAGCACTGCCACAGACCAACCTGAGGGTCATGACAGACAGCTGATGCCAAGTGCCCAATGCAACAACTTCTCCTCTGGAGCAAAAGGCATTTTCTCACCTGCCAGGCTCCCCAGGGTTAGTTCTAACAGCTTTGACATCTCCAGTCCCTGGATCACCACTTAGTTTGGGCTGAGCAGCACATCTGTTCTGTTCTTCTCTTGTAAAAGATATTTTGCTGTCTTGCACAGCAGAGTTCATGTTAAGCCTGGACTGACTTTTACTGCAACATCATTTTGCTGGATGAAAAATCTTCCATCATGTGCTGTATTAAAGACAGTATTAACATCCATGGCAGAAACAGGGGCTGGGTGACACCTCCTGTGTGAGGTTGATTCATGCTCGTGCTAAGGCTGGGTCTGGTCCAGCTGACACACTCAGCCAAGTTACTGCACTGCCAGTTTCATATTTTGCCATCTGCTAACTGAGAGCTCTGCTGCCTGCTGGGTCCCATAAAGACTTTTATTTATTACATTATACATGGCAACATCTGCCACAGGATTTAGCTCAGCTCAGCTTCCTAATTAAACAAACAAACACTACATCTCCCGTACATGATTGGGTCTAACTATTATTTATAAAATCTCAGATAGGTATTTAAAAGATATACATTGTCTGTTCCAGGTGAATAAATACCTCTCCCACCACTGGGGGAGGCACTGCTAGAATAACTTTAAGGTTCTCAAACAGTCCATTTTACTACAACAAAACAAGAAGAAGTTATTGCATTTATTGTTGTTTTGCTCTTATTTTATTCCTTAAATTATTAAATTTTACACTAATTAGAAAAATCAGACTATTTCAAATTCTTGTTAGCTCCTCTCCTGAGTACTGTGTGTGTGTAAAAGCAGGAGAGAACACAACAGACTCCCTCTGTGTTTGATTTCAGAGAAGAGAGAGACCCAGCCTGAGCAGCATTGCACTGTTCAGCCACAAAAGGCACTGCCCAAGTCCATTTCAAACTTAATTGCAAAGGGAGGAATCACTGACCATCATCACTGGCTGTGCACCTACATCAAAGCTCTCCCATCTGTTCCAGTCACTGCAGTTAAATCAAACTGGGAGAAAACCTGGATGAGAGTCAGGCCTAATGAATTCAGTAGGAATGTCACAAGTCCTTCATGTTTTTTAAAAATCAGTCCTAAACAAAAATTTGAATTTTATTTAAATGTTAACCTTTCTTTGACCAATCTCTATTCTTTTAACAAGTCTCTTATTTTAAAGGAAGGGTATCTACAATTCCAAATATGCCAACTCTCAAAAAAAAAAAAATAAAAAATCCCACGTTTAACTTTGAAAAATCAAAGGGACAGTACAGCAGAACTAGAGTTACATTTTCCAGTCTTCCACTCTTTCATCTGAGTTCTTGTTTACTGCATTCAGTTGCAAAAAAACCAAAAACCACACCCAACCACCTAAACCAAACCAAAAAAACCCAAGCAACTAAACGAGCATTCTGTAGGAAAAAATAAAGAAGGGGAAATCCCTTCTTGGCAGTAATTCTTTTAAAATGCACATATCTTGGTTTTGTTTTTAACCAAGTCCAGTTGCCCCAGTGCCTCTGTCACATCAAAGCAGTTCTTTTATTGTCTTTGAAAGTTTGGTCTTATTTCTCCTTTAATCAAGAAACAGAAACTATTTAATTTGCACCCCAAAGTTAAGTGTATGCTGGCTGCCAACACCCCCAGTCCCTTGGGGCAGAAAGTCATCCCAGTAAGGAAAGAAAATAATTATTTTATTTATGAAAGTAACATTGATTTTTTTCCCAGTTAAAATCATTGCCTTTGCAATATTTTTGCAAAATCACTGATACCCTGGAAATTTTTCATCCCTACACTTGGTGCTCACCTTCCTACCCACTGCCCAGCCAGGGTGGGGGATCACCCAGCACTGCAGCTCCTTCAGGGGCTGATCAAAGCCACAGCTCCTCTCTGAGAAGCCAGAGTTGCACCTCTACAGCCATGGCACTGTCACAGAAATTAATGAGTACAGAATAACACCGGCAGCCAAATCACCAGCTGTTCAATAGCTCCAGACACTGAGCTGTTCAGGAGTGACTTCACAGACTGCCCACCCACCTTCACCTTCCAGCTTTACAGAAACTCCTTACCTAAAAATATAAAGCTCCATTCTAACATTCCTTTGCCACAGCACAAATAAGACAAGACAAGATCATAATAAACAACTTATCAGCTCCACGATCCATAGCACCTATACATGTAACATTTATAAAAGTCTTTTTATTTCCAAGCCTGAAAAAACTGGCAGCCCTACATATTCAAATTAAACAAGAAGTTCTACAGGATATGTTTGATATAACTGATTGTATTTAATTTTTGAGTGTAGCACATTTGCATATTTACAGGCTCAAGGAAATTATGAATCTTTTTCTGTATTACTGGTACCTGCACAGTGAATTATTTATGATTCAATCACCACAAACAGATGACCCCCCAACAACATGTGATCTTTATTATTGCTCTTCTCTAGTTCAAATATTGTCTGACATTGCTTTTCTGAAGACCCTGTGTTCCTTTGGCACAAAAAGAGATGGTGATAAAGAGGCAGAAGCTTAATTACTTGCACATAAAAAGATGAAAACATCTGCCAGGGCTGCCAGCACCAACAAAGATCAGGCTCAAACAGAGAGAAATTGGCCCTTGTAGAGAAATTGGGCACTCCCATGTGCCCAAGGAGCCTGTGAGCACACTGCACACCTTCCCAGGCGCCTTTTTGTTTTGAAATGGCACTTTCCTACTTTTCCTGTCCTGTTCTGGCTTCAGCCCTGGTTTCAAGGGAATTCCAGGAGCTCAAGGAGTTCAGGTGCCAGTGACACCCTCCTGCCCCACTCCCTGGGTCCTGCTCAGAGTCCCCAGCTCACTCAGGAGCTTCCCCTGGCAGCAAATGTTGCTCTGGGCAGGGGGAGAGGACAGAAGGGACTCCTGACAGATGTTCCCTCTGTCCCAGGTTGCTGCAGGTGTCAGTGTCAGGGGCTCTGTGCTCTGAGCCTGCTCAGATGATGCTGGAGGAGCAAATGCCTGTGTTTGCTGGGTCACACTGCCTCTTAACACCTCACACGCTGTGGATGAGCAGGAAATTTCAAATGCTTCAGGAGATGTTAATGGAATTTGACAGTTTGCATCATCAGAAATGCATGCAGCCCTCAGAAGAGTCCCAAGAAGAGGCTGTGACCTCTCACAGGTGCCTACAAAGCCCCTCAGCCAGGAGGAGAATCTGTCTGGAGGCCTTGCCAATCAGACCTGCACTTCAGCATGGGAATGGCTGCTCCTGGATTACCTGAGCTGCACTGCAGTGTTTGTCAGACTGACAGGCTCCACCTCTCTGGAGCTGCTTTTTCTGAGCACATTCCAGCTGCAGCTCCTGCATCCACTGAGTTCAGATGAACCAAATCCCAGCCTTTCCACTGACACAGCAAATCCTTCTTTATGCCACATCATTCCTGGGCTCCTGGGTCAGTTCCCAATTCAGTCAGAAGCATATCCCTGATGATTCCTAATCCTGTCAAAGGGAACAGCTCATTTCTGTTCAGAACTATTTGGTTTAACCTCAGCCAGCAGCTAAAGCCCTCACAGCTCACTCTCCCCCCATGGATGGGGTGAGAATTGAAGAACTAAACTGAGAACACCATGAGATGGAGACATGTTGAGATGAGCAGATAAAGCAAGAGCTGCACACACAAGCAGAGCAGAAGGAGGAGTCCAATCAACCCTGGCCAGTCACCAGGCAGGAGCTCAGGAGAGCTGGGCTCCATCTCTGCTAATGGTGAGGGAGGAGAAATGCCACCACTCCAAACGTGTGTGTGCTGCCTGTCCTCCTCCTTCCCCAGCTTTAGACATTGAGTGTGACATCCCAGGGTCTGGAGCATCCCTCGGGTCCCTTGGGCTCAGCTGTCCCAGCTGTGTCCCCTCCCTGCTCCTCGTGCACCCCCAGGCTCCTCACTGTGGGCTGAGGAGCAGAAAAGGCCTCGGCTCTGTGTAAGTGCAGAAATAAACAAAACATCTCCAAACTATCAACACTGATTCCAGCAGATCCAAAACACAGCCCCATATCAGCTGCTGTGAAGAAACCAACTCTGTCCCAGCCAAAACCAGCACAGGGATCATTGCTGGGAGATGTGCTCTTGGCAAGGTCATCCTCTCCTCACAGGAACACCTTTCTGAGAGGGTACATGCACAATTTATTCTAATTATCTGCTACAGAAAGCATGAGAGGATTTCTGTGTAAGTGTCCAAAATTCTAGTCATTGCACAAAAAATTTTCTCCCTGTAATAGATTCCTGCTTTTTTTGGGGGGGGGGGTGGGGGGTGGGGTCCAGTTACGTTCTTGTAGAGCTTTTTCACAGAAATTCCTGCAACTGTAGCTCTCAAAAATTCCTTTTGGTTCAAAGAATAGAACTCAATTCCCAAACCCCTCCCTGACCCAAGGAGCCCTAAATCTGTATCATTCTGTACTTTTCATCCAAAGATTTCCTTGAAAGCACTGACCTAGTTTTTCTTGCCAAAATACTAAGTAAGAGTGAAAATAAAAGAAACAGTCCTATCAAAAAACATACTGAAAGTAACTGCTGGGACTTTTCACTTCTGAACTCATACAGAATACAACTCCAAAAAAATGACAAGTGAAACTTCAATCTAATTGAAGAGAAAATTGGCAAGAATAACAAAGTTCTCCCTGAAATGGCTGATTTTGTGTGCATGGAAAAGCTAGATAAACATCACATGATCTCCCTGGACCCTCTAGACATAAACAATGCAATTAAAAGGAAACATTTACTTCCACTCTTGATGGGTATTACCTGAGGGATAGCAGATGCCAGATAGTTCAGTGTTTATTAGAAGCAAGTAGCAAGTTTGGCAATTGGAGCTGCCTCAACCCTCTCTCACATTTTTGTAATTTTATGATACCATATGGTCACTACAGATCTCTCTGACAATCTCCTGGTTCAAGTTCAGCTGTTTCACAGAACATTTCTACTGAAGTTGAGCATATTGAAGATATAACTGTAAGCAACAAAGATATTTCGGGGAGGGCTGCAAAATCACTGGGAAATGCAGATTGCTATTTGAATGAGTCAGTATTTGTTAATAGAATGCTTGCTACCTTTGAGCTCTGGGTGCATGATGAACCCTAGTCTCACACACAGCAAGGCTGCTGGGCTGGAGGAAAGCATGACCCCAAGGTCCTGCTGAACCCCTGAGACACAGAGACACCCCAGGAATGCTGAGAGCTTAGGGGATCAGCAGTGACAGAAACCAGCCTGACCTCCACTCACTGCAGGTACTGCTGGCAGGGAAATGACCCACGTGCTGATGCTTAAGGAGCTCATAATGAGCCCTGCTCCTAAAACTAAATGTGAGCTCTGCTGCTGGCAGAAGGACAGGCAACCCCAGTCATGGCAAACTGGCATATTAGGTGCCAATCAAATGCCACTGACTTCCCAGGGAATTGAGGGCAACTGGAGCTCCAGTAACAAAGTCCTACATTTACTGGATTATCAACAAAATGTACTTTCTAAAAATGCAGCAGTATGATACAGCAATTGGTTTTGCTAATAACATGTTTAACTGTATAATTTATTGATGATATCACGAGTATTCACAAGTCCTTGCTCCTCCACGGCTGAGAGCATAAATTTATAAATCATATGAAACAGAAAAACTCAAGAGAGTATTTAAAGCCTGCTCTTATTTTAGCTCCACAGACTTAAACAACTTGACACTATGGTAATGCAATGGGGCTGGGCCTCATTAATTTTTAATCAACCTTTATCCACCATAGCTTTTGAAATGAACTGTTACTAATGAAGTCATATGTCAGTCTAATGAATGGGATGCAAACTTCCATTAAAATAATGAAATTAGCTTGTTTGACTTTTGTTCCAGTTCCATGGCACACAGCCCCAGGTAATTACAGTTAGCATTACTTGCCCATATTAAAGTCTGTTTATTTACTTAAGGTCTTCAGTCAGAACATCCCAATTTAGCTCATGTCAGCTGTTTTTTATGAGTCTGAGAGTATTTGTCTTATTAACAAAGAGATAAATACATGCAGGCAGTGCAAAGTGCTAAAACATCAATTATGCACACATGGAACATTGTGAAAAACAGAATAAGCACACAGTCCCTAGTGATATAAACACATCCCAGTGTTTCCCTGTGGCAGCAGCAATTACTTTTGGAAAATGGAACAAGGTCTGAAAGGCATCTTTGCTGGGTATAATTTGGCCTCTTCCAACAACCTTTGCCCTTTAGGATCCCAAGTATAGGTAAAAAAAAAAAAACTAAACTAAATTTCCAAATAATATTGTGCTCTGGAGTGCATGAGTCATGACACCCTGCAGTGAACTTATTTTTAAAAGTGTATCACTCTGGCTCCCCTACATGGCCCGAGGAATGAGGGCCTTTCAGACTAACTTGCAATGAAAAGCTGTTATCAATATGTCATTACATACAAATGTGTTACAACATCAATAATGTGAGTAGGTCACACTCCAACTTCACAGCAGCTTCTTCCAAAGCTCCTTCAGCAAGCCCCACATCCCGTGATCACAGATAACATCTGAGAGTTATCTCAGCCTGCCAGGGATGATTTTGGAGAGCTGAGGTGTTGGTGTGAGCAGGCTCCTGCACACTGCAGATTTTACTGCTAACAGAGGGCTTCCTGAAGAGCAGCCTCCTTTATAGGAGTAAAAATAATCTGCAATAAATAACCTCGAGTGCCAAAGCAATATCTGAAAAGGAAGAGCTGTCATTAAGGCTACCTGAGAAATGAATACAAGTCTCTGTTGGCTCAGAGGATTCACTGGAATCATTTTTATAGTTTTAACACCTCTTAGGTTTTCAGTGAACAATTCTGATCTGTCCTGAGGCTGCTGTCCCCAGAGGGACAACAGCCCCACCTGCTCAGCCCCTCCCAGGCTGAGCCCCACTGAAACCCAGCAGGAACTGAACCCTCTGCAGGCACAGCACCTGCCCTGCAAACAGGTTAAACATTTCCCACTGACACAGCTCCAGAGCCAGGAAAAGCCATGGATTCTTTGTCCTGGCATGGCAGGAAGAGCCACAGCTCTTTCTACCAGACCCAGAATATTTCACCTGAAGAGCAAAAAAAACAAGGAATTTAACAGAATATCTTCCTCAAGAACACCAATGTCACCCAAACCTAAGCTTTTCCCACACTCCTTTTTTTCCCCAAAAGTACACAGAACATTGATTTGGATTCTCTCCCCAGTACCTTCTTGAACTCTGATCTATGAAAGCCCAGAGAAGACAATTTCTTTCTTCTTGCTCTGACTGATGGATCCTCACCTCTCCCTTCCCACATCCCTCCAGAAGTTTCCAAAGACCTTTTGTCTCACTGCTAATGGAAAAGTACAAGGCTTTCTAACAATCTTCACAAGAGGAGGAGAAAAACATCTTTGCTTGTCACATGTTTATGAATTATGTGCTTGCAATAAATTGTATTCACAAACACAAAAATCCATCATTATTTATATAGAAACTCCCACTTTGTGAATTCATTCTCAAATTGAACACAACATGAATATCTGTGGAACAGAAACTTTTTTTTTTCTTTCCTCAGACACGTTCAGCCACCTATAAACAGAGATCTGGAACAAATACAAGCCAGAAGAGAGCTTGTGATTTAAAGGGATTTAACAGGAAAGGCTCTGAATTATCCCAGCTGACAGCAGTAAAAAAAGTGACCAAAGAAATGCAGGTGAGTGCCACATCCAGTGACAGTGACCATGTCACAGCTGGCATCAGATGCTGGATTCTCCCAGCTCGGAGCCTGACTTTTCTGACTGACAGTGCCAATGCCAATTTGAAATTCTATGAAATCCTGCATTGAAGGGACACCCTGTGCTCACAAAGCACTCCCTGTCCCTTGCAGGAGAGATCAAGGAGCTGCCTTCCTGTCCTGTTCAAAGCACAGGGACTTGATGACCATCTGACTCATAAAAGTCACCCTTGATAAAGCTGTGGGGTTTTTCCTTGAACTTCCAGAGTACATAAGCATTAAAGTAAATTTTGTTAAAAGATAGAACAAAGGAAAAATTATATCAGGTCTGCTTTCCTCTCTATTGTTATCTTCCTTCTGAAAAATAAAAGCACTGGCTTTACCAGATACTCTTCCTGGGACAGCCAGGCACAAAAATAAGCAAGCTCATGTTACTGCTTTGTCCCTCTCTCCACAAGGCAGAGGACACATTGATCTCAGCTAAGTTGATTTAGCTCAATCTGCAGTCTTTCTTCTTTTATATTACATTAGGCCCAGATCCATCTTTCAAGTCACCTTTGGCAATTAACTGAGGTGGCTAATTCAGGAGCTTAATTGTCATGTAATCAATACAGGCAAACCTCTGCATTAGCATACCAGGTAACTCTGGTATAACAGTTACAATTTTCAGGGTTTGATTCAAGCCTTAGAGCCCAACAATCCCTACTAGAAATAAGTCCAGGTGACTTTCCCATAATAGAGCAAAATCTTAGCACAGCAAAGACCAGGCTCAGATACCCAGGGACCTACACCATCACTTTTACTGAGAATTACTTCCCCTTTTACCAGGGCCCTTTTACAGGAGGTCACACAGGTGATTCCTGACCAATTCCTGAGAGAATTCCTGTACCTCAGTATGTCAGACAGGGGGTTCCTGTGGCTGAACTCTGACCTGATGCTTCAGGAAGCATTTAGAAACAGATAATCAGGTGTACAAGAGGTCAGTTCCCAGCTCTCATTAGGTCAAAGTGAGCTTGAACTCTGAAGACTGATAGATGAAATAGTCCTGTTACTTGTGTAGATTCCCATTTCTACCCTGACTTTTTGGATTCCAGTTAACCCTCACGAGAATGATTCCTGTGCTGTGGGTGAGAATTAATTCCTTTTGCCATGTCAGAATTTTCTGAACAGCTGATAAGAGGTATTCAATAATATTTAAAGGTAAAAGGGAGAAACAAATATTTTAATTAAAAAAAACACCCTGAATCAATTATCAATTACCTTTTTAATTACCATAAAGGACCCAGCTTTTTAAATGTCTCTTTATGTAACTGTTCCCTCCTCCCCAAAACTGCCCCAGTTCTATAACAAATTCAGAGACAGACAGACAGAAAACTGCAGCTCTCTGTGCACTGACTGGGCAGGAGCATCTTCCCAGCTGGGTCATCACTTGTCGCATTTCTTGTGCATGGAAAAATCGCATTATTTTGTTGCAGCTGCACATGAAGTGCCTCACAGTGACATCCCAGTTTCAGACCTGGACAGATATTTAAATCTCAATATGGTGCATTTTGTAATTTAATTTTTTCCTCTGTTATGTACTAGCAAGGGCTGCGTTTAGCAAAATCCATCACTCTTCATTGTTACAAGTACCCCTTTGTGAAACCCTCAATTCAAATTAGGTTTCAAAAAATTAATGAGTTGCATTTACAAGAATTGCTGTATTTTTAAAATAACATAAAAGTTGTAAAGAATAATGACTGCAGAAACAAATAGCTAAAATAAGGTATTTGGGAAATGTATTTGCAAAGTTGTATGAGCTCTTCTGTAGAATGTGATAGTAGTTAGAATTATAAAAACTAAGATGAAATAGGAAAAATATTTCCTTTCTTCTGGAAATGCATAAATTGCCTTTATTTAGAATTACTGCCATAAATTTTCAGCACTGTCAAACAAGCCTGTGCTGTTAACAGCATTCAGTGATTGCTGTGAGGAGTAAGACTCATTTATAACATACCATAAATACATAAGGAAAATGAATTTTAAAGGTCATTAAGCAATATCCCACAGCTATCTAAAAAAAAAAAACCAAACTAAATATTATTTTCCTTGAAAGTTATTTGTAACATTTCCATTTTGCTAGCTCAGGTCTGAAGTCAGCAAGATGACTGAAAAGGGCTTCACACCAGGCTCAGAATTCCAAATCCTGCATTTGAATATCTCTGGAGTACCAAGGCCTCAGTTGAATGGACACACAATCACATATGTAGATATTTCACAGAATCACAGAATCAGCCAGGCTAGAAAAGACCTCTGAAATCAAGTCCAACCTAAAACCAAACACCACCTGGTCAACTAAACCTTCTTCTGACTTTGTTGTACAGGTTATTTATTTTCTTTTAAATGAGCAGTGACATGACACAAGTTAGCTGCAAATTCAACACAATATATAGCCAGGTATTTTATGTTTTGCAGCTCGTCCTGGACACAGCTTCTTCAGAGGGAGCTTATTTCTCTGCCACACTTCATTTTACCTTTCTGTCAAATGGGAAAAACATAGTCAGGAACAGCCTTCTATAATACAAGCAGTAGGGGTTTCCAGACAGTATGTGACCATACACAAATATCAACTAATTAACCTTTGGCATTTAATTCAGTGTGCTGAAGTATAACTGCAGATTGCCTCAACAATTGTACAGAAAGGAATTTTGTGTAAAAAGTTGCTTGGTTTTTTTTTTTTAATAGAACACGATAAGGAACAGGGGCATGCTTAACTGTAATATTTACATGGGGTCCCATTGAAGTTTTAGGAGTTTCACCAGGCCAGTGTAGGTGCACAGCTTTGGGGGTAATGCCCAGCCCATCCCTTGGCTGCAGCTCCCCACTGAGATGGGAAATAGGGAAAATCCTCAGGGCTGACCTGAGTTTGCAGGGCTGGCACAGGCCTGCCTTGGTCTTCCTGCCTCTCCTTTCCTGCCAGCACTAACTCCCTAAATGCCAACCATAAATTTACTTAACAGGTTGCAAATGTCATGCCCATATTTGCTCAGTCTTCCAGAAGTTCCTGGGAATGCAGACAGCGTTATTTTTATTGCTGCAACAAATAACAATGAATTTTCATTGTTCCAAGTTTCTGCCTGCAACTGCTCCAGGCAGGCAGGCAGGTGTGCAGCATCCTAAAGCAGCCATCCTAAAGCTCCAGCTTTTCCCAGCTGCTCTCAGCCCAGGCTGCCATTTCCAAAGGATATTAGAATATTCATAGCCACTTCCAAGCAGATTAGGCATAGGCAGTAAATCATATGAGATTAACTTGGCAAAACATTTTTATCCTTTCATGTGCAGTTGTTCAAATTTCTGTAGCACAGGCGATGGTTTCATTCAGCTCTAATATTTAGATTTACCTTTGCAACACAGAGGTGTGGAGGGTATGAAGAGAGATCAAGAAACCCCAGTTTTACCCAGTATGCAAAACAGCATTTTTAAAAAATCCTTAAAGCTCACAGACATACCTGCATTATAGACATCCTCCCTGAAAAAGCTGTGGGAAACTCCAGGATAAAAACAGATCAATAAACACAAAGTTAACAGCAAGAAGCAGTAACAAAAAACAACAAAAAAATTAAAAGTGGGGGTTTTTTTAGAACTTACGCAATAAGAAATAAAAAGGCATTTGATAAGCAGGAATGGACTCCAGCTGCCATGTAAACACCAAACAGGAAGTAGCAAGCACACTTAAAACTTGGATTCTGCAAGTATTTCCTCACCTGAGTTTAACAGAAGTAAATTCAACTCAGATTCAAATTTGAGTTTTTGCGACAGTATTTTTTCTTAATTGAATTGGAGATTTACCTTTCTAGCTGTTTTTAAAATTAAATACAATCTTCTGAGGACATGTGATGCCAGCTCTGCAGCTGTACTGACACACTTGTGTCAGCCAATGAACATCTTGGACATCAACAGAAACACTGAATTTTTGCTCATTGACCATCTTGTGATTCCCATTGTACCCAAAATAAAATGGACACGAATCTCTGATATCACATCTCATGAGAGAGATCAACCACATAAAATTAACTCTGCTCTGGCAATGAGCTTTGATCAGGCTCCCTGCTGCTCCACAGCATTCACATGTGCTGGCAAAAGGGACTTGCTACCAAGCCTCTGAATTGTGAAAATACTCACACACAAGCCACAGTTCAGCCTTCATGAGTATGTAGCAGGGTAATTCCTGCCCTTGTCACATTTAACATGAAAGGAGCAATGAGGGACATTGAGGCAACACAAGAGCAGCTGCCACTGTGCTTGGAAAGGACAAAATAACTTTCAGGTTGCATAATGCCACACAACAGTTCCAGCCTGGCCACCTCAGCTCTCCTCAAACCTTCTGTATTAAGCAGTCCCTGTGTGAAGGTGTCACATATTCCATAGTTTATTTCAGGATACTCGGATATGTTATATTAGGGCAGGCTGATTGTACTGCAGAACCCAGCTGATACACGGTAACATATGAAATCATCATCCTAAAGGCCATTAACACTTCAGCAAGAGATTTTTCCATTGACTTCAAATATCCTTTGGGTCGGGCCCAAAAGGCGGATAGTAATTACCAAGATTCCACTAAAATAAAATCATTTCTTATCCAACCATTTCCCTCCTTCCTTCTAGTTCCTGCTGTCCTACAGCTCTCAAGATTGAAATGTGGTAGCAAACTCTTCCTCCCTGACAGAGCTAAACCCATAAAGCAAGTACTTAAAAGCTAACACAAAGCTGAATTATGATAAATTTTTAGCAGCAAGATACCATATTACAAGTGCAAAAGTGTGCACAAAGGTTAGAAAG
The DNA here is from genome assembly GCA_025920805.1 of Petroica traversi. Classification (NCBI taxonomy): domain Eukaryota; kingdom Metazoa; phylum Chordata; class Aves; order Passeriformes; family Petroicidae; genus Petroica; species Petroica traversi. The sequence continues at coordinate 6,996,764 of JAHLSL010000037.1, forward strand.
CTGCTGGCTTTTCTCTACAGAAAAAAACCAACATCATTTGCTGAGGCACTTTTTAGGGCAGAGAAACCAATACTCTTGAGCTCCTGGTTTGCCTCCTCAAATATAATTACCCAGCTTTGTGAGCACAAACAAGATTTGTGCCACTGAACAGAACAGCTCCTGAAGCCCCTCTGGTTCAGGAGCCAAAGACTCACAGGGTTAACAAACTTGAACTTTGAGTCCGGTCAACATAAAATGCAGAAGAAAAGCAATCTGTCTTGTAATATCTCTGTCCAAACAATTAATATTGTCCTTGTCACACTCTACATCAGCCCAAGGCCACTTGTTGAGCTTTCCTGGGAGAGGCTGAGCAGGGGAGACCCAGCAGGTTTGGGCTCACCTGGCTGCCTGATCAGGGAGAGCCGAGCTGCTGCCACCTCGTTTCCATGACAACAACCCTGAGAATTTTTGTCTTCATATAAGTGAGTTATTGTGTTTTCTGCTTCCACAGACTAGGCAGAGAAATTAACATAATATGGTCTCAAGAAAGACAATCAAATCTTCCCATGCTCCCAACACTCCTACAGGCAGAAAATTCTTAGATTGCATTACCAGAGGTATAAATGGGTTGAAAAACAATCCTCATTCTTTATTATGGAGAAATTTAGTTTCAACTAAAAACTTCAATTAAAAAAGGTTCTTTTGATGACCATGTTTGTGTACACATTAACGGAAGAAGAAAACAGCCTAGTATATTATTGCCTATCTATAGTTTTTGAAAGCATCTTTGGGATGTTTATCCATAAATTTTGGTCACTATTCCTCTCCATAAATGATTTCAACTCTTATTTGTTAGTGATGCATTCAAAATATTTTTAGTGCTACAAAACAAGTAAATTTTTCCAGAAAACAAAGATCAAAATCTATACGAGACAGTCAATTGAAACATAAACACACTGATGCGTATATCTTTGAATTACTGAGGCTGAAACTGTAGTGCATGCACCAAAAACCCAAAGAAGAAGTGCAAGGCTCCAAGTGTCATTTCCACTGAAACAGCAGTGAAACTTCTCTCCTGTGAAAATTGGATCTGGATTGAAAGATCCTTGTCACAAAAGGAGGACACTTCAGAAGAGTCTTGAACTGAAAAACTTGGTGACTGACTTTGTTGAGAAATATTTGAGGATGTCTGTGAGAAATTCTAAGCAGTCCCACCAGTGAAGTTGAATGTGTTCACCTTGTTTCACATCATTCAGCCCACAGTTAAATACTTAGGAGATGTTAAATGAACACAGAAAGCAGCTTGGGGGGGGGGGGGGGGGGGGAAGGGCATCTCTTTCCAGTCATGCCTCTTGAAGTACAAGAGCCACCAGATCTCCACATCACAGTGCTCCCAGCAAAAGACACAGACCATGAATCAAAGTATCACTACAGGAATTTCACAGCACAGCACAACTGGGAGAATTATTTCAGAAACAAGTGACACAGTGAGACAGATCTCATTGTGTGCTACAAATTGCTGCAATTCCACTGCCTTCATTGCCAGGCTTATTACACCAGCTGAAGATTTGGACCCAAAAGCAGACGTTTTTATGGTTGTGGCTATCCTGGAGTTGACTCACAAAGAGCAGCTCTGATGGATTCTGGGCTCCTTTCAGCACTTGGAGAAACATGTGCTCACAAGCACGGCATTTATGCTGTTACCAGGCATGTGAGAGAGCACACTGAATCAGCCACAGAACAATGAATGTTTTAAGGTCAGTTGAGCAGCAGAATCCAACTCTGTAAACAGTATGGGGACAAAGGTTTTTCTTCAATGAGAAAAGAAAGGAGGGGAGAAAAATAAAGAAAAGCACCTGTTGGCTAAAATATGGTCAGAATATTGAAGACCCTGGGGAAGACACAAATGGCCAGAAACTCTGCCAGGTTCAGTGCTGGCAGTCATTGTTCTGTAAAGCACAGAACTACTTGGCACAGCTGGGCTGGCAGCCAGGAGCTGTTCTGGGGCTAACCCCAAACCTGGGTGACCCATGAGGTTATCAGGGTTATCAGCTCTGAGGGACCACCAAGCCTGACCCTTATTCCTACAAAGGAGGGACACAAGGGTCACTGAGGTAGCTGAGCAAGCCAGACCTGCTTTATAAGGCTACACTTTCAAACCCAATGTCTGAATGATCCTGCTTAGCATGGGCAGAACAAGATTGTTTCCATTTAATCCTCAAGCATGTAGAGTTCAGGCCAATCTAGCTTTAGAACATTGATAAATTCTGGATGATACCAATAAATTCAAAAAGCACTGTGTTCTTAAAAGGAATAGGGGAATACCAAGAATTGGCTAGTAATTTACACAGGAGTAATAAATGCAAAAGTCAAACAGGGTCTTCATTCGGAACCATTCTACTCAGAAATGTAAGTGAGCAAAGCCATGCAAACTACCACTCTGAAGAGCAAGAGCTGATGTGTCTGTGGGGATAAAAAAGAAGATTAGGAAACCATGAAGTGGCAGGAACAGATGGGATTTTTTGAACTGAAGTTCACTTAGTTCTAATCTCTCTAATTCCCATTATTATTTTTAGGCAGAAAAAGGTTCCATCTTCCAAACATAATTGCCTTGCTATTTTCTGTGGCATCACAAGTCTCACACTGTCTCCTCTAAACATTACTTTTGCTCCTGCATTATTTTCTTTTTTATATAATTTACCATGGCTGCTTCTCCTTTCTAATCTCTCTGCAGTCTCCTATTTCACTGCTAAAATGTTGCCTTGAGATGACTGATGACATCTTTGACATTTACATGTTATTGGAAAGAATATAGATTACATCTTTCTTATCTGTTCCTAAAGCATTTCCTCCATTCTCTCACACACGTTTTTGGGGACAATAGTTGCATCCCCATCAATTTTCTCCAATTCATTACATACTCCTTCGAATACTGACTTTTCAAAGTTTAATATTTGTGTGCCATTACTCTTTGTACCTATTGTATCCTCATGAATATTTCAAATCAATAGCAGTATGGTCACTCAACCTTATAAAATCTCACCAGCATCTATCTTATTTATCATACAGGTCCTGCTTCAATTCCTGGGTTTATGTCCAAAATATCCTCTGAGATTGTTTTCTCTTATAATTTGTATAAGCAAGTGAAAAAAGCCTTATACTAACACATGTATCTTTACTCAAGCATTAAGCAATTATTATTCCAGTCAAACCTGAAGTAATTGAAATCCTCTGTGATCAGTGTGCCATCCTTTTAATGAGTCTCCACAAGTATTTCTTGATTTTCCTGTGTAGGAACATACCTTTACCACTCCTGGACTCTGTTTTAACTCCAGCATCTCCGGATGATGTCCAAGTATTATACATTTCCCTATCTGTTCTTCAATTTTCCTGTGTACCCCACTGCTGAGCTCCAGCTGTAAGATTCTGCAACATTTCATTGACTAATAATCCTTAAAACCTTCCCAGACCCTAAATTTACACAAGATTTTACTACTAGCAACTCACAAACATAAGTGAAGGTTTAGAGGATTCTCTTTTTGTTGAATAAAGTAATTCAAGGTCCCATTCTGAATGACAGCTGGTGTCTGGCTGGGGCTGTGGAGCAGCTCATGGTGAAAGGAGCTCAGAACCCCATCCTGCAGGCTGAGAACCTCACCCCAGCCATTGAGCTTGGACGCGAATAAACTTGCTGCAGCAAGATCAAGTAGTACATGAGTTATTTCCAAATTATGACATTATTGCGCCCATCTGCCAAAATCTATGTCTGTTCACCAGAGAGTGCTGGCAAGAATGGATGAACAACTGGCCAATTAATGAACTTCTCTGCACACATCTGCTGGAAAAATACTGACTATTTTACCACCTGCATAGCAGAGAAGCAGCTCCACTGAGGAGCCAACTCAGCCACGTGAACAGCAGCTCCCAAGAGACCATCCAGGGATGGGTGCAAAGCCCATCTTGGCTTGAAAATATTTTTCACAAATTTATTTCTTATAAAACTCAGTCTTTATGTAAGAGCCACAAGCTGCCATAGGTTTCAGTGAAATCATAGCATAATAGATTAAAAAACAAATCTCCAGACTAAGTAACAGGTGCCCAGGCCTATACTTGCTTCAAACACCTTCTCTGAAGCCAAGAGACACAGAAAGCAATACAGAATTTCAGCATATGCTGCTTTTCTATGCCTGTCTGGAAAAACAGCTCAATAGACTATGACAGGACAGTTCTCACCTTCCAGATGAAAACAAGGCCATGAAAATTCTGAAACTTTCCATTGCATGGTGTGGCATGCAGGAAGATCATGACACAGGGCAAAAAACTTTCTCTCCCTACACACTTTCTTCCAGATAAAGAACATGCTTTACCCTGCACTTACACAGGCAAAAACCTCCAAAACAACTGTGAGCCAAGTAAAAAAAAAGTCAGTTGCCGAATAGAACAAATTGAGGGCAAATAAAAACTATTTGGCTAGAGAATTCCACAGCTTTATTTAGAATTTTAATCCCATTAGGCTTCTCTAATTAAAATCAGGTGAATTTCCAAGTGATGTCAACATCCTCAACAGCTGATATTCCTGGGATCTCAGTTTCCACACAGGCCCCCGTCTGCCAGTCACCTCTTGGTACCAATCATTAAAAACCATTCATCAAGATCCATCTCTCCCCCTACAGAAATTAAGGTCATTTACTCTCAAAGCTCTTGGCTCTTATCCTATATTATTCAAAGTTCCTCTTCCACAGTATTTCTCTGCTCTGGTATTGAAGGAAGTAAGAACAGGAATAATAAGGGACTATTGTAAAAGTTTTTTACTTTTACCTCACAGCCTTTTCCAACCTAGGGTCAATCCTTTCCTGCAGCACGTGGATATTCTCAAATACACAGAATGCACAAGGAAACAGCCAGCCAGATGTTCCCTTCCAGTTACCACAACCCCCACAGTTCAAGGCTTCCTCTAAGACTCAGCAGATTAAACTGCCTGATGCACTTTTGTACTTCCTTATGGAGGCAACTCCATTTCAGCATCATGTAAATCATCACTGCACATTGTTTGTGAGCTGTTTCTGATCCTCCAGCATGAAAGTCACTATTGATAATAACAATGGGGTTGCTATTTTTATTGGGTTAAAGTATTCCTCTCTTCTTGAAAGAAATACTATGATTCAATCATTTAAGTTATCAAGGCAACATTTAAATATCAGAGTAATAGTTGGGGAAAGCCAAACACCCTCACAGACTATGGTGAGTATTTTCTGGACTTCAAAAAAAAAAAAGCAAAGAACATCACAACTCTAGAAATTCACATTTAACTGAATCTCAGGAATGAGCAGCCGCAAAGTTTTGAGCATCCTTTGGACCCCAGCCCTCAGAAGAGCAGCATAAGAACACAGCCTCAGGCACTGAACCACACCATGTCCTACAGGGTGAAACAGATGGTGCAGAAGAGGCAGTACCTCAATGATGCCCTCTAACATAATTTTTTTAAGTGTTATTAATAGGATTTCAGTGTTTGGGGTCTTGGGCTTGTTCCATGGACAAAAGTCAATTTCTCCATAAGAAAACAAGTAGCATTAAAAAAAGAAAAAAAGGCAGCAAGACTGCAAAAAGGTGTTTGTTGGCTTGCACCCAGCTGAAACCAGACTCTGCTTTAGCATACAACATTCACCTTCTGCAAACTACTCAGATAAACAATTACCTTCTCATCCATTCCAGTTCAGGTGCCTGTTCTGTGTATGTTTGGTCTGGAGACTCCTTGAAGACTGTTATTCATCCTTTTAATGGGTAAGGACCTTGCTAAGTGATAAACTGTCCACCCACCTTCCCTAATTAAGAAAAATTCAATTACCACACACAAGTGTAAGTTGTGAGACTGTAAATACCACCCATCAGTCTTCAGGAGTTGGTGCCACTGGCAATATGTTCCCAAACCATCTGTACAGCAAAGGACTCATTAAAAACGACTTGACAACTTCTGTAGTGGATTGCAGGACAGCAACTTGAAAGGAAAGCATCAGCTTTTGGAAATGGTCACAAAGCACCTCAGAATTACCCAAGCTCTCATCAGGAGAGTGATGGGCTCTGAGAGGTTTCTGGAGCCTGAAGCAGAGGGTTCTCCAGTCCTGTGGAACAGCCACACAGATTGATCTTATCCCCACAATCCCCAGGAGATGGAGGGAAAACAGCTCCTGGAGAGGTGGAAATGTGGAACAGCACTGCAGGACACACAGAGCGCATGGAGCTGCTGGAGAGGAACAGAGCACACAAAGGTGATGTGATCCCACACCTTGGAAACCAGGCTTCTGAAATGGCACTTCAGGGGCAGAAGCCATGGGAAGGACCAGATCTGCAACATAAAATCAAGACTTGGGGGGAAAGGCAGGGATTGCCAGTGCAATGAAGAATATCAAAAATCTTGAAAACAAAACAAGAAAAAGCCAGTGGAAGAAGAGATCCTCTTAAATAACTAAAGCAAGCCCTCCACTCCTTGTTACAAATTCAGGGTTCAGGGCTTTCTTTCCTCTCTTAATTCCATTCCTGAAGTTCAAGAACATTGCAACATGATGATAAAATTCTTCTGCATTAATCAAAAGAATCTTCAAAAGGAGGACTACAGAAATTTGGATCCTCCTAACCTTGGATACAGTGAATAAGTGCTGCCATGCCTGTTCTAGATTACTGAGAAAAATAAGAAAATAATTAAAGTCTGCTTTATTAAACAGGCAGACTTACAATTTCTTTTTAAAATTCTCTTTAAACATTAAGAACAGCATAAAGGAGGAAAGCTACACTGGAAGGCAAAACATCCAGTAAGGCAGAGACAGTAACAGCAAGATTGACAAGCAAATCCATAAATGTGGAAGATGATACCAAAGGGACCTTAGGAGTCTTAAGTAGTCGGAAATATTCAGAAGATTGGATAGTAATAGAAAAAAGGGGTAAGTGGCCATATGAAAAAAAAAAATAAATAAAATGGCAAAATTACTGTAAATGCCTGGGCTAAAAGTAAAGGATAGGGAGAAAGAGACATCATAAGGGAATTAGAGGTGAAGCTGGGATATGGCCTCAGAGAACTGCATTATGCTTGTACCAAAGTTGGAAAGCAGAATGCCAGGAGGGAGGTCAGGCCTTGGGGAGTGAGAGCTCCTCAGGCTGTGTCATGTAAGGTTGTTACTCTTGAACTGCTGTCCCAGTCTCACTGCACAGACTGATACAGAGCAGGGAAGGTCTGGGAAAAGACATGCAAAATGGAGATAAAATGCATCACTTTGTTCTGGCCAGCTGAGGAAATCAATGAAAGTTACAAAAGCAGCCTATCAACTTCCACACAGGATTTACATTATAAACCCTTTTATGAACACGAAAAAATGCTACAATCTCTACCCCAAACTCTGTTTCCCAATGGTGTGTGAACACCCCTCAGGGGTGGGTCAGACCTTGTGCAAGGCAGGATCCTCTTGGCACAAGCTGTGAGCACCGCATGATTCTCCTAAAAACATTCACATCACACCAGATACAAATATGTTCTCCCTGGTGGTTATCTCCTGGACCAGGGATAAGGTGTGCTCTACCTGCCCTGGGACTCACAAAGAACCAAGACACCCAGCAAGGGAAAACACCAAATTAAGAAGAGGCAAGAGAAAGATGCTTCAAAGACCAAACTGTCACGTCTTGATTTACATAGTGGGCAAAAAGTCATTCAGGAGTACCCTCTAGTCCTTTGTCTGCATAATTCAGTACAAGCAAATAATACCAATTGAGGTGATTTGTTAAGCTAATCTATACCTTGCAATATTGATGGTGGATGCTTGTCTTACAAGGGTCAGCTTCATTTCCCTTAAAATGTGAACACAATCCATTTCCTGTGGATACTGGAAATGTATTCCACTGAATGGCTGAATCCTAAATGACTGAAAAAATACCTATTTAAAAACAACTTGTCCTGCACCCAGGATTCAGCCCCCCTACACCTCACCCAGTCCTCCCCAGAAGAGGGGTGAAGGCCACAGAGACAAGAGGTTCTGGGCAGGGTGTAAGAAATGGATCAGTCCCTGTTCCATCCCCAGATCACCCACACCCCTTTGGGGGCACAGATAATTAATCAGCATTCCAGCCTGCCAGGGATGAGCTGGAGGTCAGCAAGACAGGACTGAGAATTGATGGCTGCACCAGGCAGCCTGAGTCACAATTTATTTCCTTTGCTGGCAAGCATTAACTGTTCCTTCTGCTGAAGAAAATAGTCAGTAATGGAAATCCTGCCACCATCTTAATTATGACATCTCCAGCTCAGTGCCAGATTAATGAGTAGCTGTGGAATAACATTTTTAAAGTTTGACTAATGATGATGTAGGTAATGGCTGAAGCACGAAGGCATCTGCACCCAGAAAGGCTCTGGGTTTGGACAAATCTGTCCTATTACATCTGAAAATATGACAAAAAATAAAATTGTGACTTGGGAATTGGGAAACTGATCTGAAGGCATTTTATATCCTCAAGATGATCAAATATGGGAAACTACCAACACTTAGAATATTTTTAACCTGAAAAACACTAAATATCACATCTTACTAAGAAAATGCAAATGGACAATTTAGGACACCAATAATCATACACACATTTTCTCTATTCCTGTGCAAACAGTGAAATAAGAAGGAAGCTCTGACACTACATTGCAATTCTATTTCACTTTTTTTTCAGCAGCACCAGCTTCCCTAAAAATGAAAACAGAATGGCAAAAAAGTCTTCTCCATAAATTGAAGATACACACACATCTCTGAAGTAAAAACCAGGGGAAAATTACATCTAAAAGCTTTCCCATGGTAAAGAGACAAGTCCAGCAAAACTATGGAAGATTAACTGCTCAAAATACATCTATGGTCAAGAACCAGGAAAGGAAATAAACAAATGCTTCCAGCTCATCTCTATGCATCATAAAACAAATTAAATTAGGTTTTTGTTCACGGTGTTGTGCAAAAAGTAATTTTATCAAGAGTCATTGAGATAAAGTCAGGCTGCTTCTCAATCACTGCAGAAACAACTTTTTCCTCAAAGGTTATCTTCCAAGGATATTTAAAATACAAATATATTGACTTGAGCTTTATGCCCTTCATACCTAGCATGTTTACTTCAAATATGTGCTGGGGTACTAAATCTACCAATATTGTTGATATTGTCCTGGTTTATACATTTTATTAAAACTAAAGCTGCAGGAATTCTCACTGGCATAAGGGAAAGTGCACCTTTTATGACTATCTACTGGCAGGATTAAAAGACATCTTGAAAAATAACCAATAAAGCTACAAATAGGAATTTTGTGTATTAGCCCACAGTTCCATAAATATAATGGAAGAGTGAATATGAAGCTGATATTTACATCTCTTCAATAAAGCCAGAATGCCAGAAGTAAAGGTACTCTGTGCTTTAAAAACTTCAATTACAAGTTTTGCCAGTGGCAGACCCCTTATGAACTTGTTCCATGTTCACATAAGGAAGATGCAAAGTTTTGCCTTTTCTCCAGAGAATAACATTTTCAAATTTTTGCTCCATTCTCTGTGGAGATAAACTTCACATTTATAAGTCCACCCATTAACTTGACAAGCTCTAAGTGCTTTTTTAGGTGTAGTAAGCAGGTTAAATAGTTGCCATGTTTTCAAAAGAAATGCAATGGTAGATGCAGAAATACAGGACCAATTTTAAAGATGAAAGTTATGCTGCTAGAAATGAGTTGGCATAGTTAGACACAGATAGACAGACAGATAAATAGACAGATAGACAGATAGATAGACTGATAGACAGACCGATGTAGACAAGCAAGATTGATAGATCTCTTTAAGCTCTTGCATTTTGACAGTAGGATAGAAATATGCCAAGTGATTTAGAGATCATAGTAAAAATGTATTTGCAAGAGAAGCTTGCAATAAAAGCAACTCTCCAAGAGAAAATCCTACCAAGCAAGGACGTCTGGGGATCATTTCAATTACAAAGTTGAGGAGGGGGGAAAACAATTTTAAAGATGTGGAAGTGGTTTAGTGACTTCAGCACAGACAATTAATTATCAGAAGGCAAGTTTCCACCTAATTCAAGCTTCGCTTCCAAAGGGATATATAGTCCTGAGGCAAATATTTATTCAACCAAAGGTTTTTTTGTGTTAACAATGCTCTCTAATGTGCTGAGTGTTACCTCTGAATGCACATGGGATAGAAGAGCTGCTGGACTCTCCACCTGACACACGAATAAAGCTCAGAATTCCCACCAAGGGAATTCCCCCACATTCAGAGAGTTTCCAACATATCACAAGTTCCCATTTCCAAGATCTGCACACACCTCATACTTCTGCTCTCTACTTCTACATCCCAGCATGGTGTAAATACCTCTTTTCCCTCAAACCCAAGTGTGGTGGGAGAGGTTTAACTTCCATGAAAACACCCCAAATTCAGTATCACACAGACTGCATGTATGTATCTGATCACCACTAATGGCTGGTCTTGCTACAGAACACACAGAACAGTAAGTTAAAAATCACTCCATTTTCAAACAACGAAAACAAATAACCCCACAGCCTTCACCACATGAAAGTGAGGATTCAAAGCACAGGCAAGAGTCACACAGCATCTCTGGGAAATGTGATACCTTTGTTTCTCACACAGCTGAAGCTGGTGAATCCTCTGGGTAACACCCAGCTTGAATGAAATTGAGCGTCACAGACTCTGACCTTCAGCAAGGTCTCTTCTCTCATTAAGAAAGAACGGTACTGGGAAATGGAAAGAATTGTTTTGTTTGCAAGAAAAAGACAATTTTGGCTGTCTCTCCTGAAAGAGCAGTATTTTTGCACATCTCTACATTTGGCAGAATAAGCTGAACAAAGAGTAGTGTTTGTAAGATAATTGAAGTTTATGGTTACAAGCAGAGATGGACAAAGGTTAAAGACATAATTTTAACAATACATTGTATTTCACGTACAAAACCAAGTGTGACACCCTGTCATCTGCTCACAGCAATCTCTGTCTCCTCCCAGGCTGAGCAAACACCCAAACCCTGTAAATGTATTGCTGCTAAAAACACAGGAGAGAACTACAGCTACACAATGTTTCCATCAGTTAGTCACACATTTGCCCTGTGGTGAGCCACTTTCAAGTCATCTTGGGAAATGCAGGAAAGGATTATAGTTATAGACTGCTAACAAATGAAAAAAAAGGAAGGTTAAATGAAAATCTGAGCCCTATTTTTGTTTGTGCAAAAGAGTCATTACCCAGCTGAACAGACAAAATTATCAAGCACCAGTTACAGGTTCACTTATAACTAATGGAAAAAGTCTAAGGTTGGAAGCTTTAAAATTTGAGGATGATGGCTTTTAAAATGCTGCAGAATTACTATGACTTTGTGAATTCAGCCAATGCTGGAATTCCCCAGATGATGGGAGAGCTGTTTAGGTTTTCCCAGCTAAGCACAAGTGAGAGCTAGAAGGTGTCTTCAGAGATTATAAAGAATTATTTCAATAATCACTCTTTAAATCAGTAACCACTGAATAAAGTCCAGCAATCAGGTGCCAAGACTGAGAACTCCTTATGATCGCTTTCCTTCTCCCCTGTCTCACAGTATCACAAAAAACAGAGAGGATTTTACCCTTCACCTGAATTAAGAATGACTTATTTAACATCAGGAACAGGACACAGGATTAGATTGGATACAAAATTACCTAAAGGCACAGGCTAAGCTGCGGTAAAAATCAGTAACCCTGTGAACAAAATGTTCAATTAACATTAAAAACAATGTGCGTGTTAAGAGCTTGAGCTAAATTAATCAGTCACTTCTTCCATTTCAAATCTGCATTTACATGTGTAAACAGTGCAGCACTCAGATTTATCTGAAATAAAATGAGAAAATGGGCAATTTCCCTCTCGAGGGGCAGATGTTTAAGTTGTTCCTGTGATTTTTCACAGATGTTCCCCTCTCAGTATATTTTAAATGGGATTCCTATCTCAGTTCTGAAAATCCCTGTTCTCATGCCAAAACGCAGGCAGCTGCTGAAGGCTGTGTCACATTTTGTGATACCTGCACAGAACCAGAGAGGAAAACACTTCTGCATCCACAGGTGCCCACAGGAGGTTCCCAAGGATGTGTCCCTCCTTGGCTGCCACAGCTTTCCTGTGGTGACAAAAGACATGGCTTATTGATCATCTCCATAAATACTGGAAATTGTGGGATTTGTTACAGATGTTACACAATACCTTGAGGTCTCCTTGCTCTGAGGAGTCCTCAGCAAGGAACTTGCTCCTGCCTCAGGAGCTCCCTGGATAAAAGGACAAGGCTGAAGGCTGCCACTGTCCCTGCTGGTGTTCCCATGCTGGCACAGGGGGAAAGGGCACAATCTTGGGGGTTTCAGACTGCTAACAAACATGCTTAATGCCATTAGCAGAGTCATTGCTAATTAGCAACCCTCACTGCTCCTGCACCCTAAAGAAGAAAGGAAAAGAAAAGAAAATGATCATTTTGAAAGATGATCGAACAGAAGGGGTAGAACAAGCTTCTCCTGAAAGTCCAAAATCCAGGACAGGAAATGAGGGAGAATGTGAAAGCCTCTCCAAACCTTCCCCTAATAAAGAAATTAATAAATAAAAATGTTAAAGGGCAGCCACATGTGTTTTCCTTAGGTCAGCTTCTTCACAGACAGGGGCAAGATCAGAGGGGGACCAACTCTTCTAGTGTCCAGGTTGTCCTGCAGGGCACCTATCACTCAAATCATCTTCTGAAACCACACACGTTCCCCCTGCCAGGCAGGTTAAAAGGACAGAGGGAAAGCATGCAGCGAGAGTAACCTGAGCAACACAAACCACACTTCAAAATAGCTGCCTCACAGCAGTTTTAGGCCTGATTCACTGCAGAGACAGAAATCAGAAATAGTACTACTGAAAGTTAACAGAGGCAGTGAACAGAGGACAGGCAGCACAGCTTTCAGGGAAGGGAACCCACAAGGTCATTTTGCTGGCTTGTCTTTGCCTTCCCAGCTCACAAGCTCTGCAGGAGTCAGAACAGGAGCCCAGTGAGACATCAAGACAGAGACGTGGGCAGGAAAAGTCACTACAAATCTGAGAGAAATAAAAATGTGCATTTCCTGAGGGGAGGCTCAGAAATGAAGAATGGGTACCTGCTTGGTGCATTTCAGACTGCCTGGAACCTCTGTGCACACAGGATCAAAGCAGCCTGGGCCAGACTCTCCCACTTCATCTCCTGCAGGTGTCCACAGCAAGGGAATGAGGGACTGAAGTGCCACTAAAAACAGGCTGGGGTGTCACTTAGAGAGTGACACCATTCCTGTCCCTGGCAGCTCGGCATGAGCAAGAAGGCAACGGGACTTGGAGGAAGCAGGAAAATAGAGCAGCTTTCCAACAGCCCAATCTCCTGTCCACAAAATTCCAGGCTCCAGCAATTCTAGATGTTTCACAGCCGTGCATCACCTTCTACACAAAACTGCACGAAATTTGATGAAAATTTTCAAATAAGAACACAGAAAGGTGAGAAGTGCACACAGCTTCATGAGCACATTTCTCTGCTTCTATTTCTCAAACCTTCCTTCTTGCAACATCAGGAATGGCCAGGAGAGAAATGGGAGAAAAGGTGGAGGGTGGAGAATGCTGGAAGGGACTCCCTGAGACACAGATTAAGTGTTTCAGAATCTAGAGCTACACACCTGTAAAATCTCCTGTGAGATCACCTCAGCAGGTGCCTGTAGGCAGAGATAATCTCACACAGAGAATCAGTGAGATAACCTTTGCCAGTTGTCTTGTTGACAAGAGTAGGTGGCAGGAACATGGATACCCAAACCCTGTTAGAAACCCAACATGATCTGTATTTTCATCCTTACCAGTTTACAGGCACACATGAACACTTGCCAGATCAATCACCACCTTTCCTTGCCCAGCACCCCAGAGTCCTGTTGGAAGCTGAACAGGAAAACCAGTGCCTGGGGAAGAGGAATGAGGTACAGCTTTTTTTATTTTGTCTTTCTAATGTAACTAGAACAGCTCTTCCAAAGAATCTCTCACTTCTTAACTGCCATTTAATATCTTTATTTCAGATGAAGAATTAGAAGGACAAAAGTTTTGTGGACAGAAGCTCTGCAAGGGCTCCTGCCTCCCAGAGTTTACCTGCAGGAGTTAACTCCCCTCCAACTTCTCCTTAGCACCACCTTTGGTTTTTAAAAATAGTGTTTTCCTCTCAAGTCTGTGATCTCATTTATCCTGGGACTGAAGTTCCAGCATGAAATTTATCACTCCAGAAGCCTTACTACCCGGCAGCACACTGCCGGAGCCACAAATATCGAGTGAGAGACAATAAGTGATGGCTGGAAAATACCTGTATTTAGAGAGAAGCATTGCCCTGCATGAAGAGTCGCCATCTGAAACACATCACTCTCACTCCAGCCCTAAAAACCTTTCTCAGAACCAGATTTCCTTCCTGTTTCCTTCCCCTCTGCGTGGCCTCCAGTTTGGGAACTGGCAGCCTGAAATGGTTTCCTTGGGGAGTCCACTGCCCAGTCCTGGAGGAGGCTCCTTCAGCGCAGCTGTAGAGCTTGGGGTGAAGTCCCTGGCAGCAGCACCTGCCAGAATTAACCCCAAACAGGTCTGGAAAGGAGAACATCCCTCCTTCCTTTGCCTTGTCAGTGCCTTCCTTTGCCTTCTCCCCTCCCCAGCCTCATCAGTGGCTCCAGCCCCTGCTCAGGGTGTGAGTGACAACAAATGGATCTGGCAGTGCCTGAACCTTCTGTGGCACCTGGACACACAGGGAGCTCCTGTGAGTGCCTGGGGTGACATCCACTCTGGGGCAGAGGCTGTTTGGGACACCCACCCTGCTTTTGCCAGGCCCAGGTGCTCAGGAGAGGGACAAGCAGGGCTCTGGACCAGGGCTCTCAGCAGCAGCCAAAGCAAACAGAAAAATACCTGAGAACAAAGACTGCAGGAGTTTCTTCTCTGGAGTTTCACAAAAAATAATTCAGTTGTAATTGGAGAAGCTGGGATTCGTGGAACATTTTCCTTTCCACCAGGCAGATGAATCTGTGATTTGTATTCTCTGATTTTAAATGAGATTCTCACCCATCTTCAGTGGATTTGATTGAAACAGCACATGAGGCCACTCAGTAAAATGATACAGTGTAGATCAAAGTATGAAAGATAATTTTCCCTGAAATGTATGTAGCTAAGGGTAAGTTATGACTCTTTGTTTCACAGTTTATGGAACACAATTTCATTTAAAGCCTAAATCTGTCATTTCAGCATTGTTTATCAAAATGCATCCAATACCCTCTCCCCCAGAAGAATGGTGTCAAGTCAAAGGCATAAAATCAAACCCGTACAAAGGCATTATTTCAAATATTTAACCATAAAATAAACCAGCTTGTGATTTGCATAGATATTATCCACATATGATGCATTTGATGCAAGCAAAAGTAATTCATCTGCAAGATAAATATCCAGAGTGGCAAAAGGTGCTGTAAAATTTATGACAGAAAGGCTGCCTGATGTGTACCTAAAGATGCTCTGAACTGCCTTCACCTGCTTGTATATCTATATTTCATCACTTGGGGTTTTGTCATGCTGGAGCTGCAGAACATTCCCAACAATGTTCATTTTTAATCTTCTTTCCTCATTACCTGTTTTTTTGGCTCACTGGCACTCTGGGAGTAGATTTTTCCTCAAAATTATTTCCCTGCCAAATTACTATGTGCGACATAATTAAAGCCACTCCATTTTGGATTTTATTTTTATTTGGTTGAAGTTTTTTTTTCATTACAAAACCACGAGGCTGGTTGGTTCAAAAACATCCTTTCAAGCAACCCTGGCACTTCCCTTCTTCCCAGTAAAGCTGCATGACCCCTTTGAGTAAATGTTTACCAACTTAATAGGCTACAGTGAATTTGGGAGAAATTCCAGAAAGAAAAGAATAGTTGTAAGAAAACACATGGAAAGAGAAAAAAGAGAGGTGACAAAGACAGAACAAAATTCAATCCGTTCTATGTTCGTATTTTAAATTTTTTTCTTCTTAAATTTTTGGTGTAAATTTAATTAAGGACAGCTTTCTGGAGTGCAATAAGCTTATGTCAGTCACTTCAGCCCTGATGTCACTGAAAGGAAAATCACATCCCAAGTCTGTTTTCTCTTACCCCTGTGGATCCTTGGATCCTTCAGAACTGCTTTTGTGCGCAGCCTGGAGCTGTTCCACTAAAACATGCTCAGGTGGCAGATGAAGGAGGATGGAAGTCACCCATGCTCTGATCCTTCCTGAGGAGCAGCCCCAGGGGTGCCTTGGCTGTGGCCAGGGATGTTCCCATGGCTGTTGGATTTGTGGTGCCCTGGCAGAGTCCCACCTGCAGGGCTGTGAGAACATGTGGTGTCATCATAGGTTCCAGGTGCACACAACAACACCATGACAATGATTTAGCAAAGATCTGATGCTGTCCTGCCAACTATTAAAAAGTATCTCTCACTGGATCAATCACCTCCAATGGACAGCAGCTGAAGGAGCAGCACCCAGCAGCCTTTCCCTCCTGGGAAATCTATGCTGTCACAATCCAGCTTCACTCACATGTGTCACATATTCAGTTAAAACATATTCAGACATACTCATCTTAAACCATGTTCATTTTCAGTTAGAACTCACTCATGTCTTCAGGCTGGAGAGCCAGCCAGTGCAGGTGACATCAGGCAATGAAGTTGTCCTGCAGGAGCAGCATTCAGGGTGCAATGGGAGAGAGGACAGATGCTGTAGAAAGTACAGAGCACACTTCAGTGCACTCCTGTTGTTAGGGCTCACAGAAATTCAAGGAGTGTACAGCATACTCTTGAATTGTTTAGTGCCAACCTGGAGACAGCAGGGCAGGCTCTGAGGGCCCTGAACCAGTCACTCCTGTGCTCAAGCAGAGGCTGCCCAGGCCTGGCAGCTGCGAGGGGGAAATGCAGGGCTGTCCCTCAGCCCCAGCTGGGTGTGAGCTTCTCCACACCATCACCTCCAGCACTGGCTCCACTCCCCCTGAGGCTTTCAGGGAGGCTTCCGTGAGGATGGAGGTGTTCCAGAAAGTTTGGGTTGAGACCCCTGAGGAGCTGAGTGCAGAGAGAAGCTCTGCCTGCCCTTTTCCTCTTCCCAGCAATGGGCCCCGGTCCTGGAAGAGCTGTGGGTGAGGGATGCCCTGAGGTCCTTGTGCAACACGGATCCTGTACAGAGAAATTCTCTGCATTTAACACCAGTATCCAGACAGGAGCAAGTGTGCTGCTCTCAGAAGGAAATACACATATAGCACAGTTTATATGCCACTCAGACAGGTAACACTGCCCTGAGCTGGGACATGTGCTGTTCAATTTAATTAAGCTTCAGGAAGGGTAGAGATAAAGAGAGGAACTCAGCCACAAGCCTGTGTCATTTCCCTCTGCTTCAGCACCATGGCTCTTTCGCCTTTCTAAAAAAATAAGCAAGTCCCTGGCTGCAGCATGAAAAGGCTGGACAGACCCCACATGGAGCCACAAGAAATACACTGCCTTTGCAAGAAATTTTTCAGAGGGAAAAATAAATAAATAAATAAATAAATTTAGATTCACTAAAATACTGTGATTAGTCTATTTGCAGACTCTCTCACCCCACAAGGCAGCCTGCAGGGCAGTCAGCCAGCCAAAGTATTTAGGCAAGATATACCAGAAAACAGGATTTTTCTTCTAACATAATTTGTCAATGGAAACAAATTCATGTTATTACCAAGCATAAAACCCTGCATGAAGCTATAAAAGCAGGGCTTTTGTTCTGCTGCACAGGGGGAGAATCAGGGTTGCTTATTACCCTGTGAGAAATGCCTACAGGAATCCTGCAGGAGGTTTTGTTAACAATACACTGCTTTAACTGTCAGCAGAGGCACTTCATTTTAAATTTCTACTTAATAGGTTTGTCAGATTTTATAATCAGCTAAAAAAGAAGTCATAAACAGCCATAGCTCATTCAGCTTCTTAAACTAGACAGAAAATGTTCCCTTATCATAGTTTAATAGCAATACACAAATAAGTAAATCCAAGTAAAAAGAAAATTAAAGCAAGGTAGGAGACGAACAGATTTTTACCCTTCTGCCCTATGTCCATTGATGGAAACATCACAAGGGATCCCTTCCTGTGGACAGAAAAGGCAGCCATGCTTCAAGACATCACTGATTTTTGGTGTGGACCCACACCAGTTTGGGGTCTGAAGTGCTGGATAATATTTGACAGTCCCTCCCCCACCATTTCAGCTAAATCATAGTTGCTTCATCCTGAGCAACTCCTCACCTGCAGCCCTGATGAGCCCCCAGCTGCAGGCAGGAGTGCTGGCATCAGGGAGCTGCCCAGAACCACAAAACCTCTGCAAAGCCTGGAGGAAATGCCTGTGGGATGTGCTCCTCCAGGGCAACCCAGCCCTGCAAGGAAACCATAACCCTCCCTCACAGCTTTAGCACCATTAATGCATCTCCACTCCTCTATATTTACATGGAGTCTACATGCTAGTTTGAATCTTTTAACCTCAAAATGTTTTCTCCTTCCTCCCTTCCTTCAAATATGTCAGAAACAGATAGAAGCTTTTTTGGGTCCATATAAAGACTTTGAAAAAGTTCCTTTTTTTATAGGTGGAAAAGTATTATGAATGTTTTTGGTCCTGACCATTTCAAATCTCAGATTAGCCCTCTCTACTGAAATGATCATCGCAGTACTAAAATGTCAAAAAAATACCCCAGTCCCGTGTTTACAACACATGCCAGATGTTCAGGCCCAAGCCTTGCACAAAGGTGAACCCTCTTCACCTGGAGATTCCACAGGTGTTGGGTCCCAAATCCCTGCTCTGTTTCACATCCACCACACAAAGACACATCTGTATGGCAAGCATCAATCCATAAAGCCTTTATTACCTGTCACACACAGCATCTTTTGATGCCCCAGCAAAGCCATTTACCTTTTCTACTTACAGCAGCAGGCTGTACTTGCCAGCAAGAGCATCTCCGTCACACCTGACAATAAATGGGAGCCACTCCTGGGAAACCCAATGATCTAATTGAAACAAGCAGGCTGTCTTAAAAAGCATTTATTATTCATTGTGGCTCCATTAATACTGTATGGCACAGAAGTGATCACATTGGAAAGGTTACTGTCAGAGGAGTAAGGAATCTCTTTGTCAGTACAGGAAGGTCAACATCTAAGACTGGCACTGAGAAGACAGTCAGTCGTTTATACACAGCAGACTGAAAAATGACAGAGCTGCAGACAGACCCACCACTAGAGCTTCACTTTGAATTATTCAGCAATCCTTTTGTTTTTCTCCATGGAACCTGACAATAGTTTGCATATTTTTAAATTGCCCTGATAAGGCCATGA
The DNA here is from genome assembly GCA_025920805.1 of Petroica traversi. NCBI lineage: Eukaryota > Metazoa > Chordata > Aves > Passeriformes > Petroicidae > Petroica > Petroica traversi. The sequence continues at coordinate 7,016,113 of JAHLSL010000037.1, forward strand.
GAAATGTTCTGCTGATAAAAGTGCAGAATACAAATTGGTGCTGGATTTACTTAACTGCCCACAATAGATCATCCTGACATACTTTCCCCTTAAGCAACAACATGGAAGGGAAAAAAGGCAAGCAGTGTTTCCCTTCCACATGTGTCTCAGACAAGTGTTTCTATTTCAAGAAAAAACATGAGACATAAGAGAGAAAAGGACAGCCCTAGCAGGAAACCTTTTTCATATGTGCAAATGCACATATTTAAAAAACTTTACAAATCATCAATTTCATTTCTTACATTAATTCCTGCAGTAGTAAGAGATGTCAACAGGCCCTAACAAATGGTGGGAGGAACTGTTTCAGATGGGAGGTAGGAATCTGGATGGAGGGTAACTCTGCCTTCCTTCCCCAAACTCCATCTGAATCCAAATGAATTTCTCAGTCTCTACACAAAATGCTTCCTTGTGACAGGGCATGCCACAGGCTGTGCAGGATGTTTCCTGGAAGCATTCCAGCTCCCACCCATTCCCAGGACCCAGGATTACTGCAGGAGGAAGCCAATATAACTTGCAGGGGCTGTGTTTTCACCATGATGATGTTCCTCATGTTCCAGTTTCCCAAAGCCATGCTCAGGTGAGCAGGCTGCATCTCCTGCATGAACTGCACAAGGCAGCTCCCAGCTGGGAATTCACTTTTTCACCCTTACCAAACTTGTGAAAATGTTGTCAGTGGTGCACTCACTTTAATTCCCAGCAAAGACCAATTTCCCTAAGTTAACCTGGGAAAGCAGGGAGTGGAGAGAGGGGAAACCTAACATCTTTGAAAGGGATAACACCTAATCGACTAACTTTCTGATAATTAATTAAAATGTTAGCCATTCTCTAATTGAAAAATGTTGAACATATTCCCTAGAACCTTCCATTATTTTTTTCCCCATTACATTAATCATTAAAGGGTACCTGCTACAGATTACCCCTTTCAACCACAATATTCCTGATAAAGAAAGTCAGCAGTGCTGGCGAGGTCAAATGCCCAGCTGAAGCCCAATGAGAGCAGGCAAGCAGTGATTAGAGTGCTTGGTGAGATTTAGGAAATGTCAAACTGATAAATGATGGCTTTCCAGACTCAAGGCAGAACATGGGCAGGGTTGTACACAAGTCAATACCTCCCCATGAATAATGGATTTGCCTTATGAGGTGGTCCACATTCAGCCTCTTTGTTGTCTCCCTCCTCACAGGAATTAACTTAAGCAAACAAGTTTTAGGTAGGATCTATTTATACAAAATACAGAAGGAAGGGGGTTTATCATCTTTAGGTGATAGATGTTCCATAACACCTCAATCCTCTCCCCCTCTCCCCTCTTTTTTTTTTTTTTGTGGGTTACAAAGATTTTACTGCTTGTTATTAATAGTGGCTTTAAATATACACTTAATATCAGTGTACTTATACTCCTTCTCAGATGCATAGAATCCATCACAGCGTGAGTTCATAGTCACCAGAACAGTGAATAAATATTTCTCATGAGCATAAATGATTTCTGTAGATGGTGCAGCACAGGAGTTGCCTGTGATTTGTCTCTTAATTGATACCTTTGGAGATCAGGGAGAGGGGAAGAGCTCTGAAGAGTGTTCCATCACACCCAGGAGACAGCTGGCATTGCTGATATCTCCTTCCTTTCCACCTGCTGCATCATTTTGCCTAATCAATATGAAAGGTCACACACTGGTAGCACTGTTGCTATGAGGTGTTTCACTCACCCTGATGCAGAGGAGTCTTTGCAGAGACAGAACAATTCTGCAGCCACAATTCAGAGCCTGCAGCTCATGGGAGGAGAGCTTATGATGGAACATCCTCGTGTAGAGATGCAGCCAGTATGGGATGGAAAATGAGATCTAAGGGAGGAGCATTGGGGGACAGGAGCACTGGAAGAGCCAGAGATTAGTGTCACCCTTACCCCTCCATATAGAAAATCAGACTGGCAAGGAGAAGGTGCCTGCTGCAAAATAACATCTAACATTAATATTTTCCCGAGGCAGAGCTTTGTGGGGAAAGCAGTAATTAAATAAAACATCATCCTGTGCAGAAAGGCAGGTGAAGAGCACAGGACTCAGAGCCTGATGGCAAAGAGAGGCTGTCCAGGGCAGAGCTGGGCTGGGAGCTCCCCTGAGAGCTCTTGCATGGCCATGCTGACCATGAACCCCAGCACTGTGTTACAGCAGAGCCTTGTTGTTCTTTATCAGGCATTCCCTGCTTGGATGAACATCCCTAGGCTTAGTCTTCTGAGCAAATTATTGCCCATCTTCATTGTTTTAAAATAATCTTTACCCACAGAGAGACTATTTCAATGAGTCAGAAATTAATAAACAAGAAGAGGTGACAAGCCATGTTTGCTGATGGCACATTTCTGTTTGCCACTAGAATTAATAAGTTCCTACATTCATTCTGATCTCAATTTACTCCAGGAATGGTATCATTGAATGGAAAGCCAACTGATAATTAGCAAGCTTACTGATCACTGCAGCACATTAATTATATGTAATTGTAATACTGCTGCTGCCATGTGCATTTCTGGCAAAACCCATGGAAAGAAGGTCTCTGTGTCACCAGGTAGATTGGATGACTGTTTTTAGTTTGGTTTGTTGGGGTTTTTTTAATCCTGTGGTGTTTTGGCAGCACTGTCAACACTGGCAGTCAGCCTGAACCCAGGAGCTCTGAATGAAGAAACTTTGGCTTAATGTCTTCAGGAAATATGCTTGAGCCTGAGGGATATTTTTGTTATGCAGTTGAAATCTAGATGACTTTCTGATAGCTTGCAATCATTTCAAATAAATGTTTTTCTAGTTTCAGAGAAGACTATAACTGACTTGGAACTCCTGCCAAACTCAGGCAGAACCTGGCTGGGAGGGAAAGTTCACTTCTATGTATAATGTGCAAAGCTTTGTGTTTTCTTATCTGAATTTAAAGAAAGATCTTTGATCTTATTCCCATATCTACAAATGCTTCTCTGTCTTTATTGGTTCTCTAACAAATACTGTCAATGCTGGAAACTATGTTAAACTAAATGAAGAGTTACCAGTAAGTTTGTACTTTGGCTTAGTTATTACAGTGTTTCTTTGTTTACTAATTGACAATATTTCTACAAAACCGTTGGGATGGGTATTTCTGTGGCCAAACTGGGAGACAGGATATGCTCAGGAGCCTATCTGCTGAAATAATGTAATAATAGCAATTATCAGCTTCTCTACAGGTAGGCAAAGCAACCAGATCACAGCAATGACATCAAGCTAAGGTGCCCTGCAGAGAGGCTGAAATGACAATTTAGAGTAGCTTTCCCTGCAGCCTTTTCCTTAGAGGTGCCTAAAGGACAAGAGGGGAGACTGGCAGGAGGAGAGGATGGAGGACAGAGCAGCCTGGGCTCTGAGCCATAACCTGCACTGGGAGATGTTTGGAGGAGTGAAATCTGAGGCTGTCACTGCAGGTTTCCTGTCCTGCAGCTCCTGTCACACAGCAGTGCTGCTGAGGGCACAGTCTCTGTCCTGGCTCTGTGCAGAACTGGGTGTGAACCAAGCTGGCTTTGATTTCCTGAAGAACATCACCACTAAAGTTTCTGCCCCCAGTGAGTGAGAATAAAATTCTTCTTCTACCTACATATTTAACTCTGTACACTAAAAGAAAAGCAAAAGTTAATTTCACTCTGAATTGAGGACACTTATTCCTGCATGTCTACCTACAAGAAGACTTTATCTGTGCATTTGTGTCCAGTATTTAATGCTAGGATTTTATAGAAAGTGCTGTTATAAATATTTTCAAATAATCTCATTTTATTGCTTAAGTAGGTAGGGTAAAATCTGCAAAGGGTATGTGGAAGAATGTGAGCAAAACCATTTGCCAGGCTGCTGAGCTCATTTTCTGTTAGTTTGCTTCCTTTCAGTTGATATGAAAGTGGTGTAAATTGGAAAATAATCAAGTCCATTTAGGGAAACCAAATACATTCTTCATGCTGGCCTGTGGGACAAAGGAATAACTTTCTTTGAGCAGAGAGAAAGCTCAAAAGTTTTTCACTAAGAATTCCGAGCATTTTTGTTCATCTATCCTACTTTTGCTTGAGAGCTGATTTTGGCTTCATGTGCTTGTAATTGAAATTTGATATTGTTCATATTATAATATCGTTGGTATGCAAAATGGCACACACTGACTGTTTGATTTGTAAATGGCTGCTTTAAAATAGATGATCCTGAATATTAATGAAACAGGCTTTCAAACAAATTGCCATTTTCTTCTTCTCCTGTCCCTTTTTTTTGATGTAGGTGCAAAGATTTGACAGTATGGAAATTATGAAAATAAGCAACTTCATTTCATCAAGTGCACCATTAATTATTCATTAACTATTTGAAAAGCAGCATCAGCACTGTGTGTGTGTATATTTAGTGCCATTCACCATCTACTCTATATAATGTTCTCTGTCTTGGTTTCAGTAGGTGTTCATTATTAATTTTTATCATAACTTAGTCAAAAGACTGAGGTTCCCTTCATCAGATGCTTTTGAACTGGTAAGACCATTTCTGCTCCTGTTCTAACTGCAGGGGCATTTCCAGTGATGTATTTTGTGCAGTGCTTTTATCAAAGCAGGATACAACAAAGCTTTACAGCTAAATTAAAGTTGCCTTCGTACTTAAACTGAGCACTCAGTTCATCTCGTGCACCCTGTTCTGCACAGCAGATTTGTTTCACTCCATATAGATTTATATTTTCAGAAATCTTTACTTCAATGCTGACTAGGAGATTAAAAATTGCATTGCAATGAACTTCTTCAAAAAGGCCAAGTTCTGTCATGAAACGAAGTAAAAGAAAAATATGAAGTAGAACTTGCTTAAAAGAAAAATATTAAATAGTCATGAAGGTTATCTTGTATTACTAACATTAAGGTATAAGAATTTTTAAAAATGGCTTTCAACTCCTGAAAGGATTTCAATAGACTGTCCCAGGCAGAACCAGTGTTGCTGTGACTGAAGATCCAGGTGTGAGATCTAATGCTGGGATGTCATTCCAAGAGCCCTTGGAAATATTATGTACTTACCAGTACATGTAAGACTTATGGAAGTGGGTTTTCTGACTCTTGCTGAACTTTCACTGTTATTATTTTGGCCTCACAGAATAGAAAGCTTCTTACCTGTGGGTTCTGAGTGTCACACAATTAGATGCAATTGAAAATCAATAGTCTGAATAAGTGATGTTGAAAAATTATCAGCAAACATCCAGTCAGCCAATGGAATCACTCACTGTGCTAAGGAGGAGGAGGGGAGGCCACTTTCAGCAGAAGCTGTGCAGTTTTCAAAGAGAACAGATGCCCAAAGACAAAGTTGATAATAAAATCAGAAGCATCCCAATCTATGTAATTTATTCACTTTACTGAGCTCTTGATCCAATTTGCCATATGCTATGGGACATAAATTTTGAGTATATGTTCTGTTTTCTCTTATGAGCTTATCATTACACAAAAATATGTAAAACTTCTTTAGGAGAATGCTTAGGATCTGGTGAGAGCAAGGACATTCCAGAGGTTCCTCCTGTGATTTTAACATGGGCCATTGAATCTGAGTTTGGCAGCTTGGGTTGGTAATGTGTTGGATGGACTGTGAGTGGTTCATAATTTGCCAATAAACTGCACTCTCCAGACTCTGATGGCAGCAAAGGGAAGAGGAGGCCTGGGTCTGAAATGACAATTTGCTTTTCCTGGTGAAATCTCCATGGGGAAGCCAGAGACACAGGGTGAAATATTGGCTTCCACTATTTGTCCCTGGGCTTGACTTGCAGGGCTCACCTGTGTGCGCAGGTCAGCACTGGTGCTGGCTCTGTGGGGGTGGCAGAGCTGCTGCACCCACTGAGCTCTGGAGTGAACATTGTGGCCACAAATAAACATTCTTGACATAGGAAATGCGGACTCGTAGAAGCAGCAGAGATTTGGGTGGGGTCCTGTTCTGTCAGCTGAGTTAGCCTGCACTTGTGAGACCTCTGCAGATCGGAGCTCCATTCAGATGGCCCCTGCTTCACTGCCAGGGATGCTTCTCATCTGCAAATAAATATTTCTAGATTGTAATTCTCCAAATGTTAACTGGAGACAGCAGAGTTGTTTTGTGTTTCATGTCCTGAAGGGACTGTCTAGGATTTTTTGGAATATGGGAAAATCATGTAGGAATGGTAGGGAGCTAGAAGCTAATAGTGAAACATGTTTATTTTCAAAGAATAACAGAACACTCGCAGTCAGGCAATCTAGAGATGTGTTCAGAATGCATAATCCAGCAAACACTAAGGAATAAGACTTGAAATATGAAGAAACAAAGCCCGCAGTTAAGTTAAATATCCAATTAAGCTATCTGCTTGGCTGCAAAACATCATCCTGACAGACAATTTGTTCTGGGCAAGTCAAACATTTCAGCTATGAATTTATACAGGGCAATTAAAGAAACTAATCTATATTTGATGTGAAGAAGTGGTAAATTGGAAAACTTCAGAATTAATATGGAGGTTTAGACTGCGTGGACTTCCATGCAATCTTGCCACAGACTGGGGAAGGAAGTAGTGATTTTTGAATGATCCATATTAGTACCATTCTTCTCTGTAGAATGTCTCCAGCAGGGCAGTGCTACTGATTTCTGACTAAAACTGGAGGTGATGAGTGCCAACTCAATTTAATAGCCAGACACAAAGAAAGTATGCACAAGCTTACAATAATATCTGGAATAGACTTGCAGATTGTTTTGCTAAAATGGAATAATGAAGACTCTTTTTGCCTGAAAGATTTGCTTTGTTGCTGGATCCTGGGAAGGGATTCTCCCCCTGACTGCAGGATCTCTCTGGCTCTCAGATGTGCAGCTCTGCTGGTGGCTCTGGCTGGCACTGCTGAAATCAGCGGCAGCAGCTTCCCCTGCACCAGGGCCAGCATGGGCTTCCCAGCAGTGGGGGAATTTGGGGTTTGCCATCCCAAGGCTGATTATCTGGGGCTGGCCTGGGGCTGAGCTGCTTCTGCCCAAACAAGAAGAGGAAAGGAAAATGTTGTGCTGAGGGAGACATCCCTGAGCTAACTTTGAACCTCCAGCTGCTTCCAAAGGGAGCAGGAGCAAGGAACAATTGGAAGACTGAGAAATGACAGTTTCTGTTTCTGTAAGGCTCATTTCAAAAGCTTGAAACTCTCAAATGTTCAGCCTGAATGCATGTGTTACTACTGTCTCATTTGCATGCTAAGTGTTACAGAATGCTCCTTTCTCTTGAAAAAATGTCTGTTATTAATTTTTATGAGATTACTGTTTATATGAGGATTCTGATATAGAGCTCAGAGCCCATTGGTGCTTTTAAGTATTTTTTTTCTGCTTCATTTGTCTCCTCTTTCACTTAAAAAATTGCTCTCGATTCCTCAATTTCTAGTGCATAAAAATTTTGCATCTATGGGGAATTCAGGGCATGGCCTCCCTGTCTAAGCTGTAAAATACATGGGAGAATATTACTCCTAGAACATAAATAACTGGGCTTCCTCTCTCTTCCCCACTGCCCCCACTTTTTCTCCATGGGCTTTACTTTAACCAGCCTAAGGATCTGTTCCATTCCTTATTCCTGCAATGCCAGAAACACTCAGAACCCTGAAAAGGCTGGGATATTTCTATAGCTGACGTTGTCTTATTGTTCACTTGTGTCCCTGGATGCAAACCTTCTACCCCTGACTCGCTCTACCCCAAACATATCCTGCTCCTAAAAATGGATTTTAGCCTTTTGAGGTGTGGAGAACTGCATTTGTGCTGATAACTTGTCGATAAGGCAAGTTTTAGTTTAATACAAGGTGGAATTGCTGCACTCTATGAAGGTCTTGAAAAGCAGAATTTATAATGAAAGTGGCAACTGACCAATAGGTAGTGAGGTTATTGAGGTACTGCTGTAATAAATTGTTTTGACTATATGAAATGGCGACATAAAGAAAACCCATTTGGTTTTAGAGCATAATTATCCCATTATTCTACTCTCTAAATTTTGTTTTACTGCTTTCTCCTAAAATAAATTTTATTACAACCATAAGCATATTAAGCCATAAAGCAGTCTGTCCCACGGGCAAGTGTTTGCAGTTATGGTGTGTGCTTTGTGTGTGTAAGACAAGCCATAAATTATGTGACATGTGCAGGGACCATAAACTCCACCAGTGACTGAAAACCTTAATGTACTACCATCATCACAGTTCAGAAGTTTGTGCAGGTTTTCCCATTAAACCATTGCTGAGCAAGCACGTTCAGTGCACAGAGCACAGATTTCCTTAAAGCTTGGGAAAGGAAACAAATAACTGTGGGGATTTTTGTTTGGTGTTCTTTTCTTTTTCATTTACTGAATTATTATTGGTTCTGTGAAGCTGCATCTGCAGTTCCTCGAAGTAGCATGTTTGGTGTTTTGTTTTGGAATGGCAGTGAACTGAAGACCTGAACACCTCTGGAGTCCAGGACCTTACAAGCTGGGGTCCATGAGCTCTGTTCCCTCTGTCTGGTGCTCAGCTGTTCCATGGCTGTTGGCCTTGGGTTTGAGGGGACAAACTGCTAAATCAAAGCAGATGCCAAACACCCAGACAGGCAGGCTGCCAGTGGGTGACCTGCTGGTGTAAAAATGTGTAATCTATATTCTGCTTTGTTGTATCTTCAAAATGGCCTTTTGGTTGAGGGAGTATTTTCTGTTTCTGCGCTCCTTATAGCAGAAATATTACCTATTTTTGAGAAAATTTATAGGCAGCATAATTTGTTTTGTCAATGTGCATCTTCATCTGGTTTCCTGATTTTCAGTTGTTTTTCTTCAATAAATAAGGTTGAACAGCTAAGATGCCAGCAAGGGTGGAGTCCCTATTGTCACAGGTGGGAAGAAGCTTGGTGCTTCAGTTTCTAGCTCTGCCCACTTTTCCCTGCTCAGGAATTGCTTTACCACCTGCATACAAGGGAATTGGACAGAGCAATCCATTATCACAGTGTAAAACACATCAGCCTATGAACAGAGGCTCCAGGAGACTCAGCTCGTGCACCTGAGGATCCACAGCACATTCACACCTTCACCAGGCAGGACAAGGCTGCAGCCAAACACATCTGAAGCATCAGGAGTTCTGGATACAGCAGGAAGTTTAGTGACTAAAACTTTTACAGAAGAGGATGGATTAAAACATGCACTCTGTTGGTAAAGGGCAGAAGGAGTCCCAGTAGCCTTTGTGTCTCAGAGGTGCAGCTGGGATGTGTGTTTGTGTAGGTTCCAGCAGCTCCTGCAGGGTTTGGTGTGGCCAAGAGGCTCTGTAATACTGATGGTGCACAAAGGAATTGACTCACACAGCATTGACAGGCTGGGAGTAGCAGGACAGAAATGCTAGCAGGGAGATCAGAGGGTTATTAGGAGAAGAAAAAAAATTTTATGAAATCCCTTCTAACCCGAACACTTCATTGCTGGCAGGAGGGAGATGCCTGGATATCACAACAAAGGTTGTGATATCACAGCAGAGTCATCCACAGAGGCCACTGAACTGGAGCGAAATGATGAGCTGGAAGAGTAAAAGGGCAAAAGAGTGAAAATCAGATCTGCAGAGCCCAGGCACTCAGCAGGGAAAGCTGGAGGATCAAAGGTGCAATTAAAAATCTGCAGACAGGAATAGAAATATTGACCAGCAAAGTTACAGAGCTTCAAATGTAGAAACAGCAGGTAACTCCACAGGGGGTGGGAGATGCATTAAGGTCAGCCCAGGCAGGATTTCAATCGAGAGGAGCAAGGTAACACCTGGTCAGAGGCTGAGAGGGCATGAAAATTAATCTCTGAATGCTGCAGAGGATCTAAGCTACTGAAAGAGGAAAATCCTGGTCCAGACTGGACAGGTACAGCAGAGCAGACCAGCAGGGACTGGAGCCATTCTGCATCGACAGACCTGGCTAACCCTGGGTAAATATTTTATTAGATCAACACCTGAGTGCTATTTACTGCTTCAGATAAGGACCAGAATATTATGAGAAGGTAAGGACAGTTTTATTCACTCAGCAAGCACTGCTGACCAGGAGAGCACGTGGCCATCCTTTGCATACCTGGATCTGGTGTGGGCTCTCAATCCATTAAAAAAGAGCTGCCAACTGATTTTTGTTACCATTAGCAGAACTCATGTTTTATTAAAATCTCTCCCAGAAAAATTATTTAGTCCTGTTTTAACAATACAAGTGAAAAGAATATAGTAGTGCCCTGGTTTTTTCTCCTATGATGCCTTTTCATGGATACAAATGTGTTTTTCTTTCCAGCTAATGTGGATTTACTTGCCTCTGGTTTCAGCTCCCTTTCCACACTCAGTTACAAACATTGTGTGTCTGCACTAATTTCCAGAGCTTTTTAACACCCAGTATTTTATCCTCAAGAATGCCTTTTAATCAAGCAACTTTTCAGTCTCCTTCTTCATACACTAAGTGAATTGAATTCATGTGTTTTCACTTGAAGACACATTCTGAAGCCTCTGAAGCATTTATGATTTTTTTTTCCAAACCCTAGCATTTTTCAACTTCCATTTAAAAAGTCTCCAGGACTACCTGCAACACAGATATTTCCCTCTCGTTCCCCAAATTCCTGTTCATTATTGCCCAGAGTGCCACATGTGGGGTACCACATTTCCTTTGTCCAGAACAGTCCACTTCCAAGAGTCCCTGCTGGATTTTTATTTTCCCCAGGATATTCATTTCATTCACAGCCCATGTCTTAGACTGCACTGCATGGAACAAAATCAGACTTTATTTAGCACAACTCACCTGTCACACCCAATATTAAGCTTTTAAGTTACTTTTGATCACAGAATAAACATCAAACTTCAGGTCCTGGAACGGGTCCCACAGAACTTCAGACCATGCAAATGATGTCCTGTTGGCATCTCCCTGGGAGATTTGTCACTTTGCAAATTCCTAATCCACATGCTTCAGAATCAAAACACTGGATTTCTAAGTCAAGCATCTTTAAACAGTTTAAGGAAGTTAAATTAATACAATTATAACCAAATTTATAATCTCAGGAGAAAGCTCTAGGCTTGCCTAGGGTTTTTTCCAACCAAGCCATGTAGATGGACTTCAATTAAATTCTTCTACTTAGAGAACTGATATTTCCCAAGAGCTTTTAGGTTTTATGTATCCTTATTAAAAGTTACACACATTTCAAAAGTTTTGCTTACAATTATTCCTTTCCCAGAAACAAAAATCATTGTTTTTATCACCCACCATTCAAGGACCTTTTGCTATTTTCCCTTCCACATCCTCCCTGAAATATTTTTAACAGTTTTGGGTTTTTTACCTTTAATTTGCATTTATCAGCTTGAATCTAACTGCTGTACCCAAGCACATTCAGGTTTTATCTGTAGTTTCAATAACAAAAACTGAGAGCGGACCTACAAAAGCAGATTTTTCTGGAAGAACAGAAATTTCCTTTTTCAACAAACTTCACTCTCAACAGTTTCTTCTTTGGTCTTGCAAGCCCTTTCCAGGGTATCATTCTCCACAGGCTGAAACATGAGGAGCTTTTCTTGCTGCATGAGTCACTTCCGTACACCAGCATAGAAACCTCTGATGTTACTCGGGATGCTCCTTCTAATTATCTGGAGATGCAGATCTGCATGAATTATGTATATATTGGGCTGGTAACAGAACCAAAATATGTATTAGAAGTTCATTTGACTCATGCAAAAAGGAGAATGTTAAGGCTTTTTAAAGGAAAGCAAATGTAAATTCCCTTTTCAGAGCAAACTCCAGAGGATTTTTGAGGACCAGAAGTTTAAGAAAAGCCTAATTGCAAATACCCCTTTCAAAGGTATGGCAACCAACATTCCTGAAAAGTTTTCTGCCACTTTTGGATAACTGGATTATGTGTGAAATCTAATCCCACACAGATCTGGTTATCAGCAGAGTCCTCACTGGTGCCCTGATTCAGTCATGCAGTTTTAATTTCGGATATTTGGATTTTCTAAAGGTGTCTGTTAAGGTCACTGTTTAGAAAAGTGCTAAGGACAACAATTAGATTTCAAAGCATTTTGAGCTAGACAGGGCAGGTGCCCTTGCTGCCTGTCCATGTTCTGTAAAGAATTAAGCACCCAGTGTTAAAAGGGCAGTTCCAATGCCATGAACAGAGAAATACATTTTTTACAAATGGGAGGGAACGATGAAAATTCACTGCTTTAGGTCACCAGCTCTATTTCAGGGATGAGATCTGAAACTGTCTCCTTCTACAGTTTTAGCATTAATGCACCAAAACTGCCCATGAAATGGTCTTAGTACTCTCTTTGCATCTTAAGGGTACTTTTATTTATAAACAAAATAAATTATAATACACATAAAAATTTAAGAGATGTGGTTCATTATAGACAGTATAGTTAAATCTGACTGGGCTCCTGTGAGCTTCATAGAAGCCACAATAAAATCTCCTTGGAATAAAAATAAATAATATAAAATAAATGGCTGAGCAAATTAGATTTCCTGGTGTTTCATCTAATTAAGCCACCTCTTAACTCAAATTGGTTGGCTTTTTAATTACCAGTTAATCTCACCCATACAATTAGGGGCTTTTCTGCTCATACCTTTTCTTTAAACTCTGCCGTGATTTCAGTGGGGTCTTTGGGCCTGTGGTGCTATTGTTCAGCTTCTTTTAAAAAAAGGTCTGGCATATTGACCTGCATGGGCATAACATTGGAAACAATAACAGTACACTCTCTCTTTCTAAAGGAATTCCCCCCCTAAGAACAGCTAGACCAGACTACATTTCTAATGCCTTGTCCCTGGTATAAAAGAGCAGCATAGAAATCTTCCAGGTTAGGTATTGTCCAACTCTGCAGTAGTGCAGAGAATTCCTAATAAAGCTTAGATTGGAATGAATTTATAGAACATCACTGATGGAGAATTACACAAGGAATTTTAAAAGCAAACAGCAACATTTTTCATTTGCCAGAGATTTAAAATAGTATCTTTAAAGTGACCAAAATTTAATCTTGAAAAAAAAAGCCACAAAGCTATTTGAATAAGATCTATACCATCTACCTCTCAGACTCCAAAACATTGATGTCTTTGAATTGATGTCTTGCCAATATAAATCACAATACTATTTTTGGTTATTTATGAACAAAGAGGGAGTGCAAAGCTTTTGCTTTTAGCAGCCTTCATTCATTTTTAAGCATCTCACTCTTGCAAGGAAATTGCATTTTGCCACCAGAAACATAACTCACAGTGTTGTCCTCCAAACCAGCTGCCACCCTATTTGGTTTACAATGCTTTAACCAAAAGCTAAAAAATATAACTTCAAAATTGAAATTTAACTAGTAGAGAGAGTTTTCCTGGTCATCCAAGAATGCTTCCCGACATGAATTCCCCAGTATTTACACATCCATTTACACATCCTGCAAGTGGAGCTTATCCCTCCCTCACACATACAGCCATATCTGTCTATCAAACACACATTCATACTTCCTGAGCTTTCCTAACAACACAACCATAAACCACAAATTCTGCAGGCAAATTAAATTTATTAAACACTTCATGCTGCTCTCAAGGAGCTCCCTGTACAACAACCTCTGTCCCACATGGCTGCAAGCAGAGCAGCAAAGCACATTGACAGCTATGAGTAGAGTTCATTTATTGGGTAACCCAAACATCACACAAAGTTCTCACTGTTTTTTTTTTTTCATTTAGAGGAAAAAGCACAGTATTAAACAGGTTTTCCACCAAAAAAAAAAAATCATAGATAAATGGGAAAACAAGGTAATTGCTTGGTGCATTTCAGTGCCATTGAATGATGGCATTTGCTGGCTGAATACCTGAGGGGTGACACTGCACAGACAGCACAGCTGTCCCTGGCTGCACTGCACACCCTGCTCCTCCAAACCTGCTGCAAGGTGCAGGAATGCTCAGGAATCCCAAGCATCTGACATTTCCTGGCTGCCTTTGTCAAACCAGAGCAAGTCTGGGGTTCTGCACTCAGGGAGGGGCAGCAGGGGGTGGTACAAGGGGAGTATTCACATTTCAAATTCATTCATCTCCATCAAATGAGGCAGCACTAGAGGGCTAAGCTTCATTCATTCTAAACATCTCATGACAAGAGACACACACAGCCTTTGAAGTGCAATTAGAAAAAAAAGCACAATTTTATATAACCTCAAGATTTCTCATAGCATCAAAAATGGAGAAGGAGGCATCATTTATCAGAGTCTGGAGGCTGAGAACCTTCACTGCAGGTGCATTTATCCTAGAAGTATCTCTGATATCTTACAGTTCATCTCTTGAAGGGCTAGAATTGTTTTATACACATAAGCACTCGCCAGTAAGATCTGACATCAAAATTAAAATGCAGTTGTGTAAGTGTAAACAACATCTCAGAGTCAGAAAACAGATGGGTTAGATGCTCAAGAGCAGTATAAAAGGCAAGGCAAGGATAGCTTAAATAGGGAGAGACTGACATCAAAAAATCACTTCAACTACACTCCTACTTTAGGAGGCATTTTGACAGGATTATGTAAAACAATCAAGTTTTCCTGGGACACCATCCCAGCAGATTACAGCAATATGCTCCATCTGATCTCACCACCTTTCCTGGGCATTCAAATGCCAATCTCCAGAGAGCCATGAGTGGCAGAAGACAGATGCAGACATTTCTTGTATTTTCATAAATTTATTGTGGGCAAAGATTAATCCAATCATGTTCAGTCACCAAAGTTTGACACTTAAAAGCTGTACCAGTGGCAGCAATTTGGATGCACAGTATTTCCATTTAAGTAAAACCTTCACAAAACCTGAGGTCTCCCTGCCCACAGCAGGAGTTTGGAACAAGATGTTCTCTGAGCATCACCTTCCAACTCAGATCTTTCTAGAAGTCTTCTGTCTCACATTTCAAGCCAAATCATTCAGATGGATCTTACACATTCCCTCCCGATCCTCTTCCTCCTGCTCAAAGCCCTGAGCCTCTGACACCTGCAGGTCTCTGGAGTCCCTGCCAGACCCAGACACTGAAATGCAGAGGGAGAGAAGCTGAGTTTCTGTCAGAGGGAAGGAGAACAGCCAGGTTCTGGTGGTTTACAGTGCCCTGCAGCAGTGAGAAGTTTCAGCCAGGCAGCTCCAGTTGCTGATACAGCAACACCAATAACTTCAATCACACCTCACATCCTCAGGGACTGCACAAGGAAAGGCATGGGGTGAGCAAGAGGGAGAAAATCCCAGTAGAATGGAGTGTGCACAGTCAGGGTGTGAGCACGGTGTGCACCATGTGGTAATACAGGTTATAAACCCTGATCCTCTCAGATATGATCTCACCTGTGATGGTCTGTTCCCAGAAGGGTTTCATGATTGATATGAAATTATGCAGGGCAAAGCTCTTAATCCACATTAAGGACACCAATGACACAAAACTTGATGCTTGAATTACACACCCTGAAATCACTTAATGTCAGCTCTGCCTCAGTCATAAAAATCCTGGAAAAGGAGGATTATTTGGTGTGCATTCAACATGATCCACCCAGGCTTAGATTGCTCAAACAGAAATACCTTCATTCTGAAACTTTCATATATGAGATTTACCATCAGGCCTCTCCACACTTAAAACACCCAGCCAGTCCCTTTGCAGCAGCTATCTCACCAGAATTATACAGAATTTTGTAATATCTCTGCTGAAGAGGAATAACATTTGTGTTCATACTCTGCAATATTTCATTTGTCATAAAAATCAATAGAAATTTTCAGAAAGGCCATTTTGTGCTCTGAATGTGCTAATATGACATTCACCAGGCCAAATGAATTCTCCAAGCAACAACTGGCTTCCTGGAGTTTTGATTCAAAACAAGAGCCCAGCCTTTTCCTCTGCTCCCCCACTGTCTGCAGCAAGGGAGATTCCCCCCTTGGTGATGTGCAGAAGACAGCAAAGAGGTTATGACAGCTCCACATGAGATTTGCCACCTCTGTTCCAGTTTGTCACTCTCAGCCCTGAGTAGGAGACACAAGTTTGTCACTCACTCTCTCCCATGCTCTCCTTGCCCTGCATGTCTCCATTCCCAGTGGGAGTTTCACACACTTGGGCTGTTATGTCCACAATCCCATTCAATTTTCATGCTGAAAACTCCATACTGAACAAAACCTCAGGGGTTCCCAGGAGTCCCATCCACTGATGGGATCCAAGAGCAGGAAAAGGATCTTTGATTTGGTGAATGCAAACAGTTAAGACAATGGGTTTATCACAAACCCAGTGGCCCCAGATCTTCAGGAGAAACACGTTGGCTCCAGAGCCCTGGCCTTCTGCCAGTGGGCTTTGGCCAGTGAGAAACCTGAACTCCAGAAGGTTTGTGAGATTCCAAGAGGAACAGCAACACCACTATGTCAGATCTGAAAACAAATCTCTTTCAAAAGGCTCCAAGGATGCAATGACAAGCCAGTGATCACTGGCAGGGCTCTGCTAAGGATTGTTCAATACAAACACAATAAAGAGCACAGGTGACCCTTGTACCTGAAAAAGCCTTTTAGATCTCCTTTTCACACCATTCTGCCCCTTTCTGGGGCCATGTCCTGTCCCCCCATGCCCTCACAGGTGCCCACTCCCAGCTGGGTCTGTGCTGGTCACCAAGATGTGTCCAGGCCCCCCCCAGGACCAGCTGACACCCAGCTGGGTTTCCTCGGGCCCAAAGGCACCAAAAGAGTGGCCAGCTCCTGCACAGCCAGCCCTGCTCCTGCCTGCAGCCACCCAGGAGCTGGCAGAGACCTCAGCAATCCCTGTCCCCTCCCGTGCCCCACAGTGCAGCTCCAGAGAAAACAAATCCTCAGCAATCCCTGTCCCCTCCACTGCCCCACAGTGCAGCTCCAGAGAAAACAAACCCACAAAAGCAACAAACATCCCTGAGCAGCCATAATGCTCCAAACCATCTCAGCACTGCTTTCCACATCCAAATAGACCTGGGCCTCTCTTGGCATCCTCCCTCCTACACCCCAAAATCTGTGACATGGGCTCCTTTGAGGATAAATGAATTGAGGTATAGAAGGATCTGACTGAGGATCAGGGGGCACCCTGTGCCAGGGGGAGTGCAAAAGCCTCCTCTGGTGCCCCCCAGAGCAGGTTCCTTGGGTGTCCAGGGAGAACAAAACCTATTCTGAGCCTGCCATCAGCCACCAGGGCAGTGCTGAGCTCCAGGGACACCAGGGAGGCAGGGGAAAGGAAACAGCCCTGAAACCAGAGCTCAAGGAGCAGGAACAGCTTGTTCCACCCTCCCAAAGGCAGAAACCCCTGTGTAACACAGTCCTGGGGCCTTCCTGTTCACCATGGTTTGCTGAAATAGCACAAGGATTTTGATCTCCTGCTCCCTCGTTGTTAGAAAAAGAGAAGGGCTTTTGTTTAGCGTTGAAAAGCTTTTAGAGACTAAATATATAATTCATCCAAACAGTATCTGCTCCATCAGACACAATTCTGGACAGGTTAATGCCAGCCTGTCACACTTCTCAATGAGCAGCATCCTTATCTTGTCCATATAATTCAACTATTGTACATAAAAAGCAGTGAGGAAAAACCTAAGAAGATGGAAGAATGTTAAAATAAAACAGAATTAAAATGCATTTCCAGTCAGGAATGCAAGTGCTCAAAAATGGCACATTAGTCCACAGGAAAGCTGTACAAGCAAATTGATGGTTTTGGTTCACTGGCAGAACAAAAAACCCCCAGCTTTTACTAAAAGAGGAAATTACTTTACCCTTCTTAGAGTAAAGGTAGGCCCAAGCCCATGGCACGTTCACAGCTGCAGGAGTTCAGGTAGAAACACGAACATCTCATACAATTTACTCCATCTGTGGACAGATATTGAAAACAAAATATATCCATACTTTTCAGGGCTCCTAAATGGACCTAAGGCCAAGAAATACATTTTTATCTAAAATGTCTTTATTTAGTGTGAAGAAAATTTTATTGTCAGATGGAAAGGGAAAAAAGCAAATTTAATAAAAAAGTTCAGATGTCAAAGCTAATCTGTTATTCTAAATTTTAAATGTGACTTTTTGGAAATTACTAACCTCAAATAGATATTATTTAATTTTAACATCAGTTTGGAGGTTTTATCTTCCATAGCTCTCCAAGTGTATGACCTTAAAAAGAAATAATGCCCCTTTTTCACTTGACAATCCCCTGTGCTGAGACTGACACTACAATGATCAGTTAATCAGGAAGATCTTAACTCTCCCTGGCTTTACACACTGAATTGCTGCTAATGACTTCTTTTAATTCTCATAAGAGATTTAACTGGGAATGGTGAATAGTTAATCCATACCTTTTAGAGTCTCCCATAAAAACTACAATGCAATCCATAGGGACTATTTATATGCTAAGAGAGAAGTTTGACATCTAACCGCAATAAAGATGAAAAAAGAGGATATTAATGCTTATTTTACAAGTGTCAAGTCATTTTTCTAGCTTTTAGAACAAAGAAAAAATTGGTAGATCTGAAGACTGAGCCAACCTGGTTTGTTTATTTAATTGGAAGAACATCCTTTCTGTATCAAACCTGTGCACAGAAACATCTTTGTCACCATCACATACTTACCATGATTTTTTTTTTGCAAAATTACTCTACTAGCTCCAGAAAACTATCCAGATGAAACATCCTCCCTATCATGGCAAGCAACTAAAAGAGTAACTATGTGGAATTACAAGCCATCAGCAAAGCTCTTTTCCCATAATCCCGGGTCCAGAGACACTGAACACATTTTGGTTCTTTCCTTTTTACGCCATCCCAAAGGTAGCAGCAGGTAGTGGATTTATGGTTGCACAGCAAGGAAAGGCTGTGTTACACTCCTTGTTGTTACATCTCATTTTTATTGTGGTCAATATCATTTCCAGCTAAAGAGAGCAAAAAGCTGCAGTTTTTAATAATTAATTTTAAATTATAATTATTTTTAGAATTATATTATATATATAATTATATATATAATTTTGTATCATTAAATATATTCTATATATATTATAATATATTATAATTTATTTTTATAATAATAAAAAAGGCAGATATTAGGTACTGATGTGCACTTCTAACTCTGTAATTCAGCAGATTAGCAAGGGTGGTATCCTCATTTCCATATGCATTCTTTGTAGTGTGTTCCAAGTACAGTTACACAAACTGCTTAATATTTCTGAATTAACTAAAGGGAGCCTCTTGTGGCTAGAGATATTTGTTATTCTAAGTGTTTTAGGCTGTCAGGCTAATTTCATTTAGATTGCTATCCTCTGTTTGATGCCTTTAATATTCTTCATTGATTATCCAACACTTTGTGGATCATCCAAGGAGTTCCTCCCATCAGAGTTTTATGGGAGCCCCCTGCACTAAAGAATTCAACTCCTTGAACTCTTCTGCTGCATTCTCCACAGTATTTGTGGTGATAAACATTTGTCACTAAAAAGGTGACTGGGGAAATCATGCCTTATTAGCAAAACAAGCTTCTTGCTCTGCACTCAAAAAAGCATCATGTCTAATTATGAATTTTACAGGAACTGTGTGATACAGTAATTGGGATGAATTAAAAGTGCCTTCAGCAAGCCCATTTAAAGAAAATTAAGATAGTAAAAGGTAATATTTGTTATATTTAGCCATTAGTAAATATTTTCAACTAATACAGTAATGGGGGTAAAAAAAACAATTCCTAGAAGAAATATTTCTGTGTTTCCTGTAATTATTGAAAATCAAAATATATTTGGTAGAAAGCAAAGTAATTATCTACTTGCACTGGCAAACTTTGCAGCTATGAAGGGTTAGGTTTTTCCCCCAGTTAATGAAATACTGTTCCAGGAACCAAACTCATTGCTCATTTCTTTCCTCCACTTCTATTCATTCCCTAGATTAACAAGCCATTATTCTAGAACCAAAATGTTATTCTCCCAGTGTGTAACTCTGAACACTTATTACAATGATAGCCAGGCATTTGTAGAGTTGCACACTTTCAAAGGCAGATCTTGCTAATAACTGTTTGAAATTTGCTGTTCCTGTATCAACAATAAGAAGGACCAAAAAAACCAGCACACAGAAGGCACCAGGTGCCAAGAGCTGCCCTTACTATTTTCATTCAAGAAAAGAGCAAAGCACACAGCAAAATTAATTCCCACAAGCTCTTTTGATTTGGGATTTTTTTTTAATTGTCATGTCTGTATATTAGATGCAAGATAAAGTAGCTGCAGCATCCTGTGATAACATCACATACAACAAACAGCATCATCATAAACCTGGGAATTTATTTATCTCTGATGTGATTTGTACATTTTGTCCTTGCAAGTGTAAATTTCTTTCTTTGCCCCTTTGTTTTTCTCTTATCACTGGAAGGTCATCACATTATTATCATCCACCATTCAGAAAACGCCAGGTTGCTAATAACACTCCTGAACCCTTCCATCTCTCCATCTAAGGACTGGGAGGGGAGAAAGGGGGGCTAGGAAAGGAATTGTGCCATTTAAAATCATAATTCAATGGCTACCTGGCTTGAATGCCACAGCATCTCAAACCTGTAGCTCAGGTGTTTTCTGTACCACGACTGCAGCCCCAGAGACAACCACAGTTTTCATCAGGTGCTGAGAATCCTTTCATTCCATCATGCACATTTCAATCCAGAATCTTGCTGGAACATCAAATCTGGCAAAAAACCATCCCAGACAGATTTCTCAGACAGGATTTTCCAGAGCCCCAAGGAGTCAGGCACACACCTTCAAACAGGATTTGATTTTATTAATAATACTCTGGCCTCCCTCCTCAGCTCCAAATCCACATCTGCACTCCTGTTCCCTGGGGATGGTTTCTGTGCTGCCATCCCTGTGCAGCAGCTCCTCCTAAGTGGAGTGCTTGCAGGCTGAGCTAAAGCCTGCAAAACTGGAGCCCAGCTTTATTCCTGAGGTTCAGCTTATCTCTGTTGTAAAGGAAATGATGGAGCCTGAGAGTGCTAAACGTGCTAGGAAAACATGTACCCAAATAATTATAATATGCCATTAATGAGGATTAAACATTAATAAAATTACTTGCAGAGGGTTCAGTCAATGGCTGGTATCTTTCATGTTAATTAATACTTGGCACTGTACAAATACTCAGAACATACTTTACTCTATTACATTTGCACAAGACAGCTTCCAGAGCAATTTTAGGTACCTGCTAATGAGAAATAATGGTTGTCTGAGCAAAGCATTGGGCTGAGCTAAAACACAAAGCTTTGTTCCAGGATTTAAGAGGTGCCCATGATTCCCAAGTGTCTTTCACTCCATCACTTTTGATTCCAACCCATACTCAGGGCAGATGACCAAGCTTCTCCAGAAACAAGAGCTCCACCAAACACTTTTTTTTTTTTTTTAAGGACAAAGTCCTGCTTTGGGATTAGCCCTAGAAACGTACCAGTGCTGTGTGTAGGAATATATAAATCTCTCTGGTGGACCTTTTTCCATTCATCAGAAAAAGACAGGCTTCTTTCATTTTTCAAGATCTAAATACAAATTTGCACCTTCTCTCCAGATTAAAGGCTGAAATGAGTTTTTCTGGCACCCTCATGTCTCCATGACCAGCACAGCAGTCCTCATATCAGCACAAATCCTTTCCAGAAGGGACAACTGGGGCCCATTTAGCTTCAGTCTGGTAGTGTGGAATAATTCATTTGGACAGTCAATAATGCCACTCTCTAACACTGCAGCCAAACACTGGCAGAGACAGGAGAAAAGGCCTTCAGCCCAGACTAAAACACTGCTTTTTCAGCACTGTGCACTTCAGGTGCTCATTTAAATGGCAATTAGACACCCTGCAGGGGTTTGTGGTGGCTGCAGGAGGATCTGACCTGACAGGTGGGAAAAGCTGTCCCTGCTGACCCTGAATCTTCAGAGCTCCAGATCCCCCACTGGGGGGAACACTGCCTGCTCTGTACATGGAAACCATCCACTGACATTTAATATTTCATGTTCTTTTCCCAGCTACACTGCAGATCACCTGCTCACTTTACCAAGCTGAAACAAACTGCCAAAATCACACAATAAATGTGAGAGGAGAAACACCCACTCCTCCCCTTGAAAGGAATTAGGTGTTTGCAATAAGATTTCTGAAGAAACTTAATGCTGGAACTCTTTTATTTTCCCACTAAAAATGTGGCTGCAAAACTTTGGTCAGGTTGGCCTCAGAGGCCAGTCCAGATGCTCCAGCTCGCTCTCTGCAAGTGCCAAAACAATCCTTCATGCTGCAAGAAAACAACCATTCCTTCATAAAGCAGAAAAAGCTCACAGCTTTTTCATATCCTCCCTGGATCATCAGGACATTTTCTGGTCCTGCTGAGCACAAATGATGGCAGTACCAGACAGGTTATCATCACACTGTCAGAGATCCCTCAAGCAGCCAGCTGCTGCTACTTCAGCCTGGTTTTCATCCACCACAGCTCGCCAAAGGCTCCCATTGCTGCAGCAGGCACTGCCAGCTGGCAGGAGTGCTTCAGGGAGGAGAAAGGCTTTGTTCAAGGCTGCTTCCCCCTCCGCAGGGGGAAGTGTCACTTACTGACAGGTCCCTGTCAGCCAGGAGTGACTGGCAGGTTACTTGCATTCCTCTTGAGAACACATCTTGTTAATATGTGCTTAAAACTTCTGAAAGCCCACAGGTCAGAAAAGCTTAACAGCAGCTCTCTCCAAGCAGAAGGACGACTTAAGGTTAACTGCTTCCTTAATGTGCAATAGTAAAATAGATTTACATAGATAAAGTCCTTTGATTTTAAGTAGCACTTTCTTCTAAGGTAGCTCTGCCACAGAGGAGACACGACCTTGTTCAAACACCCTTTGAACTGAGGCACAGGAAATCTTTCAGCTACAAGTTTCCCAGACTGGGCTCACTGAAGGAACTTTCTCCATGTAACAGGAAGGAATATCAATCGTTTTATTACAGGGTTTTACTCAATAATGAACAGGTTTGGTGAGCAAGCATAGAAATCTTGGCTGGGACCAGACTGCATTGCTGCTGCCCACAAGGAAAGGAATGGGAGGAAAAACACCACAAAGTGCAGCAAGCAGGACACTTGCAAGGTTTACTCCCAAAAGCCAACACCCACCAGGCAAAGCAACACATGAGGTAAATGTTTGCAGTCCGGCAGGACACACTGCATGCTGCAGATAAATGTCAGGATAAAACAGGAATCCCCAACCAATTTAAATATTCTTAGAAATAAAAGCATAGTTTTAGGAATAGGTTAAGGCAAATATCCCACAGTAGCCCTGTTTGCATGGCCTGAAGGGTCAGCAATGACTCAACAGGGATGTGCACTGCACAGAGGGGGGGCAGCCACGTCTCCCCAAGGACCACAGGAGGCACATCCCAGGGACCTCGTGGAAAGCAGCAGCCCCACAGCGTGGGGAGGGTAAAAAACTGAGGAAAACGTGCTGGGGATGTCCTGTGCAGGGCTAAGAGTTGGATTCTGTGTTCCCTGAGGGTCCCCTCCAACTCAGAATATTCTGTGCTTTCATGAGAGGGAGAAGCTCACATACCCTGGAGATTCTGCTCCTCCACCTTCACCTGTTGGTCCAGCCAGATATGTCACCTGTCCCTACAAAGCTCACATGAGACCAGACCAGGCTGTCACTCTGCTCTGTGGGTCCCACACAGACCCATCCTGCTGCCACCCCCTCCAGCACTGGCCCTGTGCTGGTGTCCCCAGTCGCTGTGTGACACTGGGACATTCACAAAGCACCATCTAAGTGGTTCAGATTAAGTCATTCATTATTATAGTCGTTAAGATTTCACTTCAAGATTTATCCTTTGCCCATGTCCCCATTAAACAAATTGGGTGTTAGTTTCCAGTTATTCATTTTGCAGAAGCAAATCCATCAGGGAAGTAGTACAGTAATTTTACACATGAACTCCACTTCTCTCCAACAACACAGATTTTTTTTTTTTTTCAGTTTTTAGGAAGAGGGGCTGCTCAGCCATGCAGAGGCACTGGCAAAAGCAGACCCACACTAGGTGTTGTGTGGTTTATGAGATCAGAGCCTGCACCACACCAGAACACACCTCACCAGCCAGCTGAAAATAAAAGCGACTTAAAGCCACTTTAAGGAATTGACTCTTTGCTCAAAAGCAGGGACCTCTGGAGGAGTTTTCTCACACTTTGAGGCAGAGGAGAATGAATGTGCCTTCAAAAGCACTGATCCACAAAAGGAGGATCTTCCTTTTAGATCACAGCAGGTCAAGATGAAATATTAATTTTCATTCAAAATTTACATTTTAAGACTTGTGTGCTACCTGGGATCCATAATTACATCCTACTAAAAGTCCTCTATACTATCAAGTCGACCTAGTTTTGTTTTCTGTTTTGGGGCATGTATTATTGGTGTGTCTATTAAAACAACTCTTCTGCTTTGGGACCAAAGGAAGAGGGAGGAGGTAGAAGGCAGAACATCAGAGATGTCGCTAAAAATCCACATAGCAACTTTGCATAGCAATATTTGCAAAGGTCTGGGGAGAAGCAGGTTATACATGGAGTTTTGGGAATGGCAGCATGGCTGAATGCAGATTGAGAGCCACTCGTTAGTGCTTCCTGCTGGAGGGCGAGTGTCATCACCGCACGGCAGCTCAGGGAGGTGTGAAATGGGATCATTATCCACTCCTGCCCCCCACTCTGAAATGATGGTAATGAAAACAATATATTCCTCAGTCCTCCCAGGAACGGAAAGACTTGGAGAGGAACAAGAATATTAAAATAAAAAATACCAGGGGAGCAAAGTGATTTTTCAAACACCAAAGCAGTCTACAAGCTCAAACACTTACCTTGCAAGTGCATTTTCAGTTTAGTAATAATTAGATGCCCAGTCAGAAGAAGCAGAAGTCAGAGCAGCACTCACTCACAGCAACTGCAGCAAAACAGCCTCTGAAGAGCCCGGAATGAGCAGCGAGCTCAGAGCTGAGCTCTCAGAACACATTTGCAATGAGCAGCTTTCCTGGGCTCACAGAGCCAGGAGTTTGCCACAGGCTCTTTCTTGCTTTCCCAAGGAATCTCCAGACAGGCAGAGCAGCCCCCTGGAACGGGGCAGGTACGACATGAGGCTGCAGGTCTATGATTCCCTGGGCACAGGGGACAGTACCCAGTCCCAGTGACACCACCACAGCAGCAGAGCCACCTCTGCCCCGATGGCAGCAGTGGCTGCTCCCACAGCAGAGCTGGTCCCACCCCAGCTGCAAACACTGCCTGGATTGTTGGTGCCTGCAGAAGATGCTGAGGGGATCTCACCTAACTGCAGTGTGCCCGAGCTCCCTAAATCTGCTTCCCTTCTGTGCTGGTAGCTTTTTGACATCCCCATCCCCACTTTATTTATTCTGGTTTTTTCTGTGCTGAGTTAAAGGCTGCAGCAGCTGATTCACAGCCCAGATCTCCTAACTTGGTGTTCAAAACACCTTCCTGAGATGCTGAGATCCCCTTCACCCAACGTAGCAGAGAGGAGTGACTGGAATCTGAACGATGTCCTGCTCTCCAAATGAGGGCTTCAAGTGACAAAGGTGAGACTGAATGTAAAGGAGTGGAAAAGATTTCAGGGAAAAACTGAGAAAGGTCTCATTTATGTGCTAACCTAGAAAAAGGAAGAAAAAAGTTTAAGCTTCAATACACTTTAGAGATCTGGAAAATTCCAGGGATGGGACAGCCACAGCTTCTCTGAGCAACCTGGGCCAGGGCCTCACCACTCTCACAGGAAAGAAACTCTTTCCTAAATCTAAATCTGCCCTCTGTCAGTTTAAAGTAATTCCCACCTGCTGTCACTCCATGCCCTTGCCAAAAGTGCCTCTCCAGGATTCTTGTAGCCCCTTTAGGCACTGGAAGATGCCCCAAGGTCAGCCCAGAGCCTTCTCTTCTCCAGGCTGAACCCCCAGCTCCCTCAGCCTGTCCTCACAGGGGAGGTGTTCCAGCCCTGGCATCAGCCCAGAGCCTCCTCTGGATTCATTTCAACAGATCCATGTCTTTCTTGTTTCTTTTAGATTTTCTTTAATATTACCAAATGAAATTAAAGAACCATAAAAATCAATTAAAATAATTTAAACTCAGCAATTTACAGAAATCTTGTTATTAAATTGAAAGTTCTCGTTCTTTTATAACGTTATAGTATGAAATTTACCATAGAAGATATAATCAAAAGAAAAATCATTTATAAGAAAAAATTATTCTATCAGTATTCAGTTTATTTTTAATCTTCTATAATGTGTTCTTACTGAAATCAACACTTCTTTATTAATTTAATCCACCACCATTTCTTTAGATTATTATTCCCAGTGCTAACCAGAGTACTGAGCTTCTGTATGAAAAAATGTGATTACATGCTATAAAGTCTCCAAGTATTTTCATCTGGAATATAAATGGAAGTAACCTTTCCAAACAGAATATATTAACATATGGCAGAGAATCCATTGGTTATTCTGAGACCTCTTTCTTGCAGCCTTTAATCACTAATGCTATCATTTTAGTCAGTTTTACAAATGACAAAAGGACCAATAGCTCTCCTGAGAATGTGCGTTTTTTTCTCAATCCAGACAAAGTCTCACAATTGTGTTATGTTCTAATAATTAATTTCTAAGCAGAAAAAGCATTCCCTAAAATTATAAACAAAGCTGATTCTTCTGAATTCTTAAGCAGCAGATTAAGTAGTTAAATTTACTGAATATTCATGTTTAATGAAGTGCTGGATAAATCTCTTCTGTCTTTACCTGGAGTTTTTTTATTTAGAGTTTTGTGATGCAACAGATCAGATTTCCTTACAGAGCTGGCACTTAGTTACAGTGGGTCTTGCCTTCCCTCCTGCCAGAAAGGGAGAGTTGCCTGAACTTGGGCTCTGCAATCCCACTGGGCCTCCCCAGAGAGAACAGCACACACAGCTGGAGTGTGGAGCAGAAGGGAATCTCCATTCCTGATTTTAAATGCACAGGAAAATTTGCATCCAATTTCCATGTTTATTATAACACAGTAATTTTTCCTCTCTGCAAATAAAGGGCTTCAGTCCTCCAGCGACAGAGAGGGCTGGTTTGGATGGGCTGGGAATGGCAGGTGCTGCTTAAACTTTGTCAGGCCTGTGTGTGGGAACAGGAAACAACACACCAGGCCCCTCAGCACTTCATGAACTCTGGAGTTTGCCTGCAAAGAGGAATCATCACATCTGTCACACAGCGCACCAAGAAAAGGGGAGAGCAGGGCCTGGGCAGCATCCACCCCCTCCTTTGGCAGGGAGCAGAGCCTCTGCTGGCCAGTGGAGCACATGAACGTGCAGGAAGGCTTGGAGTGGGAATTTATGTTTTACCACAACCTTATGCTCAAAAAAAGTAGCTGTGATGAGAAAGCTGTGAAGAAACTGGTCTTAGTGATGGGGATTTAATTATTCTGGAATTGACAAAAATGAGAATTAAAAGAGGAATCAACCTGCCGACTTCCATAGGCAGTAAAAAACAAGTTTATCTTTCACTGTGCATTGAGCTCATAGCTACTATAAATTCAATAATGGTCTGTGGGTGTTTAGTGCTTTATGATAACATATCATTTGGTTTCAAGCAATCATGGTCTTAGCCTATGAAGCTAACAAATAAGACTTCAGACAGCATCGTGTTGCCAAGATCAAATATTCCCAGAAAAACGGTGGGAGAGGAGGGGGGAGAACAAGGCAGAAATGATATTTAAAGCAAACAGAGTAAATAATGCAATCAGGTTGATCCCAGCAACAGCAAAGCTAAAAGTGATAATGGAAGTTACTGGAGTAAAGCAAAAACATATCAAATACAGACAGAAAGCAATTACAAAAGGTATAATAGAAAATTGAAAGGACAAGTTAACTGATGTAAAAAGCTCACGAAAGCTCTGTAAACATTCAAGGGGGAAAAGTTGCTAATAATAACCCATGAAGGCTCAGGGAATACTAATCAGCCTTGAGCTGCTCTTAATTTGTACAAGGACATATGGGCCCAGTCCAGGTTTAAATAAATGACTGAATGACAGAGATTAAACTCATTGATGTTTTCTTAAAATTAAAAAAAAATTAAAAAGAATTCTGACACCAGTCAATAATGCATCAGAAATAGATTTACCGGAGTTTTAGAGATTTTCTAAAGACACTTATCTATCTACAAGTAAAACAGGACTTAGCACACATAAAGTGAACCCACCACTGGGTGTCATGCGGGCCAACGCTGTTGTGCTCAGCTCAGGAAATTTGCTGTCTTTCAGGCCTTTTCTACATCCCTCATTTTACTGCATTTACCTTTGCAAGAAGCCCAATTTAAATTACTTCCAGAGTGGACAAAAATAGAAATACAGATGCTGAACAAAGCAAGGAATACTGAATAGCAGGAAAATTAGACACCAGTCATCTCAGGGTTCAATTCCACATTCAGCCTCAGCTTTCCTGGGCAAGTCCCTCACTCAGATTTCTGGCAGGATTTCTAAAGCCACCTTCAAAAACCTGACTGCTTAGTCCATGTTTCCTCAGCATAGGGCTCAGAGGGGTACTCAGTATTTATCAGAATTGCTAATTCTACAATTGCACTTTCAGTGTCTGAGGAACAAAATTCACATGAAGAAGAACAGCAGCAGGAATCAAACTGCTGTCTCAGATGGGCAGTGCTGAAGGCCCACAGCTTTGCTATTTTCCCAGAATGGACATTTGCTGTTACAAAGGAAAATACCCAAGGATAACACCTGAAGTGCCATGTCAGAAGAAGCCTGTTTGCTTCAGCATCGTCTGACTTAAATTTCATCTCTTTGTCTCCTTGGTGGGTGAGAGAAGCTGGCAAGGTTCACATTCTGCTGAGTAAAAAGTAACCTGGTAGGAGGTGGGGAGCCTTGGTCACTTTATCAGCACATAAAGGAGCAATACAGATTTGAGAGATTTCCTCCTGAAATCCCACCCTCAGTAGGAAGCACTGAGCTTTCTATTTTAAGTATTTGTTTTCTTGCTTTTAAAGCACATTAGTTGTTTTTTCAAATTGCTGTATCTTTAACACTGTTGCTCACGGTAATCAAAACCACTTGTTCTTGGAGTGTGACAGCCATCTAATACAGAAATTAAGCTGAACCATCTATAAAGAAATTGTAAAACTCAGTATTAATGATCCATTTCAATCTTAAACAATAGTTTTGAGCATCACTGATGAATCAGCCAAATATATGCAATATTCACTGTTACTTTTGACAGAAAAAATAAGTAACATGCAATGCTATCTTTATCCAGAGGGCCTTTCTCTCATTTTCCACAGAATTCAGCCATTTGCCCATATTTAGCTCATCAAGCAAATGAATTAACAATTTTTTTCACTGTTGTGCCTGCACAAAAGAATAATAAACACTGCTTCTTGAAAGATTTCCAGTAAGTCAACATATTATGTTAGTCCCATCCTGCATTTTTTCTCTGCATTAACACAAATTAATGAAAGATGCAACAAGCAGCTTTAACTGACATTTTCAATAATTTGGACAGGGCCAGTCCAACCAAGAGCACAAACTCAAATCTCAGATATGCAGAGTAAGTGATAGCTGAGCATTGCACCCTGAAGAGCACAGAAGGCAGTGCTGACCCCCATTCCCCATTTCTGCAGAGAGCTGCTGTCCAAAGGAAATGCTCTCAAACCTCCAGAGCTCTGTTGAGCAGCAGGGCACAGCCCTCTGCCCTGGGCTGGGAGCACTGCAGAGGTGCCAGGTACAGCCCCTGTACCCCCCAGTGCCTGTACAAACCCCCAGGCAGTGCCCACAGACACAGACCTGTCCGTCTGTCTGTCTGTGCTGCTTTATGCTCCTGGCTCTGGGCATTGCAGAGACCACTCTCATCTTTCTGCTTGGGCCTGAGTATCTGATTATTGATTTCTATAAATTACTGAAGATACTGATTCCTTGCCATTTAGTTCTGCTTTAGAAAATTATTTCATGCTTTAGTTTTCCCTGTTTTCCCAAAGAGCACAACTTCTCTGCCAAGTGAGGAACTTCAAGCTATAGTTTTTGTAAGGAATTAACACTTCAGCAGCAGAATAAACCTCAAAACACGGGACTCACAGTCAGTCACAAGTGTGAAGCAGAAGGCAAAGAAAAGAATTCTGAGAAGAGATAAATCCTAGATTTAGAAGCAAACATTAAATTAGCAAGAATTAACACTTTTCTTTTTTTTCTTTTTATTAACAGCAGTTCCAATGTTTAAGTTCAATCATCAGTCAGTCTCACAGCTTGGAGATCAGAGTATCTGGAACTTCTTTGAGGCACATGGATGTGTGCATTTCTGCCTCATACATTCCCCAAAGTAGCAATAACTTTCTCAACATTCACCAGCTTAAAATAAAAATGTACTGAAAACGTACAATTTGCTGTAAGTCTTAGAACACCTTGTCTTTCCCCCATGTATTTCATCACAGCAATATGAAATTCAAAGTCATTAAGTAGAGCATGATAATTTATTAGAGCTTCATCTCAGGCTCTATACATAATGCTTTTTCAACGTTCTACATTCTTGTTATGGTCCTGACAAAATTTTCCCTCTGAGAGATTAGAATCATCACCGAATTAAGTTATAATTATTTAGCCCAAACTCCAGCAAAGTGCAACAAAAACAGTGTAAAACCTTCAGCACCCAAATTTCTAAAAATGGTAGTTTGTAAGCTTAAACATTGAAATGTAAGGGGACTTTTATTTCAAGTATTGTTAAAGAGAAACATTGCCACTTACTGGCAGTACCAATGTCTTTGCAATATTTGTAGGCATTTATGTGCACCTTCAAATGCTCTGTTAACCTTTATAGTATTTGTCAATAAAAAGCCCCATTAGCATTTAAACTGTGTATGTCCAACTACCTACTTCAAGCAGGAATCAAAAGATAGCCTGTAAGAAACAGTTATTT
The DNA here is from genome assembly GCA_025920805.1 of Petroica traversi. Classification (NCBI taxonomy): domain Eukaryota; kingdom Metazoa; phylum Chordata; class Aves; order Passeriformes; family Petroicidae; genus Petroica; species Petroica traversi. The sequence continues at coordinate 7,046,957 of JAHLSL010000037.1, forward strand.
ATTACAGAATGCAGGACTGTACATATTGGAGATTCTAAAAAGCTCACATTCCTTATAGTTAAAAAACCCAAAAAGTAAAAAAAGGTTAAAAACCCAAAAAAACCAATCATTAATTGGGAAAAAGGCTGAGCATGGCCCGAGCAGGAGATGTGACCATCATGGGTCAATGGCAATGCCAACAACAAAGAACAGCTTTGGAAAGATTAGTGCAGCCAGCTGGAGCCACCTCAGGAATACTGGAGGTCTAAAGACATGACATTGCACAGGAAACTAAAGGTGAAACACTGCTTTTGCAGTAGGAACATCAGAACTTACCTGATATTAATAACTTACCTTACCTGACATCGAGAATTTGTCTTTATCGGGCAAAAATTTAATCAAAGATAACATAATCACTGGACAAGAACTGAAATCAGACAGACTCTCAATCAAGCTGCTGAACTGGAAGAGACAATGACATAATTCACCAGCCCAGCTATGTCCTCTAAAATTTTGTTTCAAGCAACACTGATTTAGTAGAATCTCTGTATGCTGCTTCTGTAAAGCGGGTATTTCAAAAGGCAAGAAAAAATCATCCCAGAACCTAGAGACTGAAACTGAAATCCAGTAGTCTATTACCACTGTTTTTATAAATCATCAATAAGGACAGCATGACCTGTTCCAATGAAAAGAATAAAAAAGCATTAATTGTCTTCAAGTATGAGAGATGCACTCACAGTGACAGCAGAGGCATTCATTTTATCACTTTACAACAAGGAAATCTATAGACTCCATAGAAAATTTACAACCAAAATGGAGCTAATGTGACAAATGGTGCTCATGTAGCAGAAAACAGAAAATGTCAAGTCTGCAAATTCAACAAGAATGTGTTCTAGTGGCTTTGCCTTCTCAGGCTCCTGTTTGACAGAGCACTTCATCCAACCCCTGCCTTCAGCTCACGTCCGTCTCGTCTTCTGTTTCTTGGTTTGTCTCTTGGCATCCTCGGAGCCGCCGCTGTCAGAGCCCGCCTGGCCCAGGGCTCGCACTCCCTGCAGGCGAGCTGTCAGCTGCAGCAGCAGGGGACTCAGCTGAGGGAAAAGGGAAATGGGTTTGGTTACAGTGGTGTGTGAGCTGTGAATGGCATGGTTCTTTAGCCCCTAACAAACAGAATCTATTGTATAGATGGCACATCGACAAAGACATCAGAATACCTCAGCAAATCTTGGGGAGGAGTCAAACCAAACGTCTGGGAATTTATGATAATCAAAACCTAAAGTGATTGTATGAGAGGAAATCAGACCGCACAGACAAATTTAATTTCTCTTCTTGGTCAAAAAGAAATCCAGTCATATCAGAAAAGACTAGAAGAGCACAGCTTGATAAGAGAGGGATTGACATAGTAGGCAATTGTGTTCCTCTTGAGAGCTTTTGAACTAGGGAGGGTATAAAGCTAAAGAGACCAGACTTGAAGACTTGCAAGACTTTTTCCAGTCTGATTGTGCCTGAAGCAAATAAAATAATTAGTTTCATTCCTATTATCACTGAGTCTGGTTATCTGCATTTTAATGATGCTGTACTGTTTTCTTCTCAGAGCAAGCAAATGAGAAGCCAAAATTCAGCCACAGCACAGGAACTTACCTCCACACTAAGTTTTCTTAAAGGAAGGTAACTGTCCAAAAACATGGCTACATTGAAGCTTTTCCTATAGTATGTCACATGAGGGGACTGTGACTGCATCCCTCTCTGGATAATAACCCAACAAACCCTGACAGCACAGTGCAATGTATTCATTGATAGGACAATAATATCTGGGTAAGAGCAGAAGCACCCCTGACCCACCTTATCGTGGTTGTAACCAGCCAAGAGCAGCAGCAGCGTCAGCGGTAACGCGATGTAAGACCCCTGGGCAATGTCTTGTTCAGGCAGCTTTCTCTGGAAACAGTGCAGACCATGGATTTCTATTTTGTTTTAACAGTTGACTGTGAAATCCCTCAGCAATAGGATCATGAGGCACATCCAGCCCTTCTCATCTGACTTCCTTCCAAGTGCTGTTCTCAAATTTATGTTACTTTCCACTTTAAAACCCGCCTCTGGATCAGTCACTTGTGTATTACCCCTTCCTGAGGTGTGCTGCTTTGGAAAGCCAATTCATCCACTGACAGCCTGGTGTGCTTTGATTTACCTGTCCTACGCTGCCCACACCTCTCTGACCCCACTACAGCAGCCATGTCAGCACAGAACCTGTCAGGCACATCTGCACTCTTCATTTTCTACTGCTGTTTAATGTTTCCCTCCTGTTCCACTGGCAACTGAACACACAGCAAACCCAAACTGTCACTTTAATGCCACTCATAAACCTTTTATGTTTACACTAACAGAAAGCTTGGCCAAGAGCACAAAATACATGCAGGTTATAACACCAAACACTGCTCCCAAGGTGAACATTGGAACATGGAAGTATTTAGTACTTACAGTGGGGCTGAAGACCAGTGTAATGTGCTTATGGTATCCAATGGCAGTGAAAGAAACTTGAGGCAGGGTGTACTCATACTGTGATTTAGACAATGTAGAATCCAGAAGCACCACGTAATTCTGTGGGTAAAAAATACACTCAGGCTACAGCATCAGAAGCAGTTTGAGACAAAACCACATTTAAAGGCAAAAGATCAGTTAAACAGGATTCTTTCAAGACACTGGTTAGTCCAGCATGAATACAGCTGTGCAGGCACACTACAAATTACACTTCAGTGTCCTCATAGGGAAAATGATGAAGTACCTTACCTCTCCATCTCTCAGTAGCGGTGGGAAATGGAAAAACAGGGACAGGCCTAAGTTGACTGTATGAATTGGGTTGTCAAGATTTTCACTTTTGTAGAGCTTCACCTGTAAATGAAGGAAGAAAGCACAAACCAGGTTATTTCCAAGCCTGCACCACAATAGATATTTCAGACATCCCACCATCTCCGGGGATAAAAGCACTTCAAAATTCATCATGTGTTTATATAAACAGAAAGTTGTCAAGTAAGAAGACCTGGAAATGTTCTATTCTGGGATGGGAAAAGTCACAGAAAGAGTCTTTTTATAGAACTTGTAATAATTTAGGAAGGGCTGCTGTCTGACATTTACACACACCCAGTGTATGAAAAGTAGTCTGTGCTGTGGATCACAAAACTGCTCTCACTGTGCCTGGATCCAGCCTTAGCACATCTTTCAGGGACAAGAATGTCTGCACTGGAGGCCAGGGTGATGACATGCACCCATCAATAGCTCACGTGCAATGCATGCAACACAAGATCCCATCTAACATGAAGCAGGCACAGGTTTGGATAACTTCCCTATAATCAAATTTTCACATCAATTCCTATTTGCCTAGGCTGAACTGCAAGGGTTTAAATCTCCCCAGAAAGATGGGACACAAGCTCAGGGGCTCTTCTGTAAGGTGACACATTTTCCCTTCACACCTGCTCTGAGTGTTGGATCCTTTGGATGTCTCCTAAAAATCCCAACAGCTTAGCAATGAGATCTTGGCAGGTGAGGTGCATAGCAAACTAGTGCGAAAAAAAATCCAAGCACTGCATTTATATTTGTAGGTACAATTCAAGGAGCTTTCAGACCTGAGAAATGATACTGTAACTCTGGCCCCACTCACATCTCCTGCAGGCACTTCCAGCATTTGAACCCTAAGCCAAAAGGATCAGGGGTGTTAAGCAAGCTTTTTCAGATCACAATGCAGTGTCTTGAATTTTGAAAATTTCGGCTTTCCTATTTGTCTCATACTGTCTATTATTATGTACTTTTAAATTCACGTGTCCTGTGGTATCACTGTGGTATTCACATGGTATCTTCAGGTTTTAACAGACATGTGAAAAGTTTCAGGTGTTTTAGAAATTAATGCAGTTCTCTGATACAAAGGACTCATTTCACCCTTGCTGTTTCAATCCCTCTACCCCTAGAGGGATCGAAAGAGCACCCCTAATCAAGGAAGTAGATCCTGAAATATACAGGCCAACCAGAAAAGGTATTTCTTAAATATATTCCCATGAAAAATGGAAACATTAAAGCAAAGCAGTCAGGAACACTAATCTTCATTCTATCCGGAATTCGAATTCGCCTTCATTAAACTATTAGTTCTACTTTGAATTAAATGAGTGCTCTGGCCACTGAACCATTTCCAGTGACCCCACAAAAAAAAAATCATTGTGAAAGCAATAACAAATACACTTGACAAGATGAAAGGCTTGAACTTACACATAATGTGGAGAGATATTCAGAAGCTGTAATTACATTTCCACTTAAATCAAATTGATTAATTTGCCGGAACGCGATAATATTAACATCATCAATGTCACTGTTCCCAACCTGCAATGGAAAAGAGGATCAGGTTTTCACCAACAGAGGAACTGTTAACAAAGGACAGCAACACGACTGTAACACAACACAACACAAACACTGCTGACCATTTTAAATAAAAAGTGGATTTTGTTCTATACTAACCACATGGAAGTTTGAAAGCTTTTCCATTGCAAGTCCCTGTTCTCCAGAGTGCACAGATTGCAATTACAGACTTGGGCATTATCAGCATGAGGCTCATGACATTAAGCTAAAATCAAAATGGAAGTCTCAAAAGCACACACTATTCTGGAAAAGGCTGAGGTTCATCCACAGGACTGCCTGATACCATAACACTGCTCTCAGTATTTTATAACTGTGCTGAGAGATGCACAAAGATGTTTATACAGTTGATTAATGGGGAATATTTAACAAGATTCCACCAGTTTTCAATTCAGAGTTATTACTACATTTTGTAATGATAAAACTGCTAGTCCAAATTACAATTTCACCTATATCAAGACTGCATGATTTGGACCCAATAAAACATAACAATATCTATCAGTCCATAACTAAATACAACTGCAGGAGAATATGACAATTTATGACATCCTCAAGCTACCACTGCTTTGTTCCACACCAAGAAGAAATGTTGAAAAGCACTCCATACATTTATTCTCTGGTTTCTGGATGCAGAGTTTTCATGATTGCGAAAGAATCCTTTTCACTTGTTTACTGTTTGGGCTTTATCTCACTTCAGTTTTGAGCTGTGGTGCTGACACACAATATGGGGCCTATTTTTAGGGAGCTAACTTGCTGAAAGGCACTTGTCTAAACAGAATGCCTTCACTACACTGCTGCTGACAGAACAGACAGAATGCCTACACAGACCCATTTCATATTTAAGCGATGCTACAAAAAAAGGGGAAAAATTACCTCAATTGCCCGATGCTGTGGTAAAGCTCTTTCAATGTGATCATTGCCTTCAGCTTTGAGTTGGACATGATACACACAGCCAGGCTGAAAGCAACATTCAGATGATAAATCCCAATACCGAATAATACATACTTTAATTTTAGAGAGCAGTAAACAGAATTTTCTAACATTCCAAATAAGATCCGCCACCCAAACAGATTTAACTCTATGCAGCTTAAGTTTTTCTCTTACCTCAAATAGAAAATTTAACTCAGTAACACTATTAGGAGTGTTTGCTGACAGAAAATAAGAAAAGGCTATACAGAACTTTCATTATTTTGTTACATCACAGTATAAAAAGAAATAATTTGCTGTGATAAAGGAAAACACAGAATTAAAACCTGATCAAATATTGTCTTCTACTTCAGCAAATTGTTGACTCCTTAGATAGTGGTGCCATAAATTCAGCTTCCCCATTCCCTGCAGAAAGCTTACTTCACATCCATGCTGTGCTGTCAACATCATACACACACCCAACATCCTGCTAAAAACAGGCTATTGGTATCTTCACAAGAGAAACTCAACACTTCCCCAAATTCTTTTGCCAGTGAAAATTCCCTGCTGGTCACCCAAGCACTGACCAGGGGCTTGTGTCATGTCACACCAAGAGCTCAGTGTTTGTGGGCCAACACGGTATGCTGCCAGCAAGGTCACAGACTTACACCACAAGCTTTTCCCTTTGATCCCTTCAATATTCACTACAAGACTATCTTTCTCCACATGGAGAGACTCAAGGGAGTCTGAGTTAGCAAACATGATGGGAAGAGAGAAACCAGTGGCTACTGAACAGAACTCATTTAACTGCTCCAAAAGAAAAGAAAATTACAGAGGCTCCCATTCCTTACCCGAAGGCCACGGAGCCTGAATTTGCCCTCTTCATCAGTTATTGTGTCCTCTCCATAGATGCTGCAATCATTCTGTCCCACAGCTTCCACTGAGACTCCCTGCTCAGGCTCTCCATTTAAAGAGGAAACTGTGCCATAACAGCTAGAGGAATAAAGAGAACCAGTTGCTGCAGATGTGCAGATGCTGTTTTAATGCATATTTTAAAGACATTTTATTGTCATAACTGATGGAAAAAATACTTAATGTATTTACCATAGCATGGAGAAGGGGTGCTTAGAATGTATGCATGAAACAGTTTAAATCATCTAAATTCACTGCAGTTCAAAGAACAACTTTAGGAATCCATGTTCCCTAAATTCCATGAACAGGAACCTCTTTCTTACCCCTGAGGGCAAGGAAAGGAAGGATCTTGAAGTCAGATATCTGAATTCGTCTGCCAATATTCTATACCTAGAACAGTCCTGTCCTCTCCCACTGGAGGCAGCACAAACCACTTCCAGTGCCACTGAGACAGGAGAGCTCTGGCATCTGGGCTTAGCTATATATCCACAACCATGAAAGAAGGCCAAAAAAAGTACTTATAACCAGCATAATCACGTTAAATTAAGACTTGGAAAGTCTCCTCCAAACCTGCAGAACAGAGGTGTGCCAGAGAAACTACACATTTGGCACAACACATCCTGATACAGCCCAAAGCATGTTCCATGGATTCCAGCTCCACTGACCTGTAAGCTGTTCTGTAACCAGTTATCTGGATTTTGAGATTTTGTCCTTCCTGCACTTCAATCATTTGTGATGATGGCTCAAAGCGAAATTCTTTCATCATGGGTTTAAAGTAATAGTGCCCTGGGCTCTGCAAAGAGGCACAAAAACTGTTTACTCATAGTGATGCAAAAACTCACCAACTCCAAACAAATATGCTTTCAAAGAGCTCTCTGAAGAGCTGAACCAAGCACAGGTTTAACTGGTCAGAAAACGAGAGCAGTGAAAAACAGGGAGCACAATGGACAATAAGCTGATGGAATTCCACCTGGTGACAAAGTGTTAAGAAACTAAGGAAACTACAGCCCTAAAACCTTACCTTTTTTCCTGTCCTTGAGGTCTTGTTACACAAGATCTCAAGGACAGGAAAGTGAACACAAAAGAAGGATGTCTGCAAGGAAACTATTCAAGCATGTCTACACATACAGATCTACAGATCAATAATGTAATTAGATTTCCTTCCCCTAAAGACTCTCCAATGATCATCAACAAATTGGCTCGTTTCATGTTTACAGACTGCAAATTAGTAACTGAGATCAATCAACATCATCTGCGACCTGTTGGGGAGAAATCTCTTGCCATGTTAGATTTCTCACCTTTCATTTGCTAAGATTTTAAGGACTGTTAATTCTCAGGGATCTGCATCTCTCACTGTGGGTTAGGGTTTCAAAGGACACCTGGCACTCAACAGAGCCCTGTTTGGGAGGGCAAAGTGACTCAGCCCCACACATGGCAACATTCAGAAGAACCATTTCAACTTACCAGATTGGAAAAAGTCAGCATGCCGTTATCCTGTGTGAGGAGGTTGGACCGGAACACCCCTCCACTGAGGGACAGGAGAACTCCAGCAAGAGCCTGGTCATCCTCTGATTTGATCTGGTTTTGAAAAGCCAGTATTTTTAAGTGTAAGTGAGGGTTTCCTTATGGAGAAGGGTTCCGTTGAGAAGCCCCTTGCAGAGTTTAAAGGTGGGCTGGCTCTGAGCACTCAGCTGAGAGCAGGACTAAGCTCTCAGGGCTGCAGAGCCCTCTGCTCCCAAGCCCTGGGCAGTCACAGCCCATGGCTCACCATGTGCCACACAGATGCCATTCTCTACCACTTCATGGAACATGCTGGGGGGGCCAGAACAAAGCATCCCAAACACTGGAATTAGGCACTAGTTGGACTAGACTACACCTACACCTGAGGGATAAAACTAATTGAAGAAGGGTGGTCCAACTTTACAAAAGTAAATAAAACCAGTCTTTCAGATTGCAGGCTCTACCTTTCACTCTATAAACCTTGCAAAGTATCTTCTGCATGGCAAGTCATGGTCTACAACTGAACTCATCCACTGAGATTTGTCTCCTCACGACAAAAATTATTATCCAAATAATAATAAGTGATCCCAAAATCCCACCCCCATTTGTCTTTGGAAGACATGGGTTAACTTTTTCCTGACCAGCTCTAATTGCACACATCATCCATTCAGAACCCAAAGTGCTCAGAACATTACCTCAAATGTCACCCCAGCAAGAGCAAAAGCTTTGAAGTCTCCAACTGTTCCTTCTACTGCAGTCAAAACAAACCCTTCTTTCTGAGCAGTGATTGTGTATTCCAAGTCACTGTGGAGTGGCCCAACACTTCAAATAAAAGGAGAACAGAACTTGTCTCAGAAAAAAACACTTGGATATCACATACACATTGTCAAGTAACCAGTGCGTTTTAACTGAAGAATCCAAAGGTACAAAACAAATCTGGTCATTACCTGTAAGTGCCTTTGTGATCGGTGAAAACTGTGATAAGTGGGGAAGTTGCTCCCTTCTCACTAATGACAATCTCAACACCCTCCAATTCAGGATGAATTTGCCCTTCCAGAAATAAGCCTGCTTTTCCATGAATCTGTATCAGCTTCCCAGGACAACTCTCTTGGTCATTGTGAAGGGGATTTAAGACAAAGAAAAAAGTCAAAAATACACTTTACACAGTGGCTTACAACAGAAGTTTAATTACTTCCAAAGTGATCACCTGGCAGCCATTTACCTTAGAACAAGAGATCAATCCACACATTTTCACTGCCTCTATACACAAACTTCTGAACAATACCAAAATGAGTAACTACATTTCAAAGGTATAAGCACATCCTTAAAAAAACCTTATGGGTTTCTGAAGTGATTGGAGGTCTCAGTGAGTTACAGATACTGCAGCCATGTGGAGATGATGGCAATGACACTTCCTCCTAGCCACATTACACTGAACTTTGGCCGCATTTTTTTAATTCAAATTCAGGGCAGCATATGTCATGTTTAATGACATTAAGCAAAATTTCTCTGCCTCAAATGCATTTAGAACGTGCAAAGAGTCACATGAAAAGAGACACTTAATATTTCCTAGTGATTTCAAACAAAATATGTTCACATAAGAACCTGAAGACAAGATGGACATTGACTTAACAAGTAGAATCAATAATTGATGATAACCCTGACAATTTTGAAGATCTTTCTATGAATATTTTTATTATTGTAATATAGTGGAAAAAAAAACTTTACCAGAAACTTGAATTTAGTAACAAATTCAAAACAGAAACCTTGGTTTTGCACAACTCTTTTTCTAGGTGACAGTAATATGAACAATTCTGAGAATCTGGAGTAATATCCAGAAACCTGGCCCTCCTCTCGTGCCAGGTGATTTTTCAGCACTTGGAAGAATATTCTTCTGATAAAACTACTTGCATCCTCTACCAAATAGCTTCCAAATTCCAGAATGAAACTGGCCCAAAGAAACAGCTGCAACTGAAACTCTCCTAACATTACCGTTTTGAGTTACTCATGTGTTTATCTACACAGATACATTTCTACCTTAAAAATCTACCCCTTTCAAACAATAAATTATTTATATTTACCTCCACTAACAACTGCTTCCACATAAGGTGGGTAGAAAAGCAGCTCTTTTGATGATGGTGTTACAGTAATTTTCTCTCCAGACCTGTAAAATACATGTAAGATAGAATTAGCAGAAAACTGAATTAGCAGCTCTCATGTAGAACAGAGTGAAAAAATGCATCTAAATACTCCAAGAAAAAAGTATCAACAACAACCTAAGTAGAATTCTTACTAAGTTCTATGTTTCCTTGTAGCTCAGAGTCTCCAAAGGCACCCAGCCAAGCAGCTCTGTCCTACCTAGGACTGTATCACTGCTCTGTTTGGCAGAAACACCACACACAGTACAAAGAATACACCTTGGCCACTGGAGCTTGGTATTACCTTGCCCAGTAGGAAAATTCATATAAGAATGGTCCTTGGAGCTCCTCCACCATTTCTTGCACTGGTGGCTTTGTTCCTTCCTCCTCCTGAGCCTTCTTTTCTCTCTCCTGCCTGCGGCTCTCGATTTCCGCCAGCTGCTGCTCCCGACGGAGCTCCTGGACAGATCTCAGAGGCCCTAAAACTAAGGCAGGTTCACTGTCAATGGATGACCTGAAAATATGAAGAGAAAACAAAATCATCTCCTTTCATATGGAGAGAGAAGAGCTTGTTGTATCTGGTAATTTCTGCCTTTACACCACAGCAGACAAGTCCCAGAGTATTTTTCAAACCCATGCCTCTTTGACTGTCCTGTTTATCAGCTTGCTAGAGTACCTTTAACTAAGCCCTGAACTCAAAGATAAAGGTTGGAATGCCAAACCTGAGAACAAGCTTAATACAGAAATTATGAGTTATACAAAATAAATAAAAAGACTGCTAAGCTTGCTTTTTTTTTAAGAACTAGGATCTTTTGCCTCAGAGCTCACCTCTCAGGAGCAGAATACAAGGAGAAAATAACTTGTATCACACATAAATACATGCAAGAGCCAGCAAATCCCAGGAAAAGCTCTAAGTTCTCACCTATCTGCCCTACACATTTGAACTACCCAGCTATCTTGTCACTGTCCACTGAACAGATTGCTAGATAAGCTCAACCAAGTTCTTAGAATCAGCGCAGAACAATGCATTTTGTTTCACTCTCCCTGATCTTGCATCCTTTCTTTTCTGCACTTTCGTTTAGACTCCAAGCATCCTTTGTACCTTATCATCTGTCTCTTCTCCAACAGTCTGAATTCTCAGCCAGGACTGAACTGATCACAATTACTTTTCCTACAAGCACTTTAGATTACCAGTATAGTTCCATCTCCTGCTTCAGTCTACCCTATATTCTAGTTTGTCTTTTTTAAGAGAAATAGTTACTATTGCTCTATCACATTAATTTCATCAAGGCTTTATATTCTTTCTCTGCAGTCCAGACACAACACAGAAAGATATAATATATGTTTGAAAGCCTATTAAAAATCTGTACAGGCCCACACAATCTCAAAATATTAATAATAAATTACTACAGTCTTATTTTTAAAACACGCCAAGCCGCTATTAAGAACTGGTGAGAATCGACTTTGTTTTTTGTTGAGGTTGGTTGGGGTATTTTGTTAACTGAAAGTTAATGGGTCATAGCCATGGATCTGATACACAGACCTGAAAAAACAACTGGCTTGCTTTTAAACCCAGAGCTGTTCCCTTTATGCTGATGGCACTTCACAAACTGGACTTCAGCTGAAAAGCTCGAGGCAGGATTGATCAGAGATATCTGGGGCAACTGAGCTGCCTTAAAGCACTTGCCAATAGTCTCCAAAAAAACCAACAAGCTGAGAAGGTTGGTAAAAAATTCACCTCCTCACTACGGTGTTTTTAAAATCCTAATTGCTCTCTACTGTCTCAGTGTCTCATTTCCAGCTCCTGGAGCTGCCCAGCAATTGCAGTGATAGGGTCATTAATCTTTGAGAACTCAAGGCAATGCTCTGCAGGTAATGTACTCTGAAAAGGTGTTTCCTGCACTCAAAAAAGTTTGAGAACCCATAGTCCAGAAAAAGCAGACACCAGCAGAGTATCAATAAAACACTCATCATTATCAGACACTTTCAGGCATATTTGGCACCTCATACAATTAAAGCTGTTCACAAATCAGCATTCCCTAGTGAGCTGTCTGTTCAGCTAAACATAAACTGGAGTATTAGTGTGCCATCACTCTGCATGCTTATCCTTTTATAACCCCCCTCACACCAGTAACAATGCTCCAAAGCAGCAGATTCTCATTCTGAGGGAAGAAAAAAAGGGAAGAAATTGATGCCAGTGCCTAAAGATCTCAGACCTAAGCTAAAACAATACCCTCTGAATTCTGAAACATCAGTTTATTAAAGTACATAAAAACTCAGAAAATAATTCTTTTTTACCAAGACACAAAAGAAGGGAGGTTCCTCCTCAAAATGAGGCTGGATTTATCTCTCTCCTAAGAACTCCAAGCACATCTTAGCATAAAAATCTCTTGCAGCCCAGGCTAGGAACAGCCTAGGAACAGCCATCTCCTTAGAAAGCAGCCACTGCAGCACTAAAACTGGCGTAAAGCTTTATGAGAGAAATGTCTTTTTCTTCCACTTTTTATAGCCCCACAATTTCTTTGTCCTTACTTAATGGTAACAGTCACATCCATCAGTTTATCAGTTACAATCGTGCCAAGGACATGGTGTCGAACTGCAGTGAGTGTCAGGATACTGGGAGAGGACCTGCAAATCAATGGAACAAAGACATGAATTCAAGGTCCCTTCCTAAATAAGTAAATCTTATTCATCACTCCCACCCCTGAGATTGAAATGCTTTATAAAAGACAATACAGAAATTACACAGCAAAACTGTAGTGCTGGGATGGAAAGGTAGTATTTCCCAACTCCAGCCCCAAAGCAATTCCTTCCTTTGTGCCTTCTGCTTCCTCTCAAGCTAAAGCTGATTTGATTGATTTTGTATGTCAAAGCGTCATTAAACACATCACCAGACTAGAATCTGCAAATAACTAATTAAACTTGCTTGACTAAGGAAATTCAGCACTGCTTACTTGTGATAAGAGTGAACATTCATTCAGCTTGCAAAAGATGGAGTGAGCAGGATCAAATCAGCACAGGGTCACAGCACCAGTGACAAGCCATAGTGCTAAGTGCCTCTTAGTAACCTTACTATCCTTTCTTTTGCCTTTCAGCTCTCAGAAGTGAGCAACAGTTTCCACTGAAATAACTCTCCTCTGTTACAAAGCAAACCCAACACTAAACAGACAGAAGGCTGACAAAAATATCCATCCAAAGTAACTAAAGCATCTTTAAAGCCTATCATTAGTTGATTTTTATTATTTTTAAGATACAAAGGGCAAGAAAGCACACGTGATACACCTTGCTAGAGCTTCCCTCTACACATCCTGTCCTGCTGAAAGCAAGCTTTATGGAAACCCACACTGGTAAGGGTAAAGTGAGGAACAGTCCCACTCTTACGTGTCATAGGTGTAATACTCGTGCTCAAACTGGTGGCAGGAGCGTGGGGTCACTTCATACACACCTACAAACATTAAGGCAAAGAATGATCTGCTGACAAATTCATCTTGGCTGAATTCTCAAGATCACATGAGAGCAGAGGTACAGAAACAACTGCAAAATTTGACTATGTATCTGCTGCCTTTCACACAGACACCTTCTAATGTGGCTGACAAATAGAACCCACATGAATGAGATTATTTTAACATGATCTTCATTCATCAAAGATTAAATACTTCCATCATTAAGGAAAAAAAAAAAGTAATATTTTATTTCTGGAATCTAGATATGGTGAAGGACTAAGTAATAGAAGAAACGGAGAATTCCAAAAGCCTGGAACAGATAATTTATGCACAGATGTAATTAAAACAATGCCTTTCAGAAACCACAACAAATATATCTTTTTTAGTCCCCAGCAGTATTAGCTAACTGGTTATTTTTCATTTTTAAATTAATATTTTAAATCTGTTACCTGGCTTTGAAAGACAGAATCTATTAACTCCTTTGGACAGGTTATAAACACCAACATTCTCTGGTCCATTTCCATCCTGATAAAATTCCTGTGAAGCCATTGCACAGTTCACTATTATTAACTACCAAACAAAATGAAAACAGTAATTGCCTAAAGATACATCAATGCATCTTTTTTGTAACACTAACATCACAAGACCATTTTATGAAACTTAAAAGGCAAATCTCAAAGCATTATAAACATCAACATTCCTATGCTCGGTGACCCTCCAGAGACAGGAGATCCAAGCATAATCCAATCTGCCTTCATAAGGTCATTAAAAACACACAAGAACATTTGTTTCCTACGTACCAGTGTGATTGCATGAGAAAGAGAACACCTCAGCATATATCCAGTCTGCCTAAATTCTACTCCTGACACATCTTCCTCCAAGACTTCCAATTCCAAAGACTTATTCTTCCAGCACCAGTCTTCATGTACAATGCTTACTAGAACAAACACCACAAAAAATATTTTAGTAGTTTAAAACTGGGTAAATAAGGGCAGCTTTTGTGATGTAAAAAGCTTGTAACACTCTAACTTCCCCGGCAATAGTCTTCAAAGATAAATACACAACAATGCCTGTAATAACATCTGTCTCACAGCACTGGAACATCACCAGAAACTTAACACATCTATCTGGAAAGCTGTGCTATGAAAAGGAATAATGAAGCCTGGCCAGCCTGGAAGGCTCCTCAGTGGGCACTACCACTGTGACAGGCAAAGCAGCCTGGAGGACACCACAACCCAACCACCAATTTAACCTGGTGGCAAGATGTTCCCACTCCTATATAAAGAGTACAATCTATATACTCCTTCTACACCTTTCCCTGAAAAACAATTTATTTTCACAGGCCAAGGCAATCTGACCAAAATACATATTGTTCTTAGGAACATTACTCTGGAAGCAGAACTAGTGTGTGTCCCTGTTCTTAGGCTCATGATAAAGGCCCACTTCCCCCACACCAGCCCTGCAGACCCTGAAACTCAGAGGAGACGAGCAGGGTTAGCTGACACAGGGTTAAACATTCAACAGTAAGAAAACCTGCTGTAAGGTATTTTTCCAGATTCTCTCAAGTTTCACAGCTGTTTTGGGCAAACTGCAAAAGGTATCCACGCTAAGCGAAGTGCTCAGATTAGGTCACAAAGTGAGCCAGCCAGTGCCCCACAGGCAGTTCCCCTGCTCCTACCTTTGTACTTGCCCGGGAGCACCCCGTCGAAGGTGAAAGGCACTGAGTCCCTGCTGGCAGCCAGCTGCAGGCTGCGCTTCTCCCCCTGGCGGCTCACGGGCTGCAGCGTCACCACCAGGTCACCGCACGCGTCTGCGAGGGAACGCGGCACTTCAGGCTGCACCCAAACCCCGCACCCAAACCCCGCAACCACCCCCGGGGTGCTAACACTGAAATGGATACTCCCTCCCAGCAGAAGATGTTTCCAATAAAAACTTTTTTTTCAGGCATGTTCACCAGTGGTTTTTTGCATTCTGCGTGATTTTGGGACTGTTAATGGTACTCTTTTATCTAATGGCAAGAAAAAACCTGAGATCAACATTAAATCCCTGGGTCCACATCACTCTGCAGAGTTAAAGAGCCCAGTAACCACCTGAGAAACAGAACACAAAGAGCAGGGAGGATTCAGAGAGGAAAAAGGAAAGGTAAAAGTGACACAAATCTGGCTCCAATCATCATCTGCTGAAATCAGTGAGTAATCAAAGAAAATAGCAGGAGAAAGGAACCTTAGATTAAAATAAGACAAAAAGCTTATGAACGAGAACAGAGGTTGAAAGCTTCTGCCAACAGCTTGAGCATCTATCCTACAGTTTTTACGTGCACTGCTGTTTTTCCTTTTTTTTTTTGTAAACTTCTTTTTCATCTCCAGCACTTCTCTGATGCAGAGGAAGGAGCACCTGCTTATCCCTAGCAAGTGTTAAAACTAGGTACACAACTTTACTCAAAATTTTGTTAAGGTACCTCACTAGGCCACAACATCTCCCAAAAAAATTGCTTTTTCCATGTGCTGGAAGTCAAATTTACTTATCTGCAGTTGGGACTAACCGCAGCAAGTGTCTTGGTCTCAACAATACTCCCTCAAAAACGCAGTGCTGAAGTTCTCCACTCCCATTGCCATTTCACTTTCACAATGGACTTACCTAAACAAGAGATCTTCCCTGAGACAGATGCCAAAAACTGAAAGAAGATCACATCCATCACTGGTCTGTCAGTAACAGTGACTGGGAACATTTTGGGTTTTAAAGCCAACCCTGCTCTGGTCTCAGCCTCTGGAATAATTACCTGTAGAGTATATGACATCAAGACATCACCAGCTTTAAGATAACAGTCCAAAAACACCCACTCTGCTTTCTTCAATGCATTTATCAGAAATTAGAAAATGGAAATCTACTGTAAATCCCAGGCAAAGCAAAACCAGTCTCTCCAACATGCTTCCCAAAATGTTAAAATCTTCTAAAATACCACGATGGTCCTACAGTGAAGAAATGAAAGTTCATTCTTACCTGAATATTATATGTACCCGATTTTGCCTTGAAACAAAATGCTCCATGAGGGTCAGTTTCTGTTGTAACCAGTGATGCTTTGTCTTTGTCTTCAGGTATCATGGTTATCTTGTATTTACTGATCTGTTTGACAGTGTCAGGGAACCGAGTTACTGAGATGCGACCACACACACTGAACCTGTTAAATAAAAGCCAGTCATCAGAACTAATACATTGATTTGACAAAGATCATAAAAAACCACTTGTTTTGGAACATCTCTAAAAAGGAAACTTCATATTGAGGTAGTAACATCTGAATTGGACAGGATTTCTCCTGAAAGAGAGATTTACAAGCAACTTGCTTCAGGTAAGGCAACAATGACCTTGAGAGAGAGCAGTAACATGCAGAGGTTGGGTACAACACTGCAGCAGACAGTTGTGTGACTCAAGACACCCTCCCTCTGTGTAAGAGTGAAGTGGCAGAAAGCTTCCCTGTTGCTTTCTTAGTTCATATAACATTCCAAAATTTTTAATTTGCCCTTGCCTTAGTGTCCTCATTTGCAAGGGACAGCTTATTAAGAGCATGCTCTAAACCCTACCTATCATTGAGCAAAATACAATGCACAAAACTTGCACTCGTGCTGCCCTATTTACCTGGAATTTCTTCAGCAACATTTAGCTCCTGACAACATTACACAAGTCTGTGCATGGCACAGGAAAGGATCACCCATTTTCATGTCCTCATCCACACATCTAATTGCATTTTCATCCTGACACCAGTCCTTACCCTGTTGCAATGATGTTTGCCAGTTGAGGTGTATTTGGTGCAATCTTCATAGTAATTGTATCAAAAAACAGGTGTTCTTTCCTGGCATGAATTGTGTATGTACCTGTTGTTATGTTCTCAAGGCGGAAAGAGCCATCAGCTTTTGTCTTTACTGTAACAAATACAAGAAGAGTTAAAAACCAGAGCATATGTTAACCTTATGTATCAACAGATCCAGAGGGCATGCACTCCTTTAGGCTATTTTTAATTCATATTACACAACAAAGAAGTTGTACTATGCTTTTTTACTAGATGAACCTTCATTTCTTTATTTCAAAGTACAATCTGGCTTGCGGTTGAAAGAAATTAAAAAATTTTCAACTGCAAACAAATGAACACAATGCTCTCATCTAAGCCAGAAAATGCAAAATTAATTAACTGCATTAAATCCCTTTTAATATTTCAAATAAGTTGCAACAAAAGCAGTGTATTATCCTGAAGGGTTAATTCCACATCATACACTAGTCCTGTACTTGAGTTTAATAAAGGCTTCCCTTTACCAACAAAGATCAAGAGCACTGCATACCATTAATCTGATTGTTCAGAGTCACAGTGGCATCAGCAACTCCTTCTCCTTCAGGACCATTGAGCACCCTGCCTGTGACAGAGAAACCCATCACATGGAAAATAGGCTGAAATGGGAAAAAATTAACATCAGCCTGTACTCAGGAAATGCAAACACACACCTACAGCAATCAACACCAACTGTTTTCTCTCCACACACATTGAAAGGAAACTTATTTCCAGCTCTAGGAAAAAATGTACCAGGATAATCACAGTGCAAGTGCAAACTGATCTCCAGGCATACTGTTCCTCTAAATACAAAACACACATTCTCAGTTTATCTGCACTGGTACAGCTCAGAGGGCCACAGTCACTGATCACAATGACATTACACTTCTCAAACCAGAAAAACCTACAGGCCCTTCTCCTGAGATGTGACCATCTCCATGAGGAAATTTAAGCAATCTGGAAGATTACTGCCTGTTTGCAACATGGACATGGAAGTGAACACAGCAGACAGCTTTGCCCTATTTTGTTTCTTCCTAGCAAATGGGACTGAAGTATAGGAACATGGCACAGCACTAGAAACTGCCTTCTACCTGCTGTGCATAAACAAGAGTCTTCAACTTCATTCGAGGAAGTTTTTCCACAATACAGCTGCTTTCTGCTAAAATCTGTTAGGCTTTTACGCAATGAGTGGCACAAAAGGATTATTCCCTCTGAAGGCCTTACCTCAATCTGTAAGCTGTCATGCTCTACTAGGAAGTCCAATCTAGATGGAGCAACATCAAAGGTGATTCTCTCTCCCCTGTAGAATGGTATCTGAAAGAAGACATATGGTTTTGACTCCTAAGCTGTGATGACAGAATGGTTTTCTTTCACCGTTTTCCATGTTCTTATCACCATCATACACCTCTACCAAGAGTCAAATGAGCTGAAAACTTCCCAGAAAAAAAATAACTTAGAGGGAGGGAGATAAATAAGGGCAATATTTCAAGACTGATGGAAACCACGAAATTATCAGATGAGATGGAAAAGTAGCCCCCTATTCAGAATACAGCAGAGATACTTGGATGTGCAAGAGCTTACAGACAGGAGACTGTGTGATTGCTAGAAGGATTAAAGGAATGAGAGAAGCCTGAATCCCATTTGTAGAGCACCCAGACTGAGAATGCAGGACCATCACTCCAGGCTGTGCACAGAGAACATGCTCCCACACTATCCAGATGTAAAAAAGGGAAAGGGAGAAAAAAACCAAACAGCTTAAAGGAGAGGAGGTGGCAATAGCACACTGTGGTTTAGAAAATGGAAGTTAACAACCCATTAAAGAGACAAGCAATGGATTTCCAGTCACTTACCACAGTGTATTTCCCACTTGGCAGAGAAAGAAAGCTGAAAGATCCATCTTCTTTTGATACAACATTGCACAAATAGGATAAAGACTCATCTCTTGACTGGAACCCATCCACAGGAGAAATATTGCAGCCCACAACATCCTGTAGTAATAAATGCAATACAATCTTTTGTCTCAAAGAAGAATAGAGGAAATAATCTGGGGGGAAATAAAGGAGGGTTCAAAATACTCAACTGTGAATGAATGATGGGAAATATAAAACCATTTTAGAGCCAAGTTTGATTATATGGTTTAAAATTCACGTACAGGTAAAACAGGAAAAATCAGCAAATAATTATCTATGGTAACGAGGACTGAACATTGGGAAATCCAACATTTCTAAAACTCCACCACATGTCTTAACTGACATCTGTTCTGTGGACAGGTTTAACATTGCAGAATAGAGCTCAGCTCTACATGACTAAATGTTTCACACTTATTTCTTAACACACTTGTAAAGTGGCAATAGAAGCTGTTGAACTTTGTCTTCCCATCACAAGGGCAAAGAGTAATTAAGATGTCATGCTGAAGACAAATTACAGCCACTGTGCAATAAATTGTGAAATAATTCCATGGAGGTCATATTGAATTAAAAGGGCCTTGTTGGAAAAAAAGAGAAGAAATCACACAAAAGAACCAAACACAAAAATACAGTTTGAGGGGCTGTACAAGCCAGTGAAGGACAGAGATAAGTATCAGGGCAATAGGAACCTAGAAGCTATTTAATTCTACTTATTTATGTCCATACACATCTTGAAAAGTACTGATGAACCATTACCTCTTTAGAGACTGAAGAAGAGAAAAGGAGAAACATGACCCCTTTCATGGGTTCTCCATCACTCCTCACAGACCCAGAGACATTGTAGCCTGCAACAATCAGGGGGCTGGCAGCATAAGCATTGGAACTTGTCACCCGCACCACTGTCTTTGCCTGAAATACAGAAACAAACATTTTCATCAAAAGCAGGCATCAAGTCTCATTTACAGCACCTAAAGAACAATCAGAGGCTGCACATTCAACAGCAAGAACAGAGGCCAGAGCAGCAGAGCTCTAAGAGGGTCCCCAGGCTATTCAAGACACAAAGACACTAAAGCAGAGATACTTTCTACAACAGTGTTTTTCCTGCCTTATTCATTTAGGAAATAGTCAGGATATCAGAGCTCCTCAGAAAATAAGCAGTCTGAGAGGGAAGGATTAGAGATCTGCTACAATATTCTTGCAAAATGTACAGGATAAGAAGATGGAAAGCAAGATCTCATTGCCAGTCCTTCCCTGGCTGGCTTCACTATCTCCCAACTGGGTCTGTACGAGGCAGTTTTTTGACTGATGCAGAAAAGCTCCAGTACCCCTGTTCACCCACAAAGCCCCTTCCTCACATCAACTGATCCAGACACGGTCTAGCAGATCCAGCCACTCTAACCAGGCAAACCAGAACTTTTGTAGGTTCTGACCTCTTTCAACATCCAGGTAGGATGCGATGCAAAGATTTCATATTCACCAGGAAGCACTTTAAAGAAAGCAAACCTGCAAGGCAAGAAAGGGATTATGTCTCTTCAGAAACAGCCACAAACATTTGTTCACAGAATAACAATTCAGACTCTTTTCATGTTATAAAAAATATTTCAGAACTCCTACAGTCCCAGTCAGTATGGCAGAATTGAAAGGATCTTCTGCAAAGGAACAGATAATTAAGTATGCACCATCCACACTCACTTTCCTCCAGGTTGTGTAATAGTTGCTTGTATGTTTATGTCACTGCCAGCATTTCTCAGTACAACCCGAACTCCAGCAGGACCTAATGTCTGACCTTTGCTGAGAACCTGTCAAAATAAAAAGAAACAGAAGTACAAATGAATAAAAATAACTTGTAGAGCTGAATTTGAATGTTTTTATGAAGGTTGAATTAGCATAAGGTAGAATAAATAAAGATAAAGGAGTCTAACCTTTCCATTCACAGAAAATCCTGTGAACACGAAGTTAATATCACCTCCCTTGGTGCAAATGTCATTAATACCATCCACATGGATGTCTACACTGGTTGGTTCTGGAAGAGAAGAACAATGAAAGAGCATTATAGTTAGTGAGAGAGCAACAACAAAGAAACTTCTTCAGCTTTACACAGCTGTCACAGAAATGTATTCATTCAAGCATGCCAAGTGTTGCTCTGGAGCTCTTCCCTCAGCAAAGTTGAAGCACCCCCAAATCCTGATGCTGAAATTCCTCTTTCCCTCCTCCCGCTGCAGCCATTTTTGTCAAAACCCCACATTCTTTCAAATCAGTTTAAGGGTTACTTTGTCAGTGTCTGGCATACTGCTTTACTTTCCCCTGGTGCAGTAAGTACATTTCAGTTATTAAATCATGCAGTATGGTTTATAAGTTTGGAAAAGTGCTCCATTTTCCCTGTCAGCTGCAAGTTAGAGATAAGTCCCACACTGCAGATAGTGTCCTATTGTAAGAAGATATACAAGTACTTACCAAAACTCCACCCTAGGGGAGGCTCAATTTTAAGAATGAAATCCCCCTAAAAAATAAAAAGCAGAACTGTCTTCATTGTTGGAAATTCAATTTTGCTAAAGAATGAAAAAAAAAAGTCAGAACACAAGCATCACACTGCAGAGAGGAACACAAGATTCAAGTGAACCATTCTCCACCATTCTCCTTTCCTCCTGCTTATGACACTGCTCAAAGCAGCAGCAGTATCCACCCAGACAGGCTGGGATGCAGGGCTCACATCCAGCCAAGAGCAGAATTTAAGTACCACCACATTTATGCTGCTTCCAGCACAATCTGGCTCATATTCAAGCAGCTCAGTGCTAGAAAGTGTTCAAATCTATCTCTATCTGCCCCAATAGATGGGCTCTAAATCAACCTTCGGTATTTCCACTGGGTTGTACTCTACCATTCTGCCCAAATACAGGATAACAACATTCCAGTTCTTTTAAACCTCTGATCCTAAAGGGTATTCATCAACACAGGGCTCCTCTTTGTATCAGAGAGCACCACACGTGTTCTCCATCGATATTCTGAAGTTCATCCCTGGAAAGGCTCAAAGGCCTAAGAATGAAACCACCAGGATCAGAAAGTATGTCACATTCTTAGGATGTGACATACTTATTTGGTGGCTGGACTAGATGACCTTTAAAGGTGCCTTCCAAACCATTTCGTGTTTCTATTTCTGATCCCAAGTTAAGTAGCTCCTTAAAAGAGCAAACCATTTTGACCATCTTGGGGCAGCTTGTATTTGATTTGAACACCTTTCCAGTCTAAGCAGACATTAAATTAATGATACATTCTGAGCTTCCTGGATCATTATTTCCTCAAGATAGTTCTAGTATCTGAAATTAACCATTCGGGTTATTTTCTATTCAATCCTACCAAAACACCTTCTCATATACATTTATTTTCATCTCTACAGGTAAAAAACTTAAAGCCTTATCTGTACTCTGTAGGAGCCTGTATTTTTTGTGCAGTATTTGTACAGCTAAACCATACAGCTGCTGGCAGTAATTCAAGCTCCCAGCGCTGCAGTCATTCCAAAAAACAGCACAAATGCAACACTGCAGCTACAGTTAGCTGCCTTTTCTCTTCATAATTAGCACCAGGAAATGAAATGGTTGCATCACAAAAAGAAACAGCTGAAACTTTGATGCAAACCAAACTCAATGACGTCCTGATTCAAATGTTTCATGGGTGAGTACTGCTCTGAGATTTAATCTGCAGGCAGATCGAGGTAGCAGAAGCTGCTGCCTCCAGCACAGAGGAGACAGTACAGGCATTTGTGTCTTACCTTGTCATAGAGGGGAATCATGAAATACCCATTGTTCGGAGCACAGTCTGTCTGGTATTTCAGAGTACCGTGCTTTGTATATAACTTAATCTAAAAGAAGCAAACAAAACAGACACAAAGATATTTTAAAACAAGGCGAGGAGCGCTGGTACCAGGCACTCTCTAAGCCAGTGCTGTCACATAAGCAGCAGTCGCCGTGCCCAGGGGATAGCAGGACACAGTTTATGGCAAGCAGGGACACGCTTTATGGCAAGCAGGCTGCAGTGCCAGGCTGAAGTGGAGCCGCAGTTCCACCGCCGCCTGTGACCGCGGGCCGTGCGGCAGCGCTCGGCACGCCCGGCA
>JAHLSL010000037.1:7070458-7088632 GCA_025920805.1 Petroica traversi
TGGGAGGGGAGCGGAGGCGGCCGGAGCTCCGCCGTGCGGGGAGCTGTGTTTCCCTCAGGCGCTGCTGCGGCCTTGGCGGACTTTGCCTCCCCGGGACGGGTGTTCGCCCGAGCGCCGTTCAGCCTCAGTAAATGTGATGAGCTGTGAGGGAGGACGCAGCCCGGTCCCACCACCTTTAAAAGGGCTCTAGTGAGCCAAGCAGTCCGGACTCGCATAGATTCCCGTCCCCTAGGCTGATAAACCCAAGTAATAGTTAACGAGCCATTATCTGCTTCCTCTTTCCGTCCTGGGATTCCTGTCCCCAGCCTTGCTCTGCATCATGTCCTTCACTTCTGCATTGTTTCTGTTTCAGGACTGGAACCAGACATGGCATGCAAGCATCCCAGAACTGGCCTGGTGCTTCGAGAGCTCCATCATTGCCTGGATCCCCTGTGCCTATCTTTGGGTCTGTTTTCCTTTCTACTACTGGTACCTTCGACACAGAAACACGGGCTACATCAGGATGTCCCACATCTTCAAAGCCAAAATGGTGAGGGTGAAGCATGGGATTTGATCCTAACATTATCACAATTTGATGCAGAACTGAGCATTCCTAAATCATTAATTCTTTCCTGATGATCCATCTCTGTGGAGTTTTTTTTACATTTACTGGCTCAGGTCAGTATAAAGCAAGTAAAGTTTTAGGAAGGTCTGTCATAAGATCTTCTCCCCTGTACTTCCATTTGATTCCCTGACACTTCCCATAATATTCTCTGACCCAAACCTGATCTTCCACCTCTCCAGTCCTATTGCCCAGGCAGCTTGGATCATTCAGTTTAGTAGATTGTCCCAGCATTTCAGTCCATTCCAGTGTGTGTTTTCTGTCTCTGCCCCAGGTCCTTGGATTCATCCTGGTAATACTGTGTTTTTCTAATGTCTTCTTCATGGTGTGGGAGAAAAGCCAAGGAATCCCACGGAGCCCAGCATTCCTCATTAGCCCTGCTGTGATGGGAATCACAATGGTAATTCTTCCTTTGTTTGTCTGCTCGTGGCCAGGCTTAGCCCTCCTGGGACAGACCTTGTATTCCCCATGGTTCTCTCTCTCTCTGAGCACAAATTTGGCTGATGGGGAGTAGAAGGCTGGGAACCATCAGAGGGTTGGAGTTGGAGCAGACCCTTTGGGCAGAGCACACCTGGCAGGAGCTGATGTTCCAGTAGGGTTTAGAAAGAGATTTGACAATGAGACAAGATTTCATTTCTCACAATCACAGTATGGGATTTAGTATAGTTTAGAGTGAAATGTGATTCCTGATCAATAAATACATGCTTATTCTCCCCCTCTGTCATTGCATCTTCATAGCCTAAATCCTCCCAGCCTGTTGGTCCAATTGTAATTTTATTACTTGCCCTCTCTGTAGACATTCTTGAGTGCAAAATTGCACATAAAGCTTTCCAGTGTTAGCCTCTTAGGAACAATACTGCAACTCTGAACATTTTTAAATATTTGGGCAAGAAGCTAACTTGATTTTTCTCTACTGTATTCATTAATTTGATAACAATGTTTGGCATTCCATTACCGGGTATTTATTTGGGCAAATTTCTACTTCTTCACAGGTCCTTGCCTTGTTCCTTACCCAAGCAGAAAGAATGATGGGCATCCAGTCTTCAGGGGTCTTATTGATTTACTGGCTGCTCTCATTTGTGGCTGCACTTGTGATGTTTAGTTCCAAAATTCAACATGCCCTGGAAAGAGTAAGCGAGATCACATATCTTTAATGTGCAGGGCTGGTTTTGCCTCATTGACTGCAAGGGGGGGCAATCAAACTCCTCTTTTAAAATAAGTGATGAGAAAAATGATTCATGACACTTTATATATGTGGCAAATGTTTATTTGCAGAGGTAGAACATGAGCAGCTCTTTCTCTGCTGGTTAAACATGAAGGTTCTTATCTCATTTTCACCTGTCTTCTGTTCCTTAGGGCTTCCTGGAAGGTCATTTCCACCATGTCACAACTTTCATGTATGCTGGCCTGGTGCTAGGAGAGCTTGTGTTGTTCTGCTTAGTTGATCACCCTCCCTTCTTCTCTAAAGCTGACAACAATCCTGTAAGTATAAGGTAGCTTTTCTTGATGTTTTGCTTCACTGCTGAAACAGGATTTTAAATACATGGGGATACACGGGCACATGAGTATTGGGTGATGTAAGATGTATCATTCTGTAAAAAAGCTGACAATTTTAATAGGTAACTGGCAGAGTTTGGGTGCTCTGTCTCTCTATGTCAGTTTTTCAAAACTAAGAGCCTTCTATCCATACTCATGTTTCTTGTCACTGAAACCAGTGGAGAGGGCACCTATTGGTTCCCCTAGTGCTGCTCTCATGTGCTGCAGTACTCTGTTGGTGGTATGAGGATGGAAAAGCTCTGTGCTTAAGAAAATAAGTGTCTTTGGGTGTGAAGAATTATATTCTTTGTTATTCCATCTGAGACATTATGCAAAGTCAAATTCTCCAAAATCTCCCAGTCCCACTGAACCTCCACAATACACTTACTGTGGTTCCATGAATGGGGAGGGGGATAACTCTTACTGCTTTTCCTTGAGAAGCACAGAAGGGAACTTTATTCATCTGACACTTGCCCTTTCTATGTATAAATATCACACGTTTTCTCTCCCATCAGAATCCGTGCCCAGAAGCCAGCAGCTCTTTTCTTTCCAAAATCACGTACTGGTGGTTCTCTGGGTAAGAAAACAGAAGACGTGGTTTTGCTACAATATCAGAAAAAATCAGCAGCATCAGAGAGGGTGTAGATGGCAGCCAATAGGAAATATCTCAGCCCCTGAGTTAGCTTATGGAGTGAGGATTTAAATTATTTCACTGGGTACTTGAGGTATCCTTACAACATCAAATTATAAAAATTTAACTTCCTTTTCTCAGAATAGTTTAAAACACAAATTTGTGATTCTAGATAATTCTCTTCTGTCTCCCAACTACCCCTCCAGGGCCCTCCCAATCTTGAAATAGGTCTCATCAATCTCAAAAGATCACTGTACATCAATCATAGCCCTCTCTGCCTGCCAGACCTTGCTGGAACAAATGCTGGGAAAGGGGAAAATAGTGAAGAGGGCATAGGCCCAGTTGCTGCTGAGCATTCAGAGAAGTAAAACAATTACATTCTTTGGGCCTAATGTCCACTGTGATTAGGTCTCATCTGCATTTCATGGAGCCCAGAGAAAGTTAAAGTGAACTTTCTCTCCACTCCCCAAGACTCTCAGTATAGACTAGAAATTAGGGCTGACTTGCAAATCCCCATTGGGTTGATAGAAGGTAGCCAAGGGATTCAAAGCAACACTGCTGTTCCTGGACATTCCTGGTTATTCCGGGACAGGACAGTCCTGAGCAGTGTTGTGCTCTCTGTGCTGCACTGCCTTGATGCCCCCGAGTTCTGACAGTGCCACACACACCACAGACCCTGCTCTGCTCCCCTGACAGCAGTCTGTGCCCTCCAGGCTCCTCTGGAAAGGCTCTCAGCAGGCCTTGGGGGTGGATGACTTGTGGCCAGTGAGGAAACAGGACTCCTCTGAAGAAATTGTTGCCTGGGCAGAAAGAGAGTGGAAGAAGTGTCACAGCAGAACCCAGCAGTGAGTATTTGATCTGGAGAGCACACCATGGGCTCAGCTGGGCAGGTCTAGATGATCTAAGCAAATACTGCTCACAGGCACAAAGGCATCTGAGTGCCTTTGTGCAAAATCTGATTTTAAGTGTTAAAATCTGCTGGAGAACATCCTGCCAGTCCTGGAAGCACAGAACCAACTTTCTGTGAGAGGGGTCAATTTTTGATGAGCATTTATACTGGACATGGTATTAGACTCAGTATGATATATTTAGTGATTTTTGAAAGTACAAAATCCCCAAGCTTTCTCCAGTTGTAGGCAGCTTTCTCGTTGTTTTTTCCTTCAGGAAAATGGAGTCTGCTACATTTAAAAAGGGTCAGGAAACTGAAACTGGCACAGCAGAAGCTGAAGAGACAGAGGCTCTACTGCAATCAAAGAACATTCAGAGTGGGCCTTTACTGAGAATGTTTTGGAGCATGTTTGGAACTTACTTCCTCCTCAGCACTGCCTGCTTAGTTATCTGTGATGTCTTCATGTTCTCCACCCCCAAGGTACTGAGGTATGTGCACATTTATAATCTACTTCTATCATGTGTAACATTGCAGTGTGCATGAGCTCAGAGATGTGTGTGTCAGCACCCACAGAAACACCTTTGAAAGCTTCTCTAGCTGATGAAAGGGGCTCAGGTGTCATTTGTGCTAAGCCCACTGTCAAGTCAGGAGGAGAAGACACAAAGCCACTGTGTGAAGCTGTGCACATTGTCTGCACTGCTGGGCTCCAGCAGTTATTTGATGGTTCTGTCTATCACATCACTTGCCACTTGCTGTAGTCTTAAGGCTCCGTGTTCCCTGGCTAATCCTACACATCTTAAATAGCTTTGTTAGTTGTTAAAATGCTTTATGGGTTCTGTTGGTACAAAACCAACCTGCATTACATTATATTTTCAAGGGCAAAATTCCTTCTCAATCAGGAGAAGTTCTGGAAATATTAATGAGTCCCCTAGATTTCAGCTACCACTTTGCATGTTTCTGAAAAATTCATGAAAATCAGGAGCCAACCTCAACACTGAAAATGAGGTCTACCCTGAGAGGATGCTGAGATCAGAGATTGCTTCAAAACCAAGAGTGGCTAGATTTCAAAAATCAGGATATTATATGTTCCAATTCTTTTGCTATTTACTGATAAACCTCAGCCCGAGAGAATACAGGAAAATCACTGGTAGTTCTACCAGTTTATTTTTGTGGCTCTGATAATTCTGTGTGGACTCAGCAACATTTTGCTCCTGTCTTGCAGCCTTTTCCTGAAGTTCATTGAAGATCAGGCAGCCCCGAGCTGGCTTGGCTATTTCTATGCCTTCAGCATGTTCCTGCTGGGCTGCCTGCAGACTCTGTTTGAGCAGCGTTTCATGTACATGTGCCTTGTTCTGGGGCTGAGGCTGAGAACTGCCCTGACAGGGCTCGTGTACAGGAAGGTGAGGCTGCAGCTCCTCTGGTAGTTTTGCTCTTTTCTAGCCTTACCTCAGTAGTTATGATGTACATTTTTCATAGCAATATGAGGGGAGATGTCATTAGAAACTGGTTTTAGGATGTAGCTGTCCTGTATTCATTTCTGAGCATTTCTGAGCAGTACATGACAGGTACATTTTTCAGAGCTCCCCTCTGAAGGAAAAGCCAAGAAAAGGAAAGAGCAAAAATCAACATAAACTTTCTACGCTGTAGATGGTGTTTGGGGAAAAGGAGTAAATGCTTTCTCTCAAAGTAAAGTCATATGGCCTAGGCAGCAGCATGGTTTCAATACCTGGGATTTGACATTTTTCTCCCTCTCTTTGCTCTCTATGAGGAAAAGAAAGTTCTTTGACTTTAGGACCAAAGCTGTTGTTTGATGATGTCTTTTCTTTCTTCTCTGCACTGACTAGATCCTGGTTATGTCAAATGCCTCAAGGAAAGCAGCAACCACAGGTGAAATTGTTAATCTGGTATCTGTTGATGTGCAAAAGTTAATGGATCTGATTATCTATTTTAATGGGACCTGGCTGGCTCCTATTCGGATTATCATCTGCTTTGTCTTCTTGTGGCAGGTATTCATCAAACCCTTTCTATTCTAAATATCAAAGGAAAAAGGATATTTCAAAATTTTACTTACTGGTTTGAATTACGTGAAATTGCCATATCTTTCTTAGCTCTGTATCATGATGCATTCACTTTTCCCTCTGAAAGGTATTTTTATTAGTATATGATCCTTGCGTTCATCTTCTCACTTGGGTATTGAGCATTCAGTCCCTTTTAGGAGACTGAGTATGGTTATTATGAGAAACTTGTGCTTCAGATTTTCCTGTCCCCTCTCTTTATCACTGAAAGCTGGGCCCAGTGTAGGCTGAAAGTCCAGTTCCAGCTCCTTGGCATAGAACTTCTCAGAACATAATGGGGAATGGTCTGAAATGGCAACTTGACTTACTTCATCCTGAAGCCTAATTACCACAAAATCAGTGAGACAGCTTGAAGCAAAGTTACATGACATTCAGAAAGAATACTGGATTCTTTGAATTTCATAGGTGTCAAGGAGTTTAGCAAGGAGAGAGCAAATCCTGAATTAGAAATAATGGGTGGTAATCTAAAAGATCCATTTTTTATCAATGTATGGTATTTTCTCAGCAGGAATTTTCTAGCACAGAGCCCTCTTTCTTAGTCCCTGTTTTTGGCAAATGGAAGTATGAGCAGTGTAGAGACAGGGATTTACAGGAGCTTTCCAGAGGCCTTTGAGCCCTTCCTTTACTACTCAGATGGATTGTGCCTCATGGCTGGCAGGATGCTGTGACATTGAAAATCAGTAGCCATGGTACAGACTGTTGAGAAGTCATCATCCCTTTTCTAGTGACATTGACAAATTAAATGTGGTTGGAGCATAATTACACTTTATTTGCTGGTGTTCACAGTCCCTTTGTGCAGACAATACCTGTCTGTGTGTCCAGCAGCTCTCCCCTCCCCAGCCATCCCTAGGGAGATGTAACTAACCCTTGAGAAACAAGTTTTGGTACACAATTGTTATGAACCCTGGGACCCAAGAGCTGTCCCAAGATAATGGCACAGCATAATGCCAGCATTTCATCTCGCTCTGATGGAAATGCAGACAAGCTGGGTTATTTGTGCCACAAAAATACTCTGTTGAGGGTTTGGGTATGTTCTTTAAAGAAAACCTGGTGGTGTTCGAGGTCGCTTACTCAGGGCAGCCACCAGATGTCCTTGTGGTCGCATCCCAGGACGGACGGGAGGAGCCGGGAATGGCTGGAATTGCCAGCGTGCCTCTGAATCGCCTGCAGCACTGATCCAGTTCCTAACAAGGGAGCGAATAAATTCAGCACGGCCTGATGACAGGAGTTATCCTGCCTGGAGAGTTAACAATCCACTGTGCTTAGGAGCACAGCTCCCAGGAAGGGCAAATGCAAGATCAGAGTGAAGGCTTAGCCACAGGGATGTTATGCACAGGTTCAAATAAGAGGGAAGGTAAGCAAGGGGAACAAAAAAGTCTTTCCTAGTTATCACAGAAGTTCCTTCTCTTTCTTCTTCTCTCCCGGCAGCTTCTAGGGCCATCTGCCTTGACTGCAATTGCTGTATTCCTTTTTCTTTTGCCTCTGAATTTTGTGATCACCAAGAAGAGGAGTCAGTTTCAGGTATATTTTGCTTCATAAAGTGGTTTACTGAGTTATGCAATGGTTTATATTTATTATTCATGCCTGACTGAAGTAACACAGGAGGACTTGAAGCCTGCAAAGTTTCTTGGAAGTTAAAGTAAGATCTTCCATGTTCAGCCTTTTACCATATTTGCCCTACTTTTCTGTTGTTTTTATGTACTGCCAGTAAAAATAAAGCTCTGAAGATGAAAAGTAAAATATTTCCCAGCCTGGAAGATTCATAAGCAAAACAGTACACACAGCTCCGCTGCAGGGAAATTTATTCAGGACTTGGAGGCAGGAGTAAGGTATTTTTCTTCAGAATAATTGCACCATTAAACATTCAACATATTAAATGCTAAAGCTCAAACATTTATTACAGGAAACCCAGATGAAACATAAGGATGAGAGGGCCAAACTTACCAATGCCATTCTCAGTGACATTAAAGTAATCAAACTGTATGGCTGGGAGAAAACCTTCATGGAGAAAGTGCTTGGAATCCGAAAGCAAGAACTTCAGGCCTTAAAAAGATCTCAGATTCTCTTCTCAGCATCCCTAGTTTCTTTCCATTCATCAACTTTCCTGGTGAGTGGGTCACCTTCCTACATAAACACATGCTGTTACGTCCATTTCTCTTCATACTCCTGTCTGGACAGATTTTCCTACGGATTATAGGATTATGTCTGCCTGGAGGAGCTGGAGTTCAAAGGAATCGATGTGGCCGCTGCACCAAAACCTCCTCAAAGCAGAGCAAACATCCAATGATCAGATTTGGTTCTGTCACCAACACTCCAGACCTTTGCCTGTGGTACCTGCAGGCCAGACACCTGGAGCTGACAGCCTGGATTTAACCAAATGGGTCCCAGAGTCCTGAGGAAGGGCCTTTCACCATTGAACCATTCTGAAGCAAATGTTTTGCTTGTCCTTCCCTTTCAGATCACATTTGTCATGTTTGCTGTCTACACCCTGGTGGACAGCACACACGTGCTGGATGCTGAGAAGGCCTTTGTGTCCTTAACCCTGATCAACATCCTCAACACTGCCCACTCCTTCCTGCCCTTCTCCATCAACGCTGCTGTCCAGGTTAACTGCATGCCCTCTTACTCTTCTTTTGGCCATCAGGGGTTTTTTACATATCCCTATAACAGATAAAGGTAGGGATTTCTTAGGATTCTGCACATCAGCTGTTCCATTGCCTCTGTGAAACGGTGAAGTGCAATGGCTTGCAGTTGAAGTTATTTTATGGCATTGCTTTTCAGAAAGGCTCCTTTATATTGACAAAATAGTCAAGAAGAATTACTCCTAAGTCTTTTGTAGCTCAGCACAAGCACCATTAGGTCTCAGAGGGGCTTCCAGTTCTGTTTTTAATCACAGAAATCAGAATAGATGGAGCAAAATCTCTGTAGGGGAGACCCTGCTAGTCCAGGCCAGAGAGAAAAGCAATTCATTGTTCAGGAAGAAATTAGGAAATTCATTTCCCTCTTACACTCCAGGACTGCCACAGATTTTTATGTACAGAAGAAATCACTGGAAAGACTGCAGAAAGAATTGGATGGAAAAGTACCAATTTCACTGAACCAGAAGCACAGGGCAGGATATGGAGGTTTTGCTAAGCTTAGTGGAAATAAAGGCAGGTAATATAAGAGGTGCCTTGGCCATCTAAGCCTACAGCACCTGCAGCACAGCACCTAGTCTATATTCTAACTGGGTCTTTGAGTCTTCACTTGGGGTTTTTACTCCCTTTCTATTCTAAATCTTATTTTCCTCTGTGTGCTGCTTCCTTTCAGGCCAAAGTTTCCTTAAACCGCTTAGCAGCTTTTCTGAATCTGGAGGAACTGAATCCTGAGAGCTCAAGCAGAAAAACTTCTGGCTGTGGTGAGCTTTTATGTTAGCACTCTTGCCTTACAAGAGGAGTAATTTCCATTGTTCAGTTTCTACTCAAGGTGTCTACCATAGTCAAGAGAAAAATATTTGCCCTGACTGTCACTTTATCTTTCTGGCCTCATTATTTCTAACAATGAAATCTAATCTGGTAATTTACCCCTTCTTTTCAAAGTAAAGATTGATTTTTATGTAACATAAATACACACTGAAACATAAAACCACATAAATTGGTTATTTCTCTAGCTACCTTTGCATTTACAGGTGGTCTTTATGTTTTAGTACAGGCAAGTATCACCATAAGAAATGGGACGTTTTGCTGGAGCAAAGAAACTTCTCCTTGTCTTAGAAGGTACAGACTTACCCTCAGTCATTTCTCAATCCTGCAGGTCAGGGTGGATGCTGAATGAACTAATTCCTCATGGCCTAAGTGAAACCAGGGTGGAACATCCACAGGCTTCTGAGTCTGCTTCATATTCAATGTTGAGTTCTGAAAATTATAAAATCAGACAAAACATAATCTTGCTTTTATGTTAAGGAGCACATAAATGGGAAGGTGCCTGAACCTGGATGTTGCCTTATTATATGGAGACATATGCCTGTTTTCTTTATACAGTTTTCTTGCCCAAATATGAAATTATAGTGATTTAACCAAAAAAGTAGAGCAGATGAAATGCAGATGTTATATATGACATCAGTACGTGCTTATTTAAAAAGGCACTGACATTTTAGAAAAGAGAATCTTTGAAAAGTTCTGATGTTCAGGAATGTTCTACATCCAATGCTTTGGGCTAGTCTGTCTCCAGAATGTGGATGTAGGTATGAAACTCAGATGGGGATGTGGATGAAAACTTCCTGGTTAGAGGTGTCTGAAGGGATGAAGTTAGGGGATTTACTCGATACATACCCAATAGCATAAATTTTGATGGAAATTACAATTATTTTCTTTTCAGAAAGTGTATCTAAACTGTTGTAAGAGCCTGATCTTTTCCCCCCAGCATAGACCTGACTGTGGCCCAGGGCTCTCTGCTGGCTGTGGTTGGGCAGGTGGGTGCTGGCAAGTCCTCCCTGCTGGCAGCGCTGCTGGGCGAGCTGGAGGCCACGGACGGCTGCGTGACCATGAAGGTGAATTTCCCCCTCAGCATTTGCTTCCAATTGGGCTGTTTGCAGGAACTGTAAAGCATCAGGTACCTGAGGAAAACCCATGTACTGCTGAATTTTAACACAGGCTGTATGTATCAGTCCACATTTAATTATCTGAAGGTGCTGCAGACCTCTCAGATGCACCTGAACTTTGGGAATAGGAGCTGGAACAGTACTTCCAGTACTGTTTTCCCCTCTGACAATGAGCTCAAGTGTTATCCTGGTAAATTACATCCTGCACCTCTGTTTACTCCCCTGTAAGGTAATAACTCATATTTTGCAAAGCCTTCTAGAACTGTCAGGGCTGATGATCATTCCAGATTTCAATTACTGAGAGAGCTTTTCTTCAAAGATGGGCCCCCACAGTGTCAAGTTGAGCTTGTGGAAAAGTTTGCTAACATTCTCCCACTTTTATAGGGCACTGCAGCTTATGTCCCCCAGCAAGCTTGGGTTGTAAATGCTACAGTGGAAGATAATATTCTGTTTGGGAAGGAAATGGATGAAACGTGGTTCAATAGAGTGACAGAGGCTTGTGCACTGCACCCTGATTTGGAGACCTTCCCTGCAGGGCAGAAGAGTGAAATAGGAGAAAAGGTACTGCCTTGGGTTTATGTTTTGGCCAACTTTTCCCTGAGTAGCTACAACTTCAGGTGTCCTGGTTAAAGCATATACCCCTGAGTAGCTACAGTTTGGGAGCTCTGATTAAAACACAAAAATCTTAACACGCAAGAGGCAGGTGCTCAGGAATTTCTGGAAAGTTGGATCATGATTTAGTTTCGTTTAAGCCACCCGCTAACAGTTCGCCTAACCAGAAACATGAGAGATGATTAAGACAAAATTCAACACATCCAAGTCATTCTTGGGTGCTCTTTTGCTGGAGAGAGGAGTTGTTCAAGAGACTCAGCCTCTGCAAGAGCCCTGTTTAGAGGGAGGGAGGGAGAGGCACTGATCTAAAAATAAGGAATTCATAAAGCCTCAGTGAGAAAGGGAGTCAGCAGTTGGGAATATGCTGTAGCTTTGGAATAAACAGAGTCAATCCATTTTCCAGGGGATCAATCTGTCTGGAGGGCAGAAGCAGAGAGTGAACCTGGCTCGGGCCGTGTACCAGAAGGCATCGATTTACCTGCTCGATGATCCCCTGTCAGCTGTTGATGCCCATGTGGGGCAGCACATTTTTGAACATGTTCTTGGACCCAGTGGGTTACTGAAGGACAAGGTGTGCTATAAACCTGAACTGTAAACAATTGCACAGTGTCTCTAAATAGCAGAGCTCCCAAAATGTTTCCAGTAGGGTGGGTTGCTCACTTTACCAAAGGCTCACAAATGTTTTTTTACAGTGGCAGCAAGGGATTGGGGAACCTCCAGAGGCCACCCAGCACCTCCAAGTCCTGCAAGGAATCTCACCCAGGAGGAGGAAGGCTGTCTTTATCCTCATGCAACCCCCATGCCTAGTGCCAGTCTGACTTTCACAACAAGTTTACAGTTCTTTGGTCTCCTTCCTCCTCTTGAGATTTATCTCTAGCACAGTTCAGATGAGCTCTCTGATCTCTTCCAAATTCTGTCACCACAATGTCTAGTCCCATGACTGTTGGATAGTTCAGTGGCATTTTTACAGTTCTCATCACCCAAATGTTCATCACTGAAACACCTCTCCATTCTTTTTGCATTGGTTGTTTTTGTTTTTCCTTGGTATTTCTCTGCTGTCAAGCAATCTGGGTAGTAAACATGGTTACATAAGAAGGGATGTTAGGGCAGCTTTATTGGATTCACACTATGAATTGCCTAGAAACACTTGATCAGTTTCACATTAGAGAAGGAAAACAGGAAGCAGGCAATTTCTTGCATTAGAAAATCCAATTAAAACAAACATTTGATTATAAATACCCTTCTCTCCATGAAGATTGGTTGCAAATATCAGAATATAATTCTTGTATTGAAACAGAATGACTGGCTAAGAAGAATGTATCAGACTTAAGGTGTACTCAAAGGGTTTGATATTGTACTCAAGGCAGATTATTCCAATTTATCTAGGGAAAAACTACTTTTCTTACGTCTTTTCCTTCAATTACCTGTGCAAATATGCTCAGAAATATAAATAAAAGGGAGTGCCCTTTAATTCCATTCAGGCTGATGAATTTTTGAGGCTAAATTTGATCCTGAAATACTGACAGCAGAACAATTGTAACTGTTTCCTCTTTATCCAAGCAGACTCGTGTGCTGGTGACTCACTCAATTAACATTTTGCCTCAAGTGGACAACATTGTTTTTCTGGTGGATGGAATGATCTCAGAAACTGGTTCCTACCAAGAACTTCTACAGAGAAATGGGGCCTTTGCAGAATTTCTTCATTTACACATTACTGCAGAAGAGAAGCCATGTGCTGGTTTTCCAGGTAATTCAGATGGGTTGGAATCATTCTTTACTAGGTCTGTCAGTCAGTTCCATTCATATCACATTTGTTTTATTAAGGGCATTTAAAGCAGAGATCCAATCACAGTAAAGTGTTGCTTTGTGTGGGGAAAAATACAACTGTCAAATTAGCTGACTCATTACCTCAAAACTGGTTCTTGACTCCATATTAGTAGACACTAATCATGCGGTAAACAATTACTTACTGTATGTGCTATTCTTCAAAACTCACCTTGATATTTCTACCTTTAGAAACAATTTTTGTAATGAATCTTTCCTCCATATTACCTCTCTTTCAAAGGCTATACAGGACAAAGCAGGATTCTAAAGCATTTAGAAAACAATACATTTATTTCACAGCTGTGAGAGGCTCCAAAGGCACTATCACCTCTGGAAATTGTCCATCTCAGGAGAAACCCCTTAGGTAAGCTTAAAGCAGTCTCAGACACTGAAGAATTTACTCCAAAAGCCCACACAAGTCTTCATGGAGTATGATATGGGTTTGGAATTGATTCCCAAATTAATAACAAGAGCAAAAAAGCCAAACTCAAGAATAGTAAAAACCTGTTCTTAAATGTGGAAGTTGGCTTACATTTCTTCTGTATTTCACAAGGAGACAGAATAGAGCTCAAGTACAGGTTCCTTGATGCATTTGGCTGCTGATGACTTCCCAGTGGGGCTGTAAGGTCAGACTCATCCCAGAGCAGCCTCACAGAGGGAATGGTTTAAGCCTCTGCTCCTCCTGGGCTTGGCAGACCCCAGTCCCTGTGACAAACAGGGACAATGGCTGGGGCACTCTGGAGGACCCTGGAAACTGCAGCCCTCAAATAGGCATGGATTTAGGGGTCGATGGGTGGCTAAAATTGAAAGGATTTTTGTTTTCTTAATGAAGTGGTGATTCAGTAAAATCCGCAATGAGACAGGAGAGCATTCCTGTGAGCCAAGACTGTCCCAGTGCTGCAGCCACCAGTGGAGGATTCACCAAAGCTGAGACAACCCAGCATGGCAGGGTAAGCACAACACCTTCCTGCAGAGGCAAGGACACATTCCATGGGATAACACTCATGGCAGGCAGCTCAGCTCCCTGCCTCAGCTACACCACAGCCAGGGCAGCCAGCTGAGCTGGACAAGTGTGCCCTATAACTGGCACAAGGATGTATTTATACCGAGAAGAAATGAGAGTAAGAAGTCAGAAACCCAAAAGTGGCAGCTTTTTCTCTAGGGAAGCCCAGCACTAGCCAGACTGGGATGTCCTCACCTCTCCTGATCAGCAGGCCCTCACACAGCACCTTGCGAACATGACAGTTCTCTCTCACACCAACAGCACAGGAAAACCACTGTCTGACATAAGGAAAACCTTACATGCATTCCAAAAGTAACATGAACCATTGTGTAACATTGATCAGTTGATAATAATTCATTAATGATTTCTTTAAGTATGCCTTCATTATTCATCCATAAGAAAAACAAAACAAGAATGAACATGGTTGTCGTGGTTGTGACATATAACCAAGAAATGCCATAAATCATTCCTTGCTCACAGCTGCTTTTTTTTGCTATCAAGTTCCATCCCCCCAACCTCTCCTGCTCTTTTCCCCCCTTGCCTCTCTCCAGGTCAGTGCTGGGGTGTTTGGAGCCTACCTGAAGGCCATGGGCCCAGCCCTGTGTGTGTACATTGTCCTGTCCTTTGCCTGCCAGCAGGCTGTGGCCTTCTCACGGGGCTACTGGCTCAGCCTCTGGACAGATGACCCTGTGCACAACGGGACACAGCAGCACACAGAGCTCAGAGTTGGAGTCTTTGGTGCCTTAGGAGTGGTTCAAGGTTTGTTTAAGTTGCTCACCTAATTCTTCTCTGTATTCGCACCTCCCTTTCCCATATCCAGGATGTTTTCTCAGAATATAAACAAGTGCTTATCCTTGGGCTTTCAGCCTCCCAGGCTTTTGGCACCAACCCTAAAGGTTTTTTCCTTCTTCTTGTCTCTCTTCATCCTTCCAGCATAAATTAATCATATCAAGTGCAAGTGAGGGCTCTTCTCCATGCTGAATGAAATCTTGGCTTATGCCATATAAAAGAGAAACATTACATTTTTTTATCTTTTTCTTTTAAAATAGCCACAATTCTTTTGGTCACTCTATTTAAAAAGAAAAAAATATCACTAAGCAATTTAAAGTAATCCCAGACAAAGCTTATTTTGTGATGAATGAGTAATTTGTCCTGCATGTTTAAGTTGCTGAATCCATGCCCCCCATCAAGCTGGCTTAGAAGGCCACTCTGTAACTACCCTACAAAGGGCAGCTTACTCTGCAGCTCTGAGGCTTGGTTTAATTCCTACTAAAGAGAGGTTTAATTCCTGTTGCACCTCCTGTATGCACACTGGTGCAGCATTCACAGGACTAAGTGGAAATCACCATCTTGCAAAGGAGATCTCTAGGGTTTGCTCAGACCTAGTAATAACAATTTCTTTTCTCTTGCAGCCCTTGGCAGGTTTGCCTGCACAGCAGCAGTCCTACTGGGGGGGTGTGTTAGCCTCACACCAGCTCTTCCTGCAGCTGCTGAGGAACATCACGAGATCCCCAATGCTCTTCTTTGAGCAAACGCCCATCGGACACCTGCTGAACAGCTTCTCCAGAGACATGGATGCTGTTGATTCTGTCATCCCTGACAAGTTCAAGTCTGTGCTGGGATTCTTGTTCAGCTTACTGGAGGTCTACCTGGTGATTGTGGTGGCTACACCATGGGCAGCAATGGCCATAGTGCCCTTGACTGTTCTTTATGCAGCATTCCAGGTAGGAGCTCACAGATACACACACAGGAGCAGCACAGCCATGTCCCTGCAGAAAGCCTTCTTCCATTTCTTAGGAGTGAAGGCAAGCACAAATTAGTTTCATCATCTCAAGTTGCATCTGAGCGAGAGTAATGTCAGTCTCTTTCCCACATCACCTGAGCCTTCCAGAGAGCTCACCAAGAGGCTTGTGCTTCTCTGATGTCTAAATCAAATCCCACTTAGGGCTATATCCCTTTCTCCATTAGTGTAAATCACATGAAGACCAAAACCATTTTTCCTTTCCTGCAGAATTCTTACACTACTTTTTAATATATCCATGTTTGCCAGCCAGGACTGAGCATGAGGGAAGGGCAAGTACATTTCTGTTATCCATCAAGCTGCAGAAGAAACTGAGTGTAGAGGTTCTGTGGATTCACAGCACCCTGGCTCCTTTTCCACAGCCACAGGGTTATTCTTAATACAGAGAGGACATAACAGTGGGAGGAACACTGCCTCATCTTTTAGGGGCATCTCCTAGCTGCCCATAAGGTTTTGTATCACGAGGATAGTACATACTATTGCATTGGTGAGGCCTTCCCAAATGTCCTGTGGGCACCTCTACAGAAGTATGATCCTTCTAATGCCTCTCCCTTCCAATTCCCCTCATCAGCACTTCTATGTCACCACCTCCTGCCAGCTGAGGCACATGGAGGCTGCCAGCAGGTCACCCATCTACTCCCACATCTCAGAAACCTTCCAAGGCTGCAGTGTGATCCGTGCTCACAAGGACCAGCAGAGGTTTATTTCAAAGAGCAATTTCCTAGTGGATGAGAATCAGCGGATTTGCTTCCCTGGAGCTGTTGCTGACAGGTACAAATGTGCCCAGCAGCTCCACGAGTGTTCTGTAAAGTAATCATGTGTTGGGAGAAAGGGACAGGGCAGCAACAGCCCTGTGCTCTCCTCCTCCTGCAGGTGGCTGGCTACAAACCTGGAGTTCCTGGGCAATGGCATCGTGCTGTTTGCAGCCCTGTTTGCAGCCATGGGCAGGACACAGCTCAGTGCAGGAACTGCTGGCTTCTCCATTTCCTATGCTCTCCAGGTAACCCAGCGTGGAAATAATACCATGCTTGCCTTTATCAAAAGCAACTGCATTTTAATTTCTAAGAAATCATGAACTATTTGTGTGCCTTTCTAGATGCTTTTTCCTACCAAATCCTGCTGTCATTGCTGAAATCAAGAGCATCTGGAACACATGGCCCCTTAGGGAATGAATCTCAAACACATGTATGGGCCATCTTCTTCTTTCTGCACCTGAACTTAGCTCAAAACAAACCCTGGGCAGCTGAAGCAAGGTCTTCAGCACCTGTCTTACCTGCTTGTAGACTAGTTGCACAAGAGCATAACAATTAGCTACACCACCTTTCAGTATCTAAGTCAGTAGCATTTCATTCTCTACAAACTTGCTGAAGGGGCTATGGCAGGAGCTGGCTTTCACTTTTGCATTTTAAGGTTTTCTGATGTAATCTAATTTCTGATACAATTAGCTGATGAGATGTTTAGAAATAAACACTAAGACAAAGTAGCAGGTAACTCCCAAGCACAGGTCATTTTATCTGCCCTAATGCTTCTTTTTCATTGTGGCAGATAACTGGTGTTCTGAACTGGATGGTTCGCTCCTGGACAGAAATAGAGAACAGCATTGTTTCTGTGGAGAGAGTGAGAGAATACCAGAGGACACCTAAGGAGGTAGCCAGTCCACTACTGACCTCACTTGAAGGGCCTGAAGATCTCTGCAATCTCAATGAGAAACTTTCCTGAGTTCCACCTGAAAAACCTCTAGTTTTCCCCTTCTAAAAGGCCAGTCATGTTTCCTTTAAAGAACTGCAGCATTTGGGTTTTATCCAACTGACTAGACTTGTTTTATAACCTCTGATCATTATTTCCTTAAGAGTTATGCACTGGATTGCCATTAAAATAGCTTCACTTGTTAACACTCATGGAATGAGACATTTTCTGCCCATATTTGGAGTATTTATTCTGTGACTTCAGATACAACTATCTGATAACTGATGGCTCCCAGATAGCCTATTAGCTGCTTAAAGTCTCCAGTGCAATAATTTTTGTTCTGCAATCATTAAAATTATATCTCCACATGCTGCCCTGAGAGAAGAGGCTTTCACAGTCCTGTTTACAGGGGCATATAAATTTTTTTTATTGAACCATTCAATGTCAGGACTCTGACATGCAAACAAACATTCATCCCCCTTTTCAGTAAAAAAAAAATCTGATCAACATCTTTGGATAAAGTAAAAATCCGTAAAAATCCAACATCTGCAGTATGAAACTTAGAGGCCTTCTTCTGGTTTGGAAACAGCAAAGACGAGGTGGAGAGTTGGCACAGTTTTCTTCATGAACTTCCTGTTCCAGTATTGCCACTTGATTGGGTCATTTAAATCAGCCTTAAACACTGCTGTTTGCTTCCATCTCCTCAGGCACCCTGGACCCTGAATGGCAAACTGCAAGGGCAAGCTTGGCCCACTGAGGGGAGGATTGAATTTAGAAACTACAGCCTGTGCTACAGGCCAGGTCTGGAGTTAGCACTGAGGCGTGTCAGTGTGAACATCAACGGGCACGAGAAGGTAAAAAATCATCCTTGAGCAGTGGGAGCAGTGCTCGGCAGTGTGGGAGCAGTGCTGGGCAGTGTGGGAGCAGTGCTGGGCAG
>JAHLSL010000037.1:7088642-7141931 GCA_025920805.1 Petroica traversi
GGCAGTGTGGGAGCAGTGCTGGGCAGTGCGGGGGCAGTGCTGGGCAGGTGTGGGAGCAGTGCTGGGCAGTGTGGGAGCAGTGCTGGGCAGTGCTGGGCAGTGCGGGGGCAGTGCTGGGCAGGTGTGGGAGCAGTGCTGGGCAGTGTGGGGGCAGTGCTGGGCAGTGCTGGGCAGTGTGGGAGCAGTGCTGGGCAGTGTGGGGGCAGTGCTGGGCAGTGCGGGGGCAGTGCTGGGCAGTGCGGGGGCAGTGCTGGGCAGTGTGGGAGCAGTGCTGGGCAGTGCTGGGCAGTGCGGGGGCAGTGCGGGGGCAGTGCTGGGCAGTGCGGGGGCAGTGCTGGGGCAGTGCTGGGGCAGTGAGGGGGCAGTGCTGGGCAGTGAGGGGGCAGTGCTGGGCAGTGCTGGGCAGTGCTGGGCAGTGAGCACATCCAGGGGTGCAGCCCCTGCCTGCACCCAGCTGCAGGAGCCCCTCTCCCACACTGCTCCTGCTTCTTACAGAATTAGAATACCACCTTTTCCTTCTAGTTCCACATCAAGGGCCTGTTCAAACTGCTAAGTCTTGTAATTATTCTTCCCATCAAAGGCTTTTATGATTCCTTTTCATATAAAACAATTGCAAAATTATAAATGCTTCCATTTAAGAAAGAATTGCCAGACTATGTGAATCATGAACAGCCCTGAAGGTCTGATCCATGCAAAGGTGTCTCTCATCAAAAGACCAAGAGGAACTACATGACCTCTCCAACTGTGAGAAAACAATCAACATCAAAACCAAAATCTTCCATTGCACCTTACAGATTGGTATAACTGGCAGAACAGGAGCTGGGAAATCCAGCCTTGCAGTGGGGTTGCTGAGACTGGTGGAAGCTGCAGAAGGAGCCATCCTAATTGATGGACAGGATATTGCCCAGCTAGGTCTCCATGACCTCAGAACCAAGATCACTGTCATTCCCCAGGTATGAAACTCATTTCCAAAATCCTGGAGCAGTGTCTTGAACACCTGGGAAGGGTTTATAAAGATTCTGTGACAGGAGGGACATTCAGCAATTTCCAAGCTGGAAATAATCTCCATGCCATGTTCATCTGCCATTCAATATAATGTTAGCCACAGATTCCCACCCAGCAGAGAGGACCCGAAATCTCACTTTCATAATTCATTTCAGGAGTTGTTTGTACTGTCTCTGTGCTCAGGATCCAGTTTTGTTTTCTGGCTCCCTAAGAATGAATCTCGACCCATTAAACCAATACACTGATGCAGACATCTGGACAGCTTTGGAATTGACTCAGCTCAAGAACTTTGTTGCAGATTTGCCAGAGCAGCTGGAATACAAGTGTACTGACCAAGGGGAAAACCTAAGGTACCCTTATCTGCAGAAAGACAGTGGCAGGGCAGTGCCAATCCCTGGGCTAGGAGAACAGAGCTGGTTGGATAAGGAGTCTAATTCCATTTGAAATATAATTTGTTTTTTAAATGCTGTCCAGACAGCAAAATGCTGCATTACTGTGCTATTTAGCAGCATCAAATCAAATCATAAGACACTTAAGGAAGACCTTTCAGACTTAATCATTGTGGTGGTTTGCTTTTGTGCATGCTTAAAACCCTGCAATCTGTTCCAAGTGCAGCTCTTCTGGGTGCCATAGCAATACCTCCCCTTCACTTCCTTAGGCTGTTTCATGCTGTTACCTACCTGCAGTGCCACCAGCCTCAATCACCCTTTCAGGGAA
The DNA here is from genome assembly GCA_025920805.1 of Petroica traversi. NCBI lineage: Eukaryota > Metazoa > Chordata > Aves > Passeriformes > Petroicidae > Petroica > Petroica traversi. The sequence continues at coordinate 7,090,365 of JAHLSL010000037.1, forward strand.
AGAGAACAATCACCTTTTCATTATTAATTTCAAATGAATCATCTCTCCTGACCCCAAGGAAAAGTGACTACCGGCCTCAGTTTACCATCCCTCTTCTTACTTGCAGCACTGGCCAGAAACAGCTGGTTTGCCTGGCCAGAGCACTCGTGAGGAAAGCCAAAATCCTCATTCTGGATGAAGCCACAGCAGCAGTGGATTTAGAAACTGATGTCCAGATTCAGTCCATGCTGAGGACTCAGTTCAGAGACAGCACCGTGTTGACAATCGCTCACCGGGTAAACACCGTCCTGGACTGTGACAGGTACAGACACTCCTGACCAGGGGAACAACAGGCAGCTGGTGGGGCTGACACACCACAGTGCTGGTCAGCAGCAATCTCATTTCTGTCCTCTTCCTGTTTAACCCTCCAAGCTTTGCTTTACAGTTTGGAGGATGTCTCAAAGCAGCTGGGCAGCAGCAGGTTAATCAGAGATCCTTCACTCCCACACGATGCCTTCCATGCTGTGTCACAGCCCTGTCCCCCCACTGACAGCAAAACCATGACTACTGTTCCTTGCATCACCCAAGAGTTGTGAAACTGAAACACCCAATACCCTGTGCACAAATCTCACTCCAGTCTTAGCCGCCAAAAACCCCTCCTCCCAAACTCAGTACTTCAATACCCACTCAGGAATCCTTTCTAGCCCAGTACTGTTTCCCAGTGAAAATCTGCTGGAAAGCCTGGCTGAATAACCAGAAGTACTGAACTTTATATTAAAACTAAGTAGAAATTATTAAATTATTACAGCTGCTGTGTTTCCCCAAACTTACACTTCTCTTCTAATGTTCACAGGATTTTAGTCTTGGAAAATGGTCGGATAGCAGAATTTGATACTCCAGAAAACTTAATAGCTCAGAAGGGACTATTCTACAGACTGATGGAAGAATCAGGCCTTGCATGACTCACTCATGGAGTATCCCATAGCACCACCACTTTCAGGAGTAATTGATCTCATAATTGAGTTATTTTGGTTTCTCTACAAAATGCCAGACACTCAACCAAAGCTTGTTTGAGCCAGAACTGCAGTGAGTAGATGGAAAGAGGTAACTTGGGATACACACTATTTCCATAGGAAACTCAGCAATTCTACTTTCATCATGTTTCCAGATACCAAAACTTGACTGCTGAAAACAAGCCAGTCAGGACTTAAGTACTTTTCTGGTATAAAAGCAAACAAGTCAAAAGAGAAAGACGACAGCATTCCCAATTTCTACTATAAATGGAGCCCAAATATTCATCATACTTGAAGATTACACAGATTATTTTTAAAGCCAACAAGATTTTACGGACAGCAAGGAAGAATTTAACTGGTAGCAAGGAAATTTAACTGTTTGCAGTTTATCCTAAGCTCCAGGCAGAACAAGTGTTGCATTTTGACAGTGTCAAAAGGACTGCTCACCCAGACACTGTTCTTGTCCACACAGATGTGGACTCCAAGGCAGCAGCTGGAGCTCATCATCCAAAGTGCACAAATGCTGGGGGAGGAGGGAAGAGGAGGCAGGATGGCACTTAGCAGGGGAGCACAGTGCCTGTTGTCACAGCTGGGGATCAGATCCCTCTGCAGGAGCTGAGGCAGCTCCAGCAGGGGCCCAGCAGTGCAGGACAGGAGCGTGGCTGGGAGTGGCAGCAGAGCTCCTTCTGCCCAGACTTGGAGCACTCCCATTGCCAAGTGCCAGGTGCTCACAGCAGGGCATGTCCAAACATTGACACCAGCATTTCTAAACTGAAACTGGCCACGAAGAATTGCATGGTTGGATTCCAGCACCACATGAGGAAAGCAGCAGGATCTCACCTGCTGACCCGATGATTCATTCCTGGTTTTCTTCTTGAGTGCAAGTTGACTCTTGCATGTGCCATCCTGGTGCTGCAGAGCCTCTGCATGGTCACCTGTCAGATGTTGCTTTAACAAACCAGAACAGAAGCAAAGCCTTCCTGGGCTTCCCATAGTACCTTGCAGCCAGAGCTGTTCCCAGGACTCTCCTCAGGAATCACAGGATGACCATGTGACAGACAAATGTGACACTGTGAGATACTGCTCTTTAACTTTTGTTAAACCACCCCATTTTCTAGAGCTGAAATAAAAACAGAATCAAGTATTAAAATGGGTCTCTTCAGTAAACTGAAAGCAAATATAACACAAAAAAGGGCAGCGGGAAGGGAATGGGAGAGTTCCAGCTGCAAGAATCAAGTCAGACTGGCAAAATTCAGTAGTTCCTTCTCCAACAGCTGCTCAGTGGCTTCTGCACTCAAGTCAAGAACCATTTACAGTTTCTGCTGGACAAGATATGGAGGTCCAGTGCCTGCTACCACATTGGTGCTCAGGTACAGGAAAGAATTTTCTTCTCTCTCCAAATCTCGTACTTGAGGGCACACACAAAACAATTCCAAAACCACGTACAAGTTAGGAGCACTGCACAAAGGTTTATCAATGGATCTCAAAACCAGGAGCATTTAGAAATACTGAGGTAAAAGTTAGGAATTTTTCCTTTTTAACTGAGGCCAAAAAGGAACAGAATTGCCTGTGCTGCTGGGTAATTCTGAAACAGACATCTTTTAGAATTCCCTAATCTCCAATATAGACATCTTTAAATGCTTGTTTTCTGTCCCTAAGTTTGTAACAAGGCTGGGAAGCAACAGGAGACAATAATCAAAACATACTTTCACACTGGTAACCTTTGAAAGGACACAGTTTTGCTGTCAGCTAACCCAAACTAAGAGCAAGCAAAAGATACCATCAGCTTTCACACATCAAGTTGTGCTGAAAAGGCAAAAGAAAAGCAATTCCCAGAATTACATGTGAAAAACCCACCATGTTTCAGATGTGCTGGAGTCCCTAGGGATATGTCCAAGTACTGTGATGAATCTGGAGCTCCACTCTCACAGAAGTTCTCTGGAAGCTGGTTAAAGCCAAATATATAGAGTTAACAATTGGACATACCACATAGGAGAAAATTGCTAACTTTTAAAAAAATCCTTGTTCCATAATTCCAAGTTTAAGGCAATACTGACACTGCTAAAGCCAGAAAATAAATCAGAAGTGCCATGCATTGATTTACACCAAGTTCATGCCAAATATGTACTGTGCAAGTGGCACTCCCAGTGCCCCAGGTGGTCACAAGATGCACAGGAATGCCAAAAAGTTGTCACACTGTGAAAGGGTCTTTGTGTGGGTCAGGACTGGGAACACTTACAGAAGTAGCTCTGTTCACATACATAAAATATGGTGGGTTTTGCAGGTCTCCTAAAAATTCTGAGCTGTTTTTTTGGCAGAATCAGCTTTTCCAGATGTGAGAAATCTTCCATGCTGCAGTACATGTCAGCCAAGACACATCAACGTGGACTGAAATCAGATACAGTAAATTCAGCTGTACAGCAGCTCCTCTCCCCATTCCTTGCCAGAGCTCTCCTGGGATGGGGTGGAAGGGGAGGATCACAAAGTGTTCCTGGAGGATGAGTGTTCCCAAGCAGGAAAGTGTCTCAGTGTTATCCACAGCTTCTCCTTTGGGTCTCTGCAGGGAGCTCCATCTCCCCCTTAATGCACACCAGCACAGCCCTTACCCACAGACCCCCTGCCCTGCCCTCTGTTCCTATAGAACACATGCTCCAAGCACTGCACCCTTCTGTCCATCACTGTGCTGCACAAGTGTTCAGGGATCTGGAAAACTGAAACTCACAGCTCCTCCCCAGACTCCCCAGTCTGTTCCAGTTCCACAGAGAAAATTCACACCAAGCTCAGGAGATGTGGCAGACTCAGGCCATGGACACCACTGGGGGTGACAAAGGTCCACAGCACTGTGACTCCTGCTCTGCTGTTCCATTGTGACCTGGGCTGCTCAGCTGACCACAAAATGATCCAGCCCTACCACAGCAGTTATCTGCACTCATGGCTTCTTACCCACCACCCTAACAACCCCAGACACCAGACCAAGCAGAATGATTAGTCTAAGCCATCTAGAATCAGTCTAATTTCTGTTTTCAAGGCAAAAAGCTGAACTGACAAAGCAAACCCTTTGTCAAACACAGGCAAGAAAGAACACACTTTCTTTCAAACGATTTTTTACTGCAAGTTCTTTGCAAGTATTTGCATTGTCATTACAAAAAATACCAAAGAAATTTTCAGTCTATTCAATTTCAGAGAGTCATAATTTACAAAAAATAAATAGCTTTACTCTAAGGACAACAATTGTCTAGTATTAAGGTCAGCAATATCAATCACAGAAGTCCATATTCTCAGTGCTGAGTATCTGGATCCATCTGACTTAGTTTGCTTTCTTCCAGCATTTTCTTTTAAAATAAGACTAATTAGAACATTAGAAAAGTAACTTTTTTCTTGCCACAAAGATGAAAATTCAACATGGATCTTGAAAACCAGACTCCATTGCCAGTTTAATTGTTAGACCCTTCCGACACACAACTTAAAAACACTATTTTTTTTTTAACAACTGTAACAGAACATCTTCCCACAAAATTTGAGTCAACAGCAGCAGCTTGAAGGGCATGTTTCTTTGATATAAGGCTAATGGTCCTTGATGTGGCAGAGCTGCTGTGAAAGCACAGAACTGCCAAAGCCAAGGGTGTTACAATCAATGTCACCCTGAGCCTGCAGCCTCTGCTCAGGGGAGTCCTCACTGCTCAGCCTCGTCCCCACAGGTGTCACCCTGGGCACCCCAGTCAGAATTCCTGAGTGAGCTGGGTGTGAGATCAGGGACTGCACAGCACCAGCTGCTGCACCAATTTGGTTCTGGAGTGATTGTCATTCTAGACATGCTGAAACACTGCTTTGAAGTTGACTGAGCTTTTTCACTTCAGTACTACTGACGTTGCAGTGAACTTGCTGCTCTACGCTGTAAACACGTGAAACCTTTAGGACAATGCATAAAGCATTAACCATGTACAGTAAATGCCATAATGAGAAAGTCTGGCACACATTTTATTTCACAAGAAGAAAAATCTTTGGACTATAGTACTATATGCCACAAAATGTTCCAAGTGCATCCCACAATAGATGGCTCATGAAACGAGGAATCCACAAACAAGCAAATAACTAGCATTTGAAAAATGTTATAAACAAAAAAAAAAAAAAAAGGGGGGGAGGGAAATCCAGAACGTAAGAGCAGATGAGAAGAAAAAGCTTTTCTGACTTCTCTGATGAATCACTCCGCCGTACATTTGAGCGTATAATGACAGATTTCAGGCAAAAAATAGGAGTCTCTGAAGTGTCTTGCACAGTGTATGTGCTTTGCCTAAAGGCGGCTAAAATCAATACTAAGGAGAAATAAAAAAGAAGAAAAAATTGCATCTTTATGTTACTTCCATTGCCATGCTCTGGCTAACTTCACTGTGTCTGAAACTCAGCTGTGGGTTCAGTCCAGCTCCAGGGAAGTTACAGTTCTCCAAATGTATCACTTCCCTCTTCCCCACAGCAACAGCCAAGTTCAAACGCTACACCAAGCCTGAATCTTTGGCCATGCTATAGAAAATGCCTTTTTCCTGAAGTAGTTGGTCTGGGGTACCACACTCCACCACTTCTCCTCTCTCCAGGACTAAAACTCTGTAAAACAAGGAGATGGGGGAAAAAAAAGAGGAAAAATGGTCACAAGAAGATCCAGAAAGCCAGTGAACATGAACATGTATGTGTGCAGACGGAGATTGCAGGAGAGCCATTATCTGCAAGTGAAGACAGTGCTGACTGTGTGAGCAGGCTGTGGTTCTCACTGTGTGTGTGGTGCATTGTTTATGTAGCACAAGGTTACCCATCTCCTCCTGCAGAGGAGACTCTGGATTGTGCTCTTGCTCTGAGCCAGCCAGAAAGGAGCTGGCAGCACTTCTTGTCAAGGTGTGTGAGGGCCTGTGAGACTTTGCAAAAGCTAGGATAACCTTCCACAACACCTCTCCACACCAACTGCTGTTACACAGCTTCCAGGACAAAACAAAAACATGCAACTGGCACAAGAAAGTTCACTAAGTCAGTGGTCACCTCACTGCTGCAGCACTGTTCCAGCTCCCCCAGGGATGGCCAGGCACTGCAGAGATGGTCACCAAGCCCCTGGCAGGGGCTGCTGCCTGCTGTCAGCACTGCCACTGCTGAGCTGGGTGCTCCCCTGCTGGCAGCACTGCCAGGGCTGTGGCCAGCTCAGGCAGCCCCTCCTCTCTGCCCTGTCACTACTGACAGCACCAAGAGAGGGCTACACTGAACTCCTACCACTGGTCACTTTGCTATTCTGTGATAAAGGGGACCAGAGAGCCTAAAATTGAAACATGAAACAACAACTTGGCCCTCAACAACACCTTAGCAAGGCAGCTGAGCATGAGGGAGGCTGTATGAACTATAACCAGGACTGATGGAAAGCAAAATACCAAATAAACTTCAGAGGGCAAACGAGTAAACATGCAACTAACACAAAGATTCCCATTTAAACTGAGCATATGTAGGTCACACAGCAGCAAGGTAAAAGCAGCATCATTTTACCTCGTGTAGTCCATGATTGTGTTCAGTCGATGTGCTATAGTTAATACAGTACATTCTTCAAATTGAGACTTTATAGTTGACTGTATGAGCTTATCTGTTTCAAGATCAACAGCAGCTGTGGCTTCATCCAGAACCAGGATTTTGGATTTCCTGAGCAGAGCTCGTGCCAGGCACACCAGCTGGCGCTGTCCCACACTGCACAGATGGGATGGGAGGGTGGGGAGAAAAGTCAGAACAAGTTTGCAGCACTCAGCACTATTCATTTTGAAACCTGGCAATCTCTTGTTGTAAAGATAAGGTCGGTCTTTATTTTCCTGCAGAATATCTGAACCTACATCCCCCTCAAATGAACTCCTGGCAATGTAGTGAGACAGTACAAGTGGTTTCAGCATAACTGCATCAGGCTGATTCACTGAATCTGGTTGAGGTGTTGAGGACTGGACTTTAAATAGTTTCTATAAACTGAACATATCAAACCCAGTTAAGCTGCAAATAGCAAGTGAACAGCTTCTTTAGAATAACTGCTGCTGCTAAAGTGCTTTCCAAGGGTGCCCAAGCTGACAAACCTCACAGCATTCCAAATTTTTCTTAAATTATTGAAATTCCCGAACTCAAGAGCTGAAAATTGAATAAAACCTCACTGGTTGATTGCCTGGTCACACATTAAGAACTCTCCAGCTGCCTCCCCAGATTCTCACACAGGGGCATTAGGACTTTCACAAGCACAGTTCTTTGACCTACCTGAGGTTCTCACCACCCTCAGCACACTCATGATTCAGTTTATCAGGAAGGGATGATACAAAGTTCTTCAGGTGAGCCAGTTCCAAAGACCTCCAAATGTCTTCATCAGTGTGTTGGTCGAAAGGATCAAGATTCATACGCAGAGAGCCAGAAAACAATATTGGATCCTGGTCATGGAAAGAGGTGACTGATAATGTACACAGAACATGGCAAGTGATCCAAAAGTATTTCTTAGATAACAAAAGGAAACAACATGTACAGATGCAGTTGCAAGTGAGCTGAATTTAGGAGTGAAAGCCCTTTTTTTTTCAGTAAAAAGTTATTCTCCCTCACTCTTATTCCTTACTCTTCTTGGGGGCCTAACCTCTGCCCTCTGCAGATTCTTGCAGTCCAGACCTTTCCATTACTCAATAACTAATGAATTTAGGAAAAAAAAAAAACCAGAAAAAAACCCAACAAAACAAACCAAAACACCCAAACCGCAGCCACCTTTCTTTTTCTTGGACCAGTAGGCTAAAAAAGAGGCCTCCCTGCTCAACCTTCTGTCAGCAGGGACTACTAGATCAACTTTTCACTTCTTAGGGAATTAACCATCTGTAAAGATTTCAAAACTCTTTAGCTGCAGTATGAGTGAAATTACTCTTTTTTTTCTTGGACAGGAAGAAACACTACTTTGGAAATACTGATGCAAAGAGGTGGTGCAGAAAACCTTTTACAGTGAGCTCACTTGTTTTTGCCAGCATGCTGCAATGGTAATTCATAACCACACTGTATAGTCTTACTTTGAATCAGAACAGGCAATAAAGCTACACAGTAAGAAAAAAAAAGACTTGAGACTAAATCCAATGCTCATAAAGCTGTTTCCAAATGTTTTGGACCATGCTAGACTGGGATGGTTATGGAGAGGTTTCTGTGAAAGAACAGCACTGACAGCAAACACTGTGCCCAGTTCACAAAGGGACCCCAAGCAGGTGCTCAGCTGGGATCAGCCCTTCCCACTCAGGCTGAGCTGTGTGTAAGAGATCAGCTCCTGAGCCCAGAGGCCAAGGTTTTGCTTCCACAACACAGCTCAGCCACAGCCAAGCTCCTACTTGTTACCTGGCACAGGCAAACTGAACCCAACCTAGGGAAAAAAGCCTGGTTTCAAGTCCATGAAACAGCAAGCTGAAGTGACTGAATTTCACAGCACAGACCAGGGAAGGAATAACAATTTTCTCCTCAGTACATTATGGAGAGAGCACTGTTAACCCAAGGAATTCTGGCAGTGGATTTTGCAGCTACCTGAGGGATGATGGTGATCTTGAACCGCAAGTCATGGAGCCCAATCTTTGCAATATTAATCCCATCAATTATAATTTCGCCTTCAGCTGCTTCATTAATCCGAAACAAACCCAAAGTAAGTGAGGATTTTCCAGCTCCTGTTCTTCCCACTATTCCAATCTGTTGGGAAGAAATACAAGAACAATTACTCTGGGAAAGAGTTAAAGCATTTCCACCTGAAACGGACACACTGTCACACTTTTGGGGTTATCCACACAGCAAAAGCACTCTATTTCACACTTTAAGGTTTACTTCCAGTTTGACTGAAGTCTTGATCAATTCTTTTCAAATATAAAAGATTGCTACTTTGGTTGGCTGACACACCTCTTGCCATCTGCCCATTCTAACCCCCTGAGGTAGCATTCTGCCCATATTTGTAGGTAGAAAGTGTGCACTCAGAAGAAAAGAAACGTCCAGTTGGCTACCACAAATAAGGAAGCTGGATAGTCGATCTGTCATAGCTACCTTTTATGCTGCTGTGCAAGATCACACTATTAATAGACAGAGAATCCACACAGGACTGGATGTGTGAGTGCATGGGCAAGAAAGCAGGAGGAGAAACACACAGATCAGCTTGGCCAGATCCAGAGAATCTGAAGTCCCATTTTTTCCTGCAGTTTCACCTTGCAACTTCTACCTCACTAGAGGAGGCTTCCCCCCTCTATTGTAGGCTATTTTCCTGAGATTATAATTAACTTAATCTCTCTGCAACCTACTCCTCTTTGCTTACGGCAAACAAATTAGCAAAATTCCCTGGGAAGGGGAGAGAAGACAGGATAAACCCTCACCTCCTACTGAAACCAGGCCAAATGATACTTGGCAGCCACACATAACAGTGCCTCTTTATCCATGATGCAGAACACACCTTGCAGAGGCTGGGAGCCCACATCTGCAGTTACAACAGGGCTGATTCCACAGAAGCTTTTCTAGCTCTTAAGAACCCCAGACACGTTACAGAACAGGGTTAAACCTCTGTTTTGCTTATGCATGCAGACCTGTGGGACTGCAACACTGTACTGTAAGTTCAGTCATTACCTTTTCACCACCACTGATGGTCACATTTATGTTTTTCAGAACCAGGTCCAAGTCCTCGCGGTAGCGCAAACCATAGCCTCGGAACTCCACCTTCCCCTCCTCGGGCCAGGTGCTGGCTGGGGCTGTTTGCTCAATCTTCCACTCAGCCTGAAAGAGCCACACAGACACCCCTGATCAGCTCCTGCTTCAAACAACACAGGCTCAGAGCACTCACAGACTGAAATTAAGAAAAATCCTTCTGAGGGGATAATTTGCAATGGGAACTGTGATGTGAAGGAGAGTTGTCTCAAAAGAGATGAAATGGAGTGAGTAGCCAAGGGCTTGGCTATCTCAAGTCCCACTTGCTGGATAAACTTTCCCCTCAACAGAGACAGAGCCATGCAGGCAGCACACAGTCAGACAACCTGTCTGTATACCCCATCTGGCAAGGAAACCTCAGCGGCGGCCACATTTGCAACCAGAAGCAGCTTAGCTGAGACTGTGCTAAACATTAATAAGCTGGTAAAATGTTGTGGCCTCAGCCTCCCACAGAGGTGAAAAAGGAAAGAACACACCCCACAGCATTCACTGACACTGCCAAATAAAAAGGCTTTTACATGTATAAACACTGATCTGCTACTAGAACTTAAGAAAAAAATTCTAGAAGAGGTCTTCAGAATGCTTGGCTGCAAAAATAGTCAGGTTCAAGTGACAGGCAAGGCAAAGAAAAGCCTCAGGGAACTCTGTAACCATAAAGGAAACAACTGTAGATGAGTTTTGTGATTTGAATCAAAACAAAAGTAAAACCTTTTTATTCCCCATACTGAGTGCAAAAAGAGAAACTAATAAAAACATGATGTTTATAGTCTTAGGAAACCAAAACATTTGTGCAGCCCTACTGCTTAGCCTAGAACACAAGAGCACGTTTCCTAAAGAGCACTGTGTAAATATCAGTGGCTACACCACAAAAGCACCAGCAGGAACTCCCCACTGAGACCCAGCCTGTCCCTGGCAGGCACTCACAGCCCTGAGCTCTGTCCCAGCCCTCAGCTCAGAGCACAGGCCCACCCTCCAAACCCATGCAGTGGGCAGCTGAGACCTCAGAGCAGGGCACTGACTCCCACAAGTATGGTGGGCAACTCACTGTACCTCCTTCTCCATTTCTGAGTATTCTTTGACTCTTTCAACAGCAACAATGTTGGTCTCCAGCTCGGATGACATGCGAACCAGCCAGTTCAAGTACGCTGTAATCTGCAAGAAGGAAAAGTCAGAGAGCAGCTTACACTGAACAGGTTACCTGCAACAAATGAAAAACATGGAACAACCAAAGCATTGGAGTTTCATGGAATGCATAAACACAGGTAAGATCTTGGCTAATCAGTGCTGGACAGGAGAAAAGTCTAAATGCCTGTAAGATGCAGGGGATGAGACACCTTGGCCACAGCCCTTCACACAGGAAAAGCACAGAAGAAACTTCCCAGCATCTTCTCAGATACTATTTACAATTATTATTTGCTATGTTGCTAATTCCAGTTTTCCATTCAAACCCACATCAAGGTTCTCATTTTCTGATGAGAAAATGTCTAACAATTCAGAGGTTTTGCTCTTTTTACAAAGGCACAGTTACCTGCAGTGAGTAGGACACAGAGAGGCCAACCAGCCCTGCACTGAGCTTGTTGCGGGCAATGACTGCAAACAGTGCTGCAAACAGGACAATGCAGTTCCCCACGTACTCCAGACGGACAGCCAGCCACCTGCAAGGCACAAACACATCCTTCCAGAACTTCACCCACAGAGATCAGGGATGTGGACAACAAATGGTCTGTCACAAATCTTTTTTTTAAGATTAATATATGGCATGTGTGTCCTGCTAGTGACATACGCACTGCAAGGTCTATGAGGTCCTGCTTCAGCAGAGTGTGAACCTAGAGGCATCCAAAATTAATTAATTTTCCAGGTGCATAAATTCTTAACTACAAGTGCTTTCTGAACATAGGGATCAATAAATCAAAACTTTTAAAGGAATATAACCCAGAAGCAAGGCAGGAACTCTCAGAAAGGTGAGAGATTCAGAAGTACTTTTAATTTCATCACAGAAATTTGGAGAAAACACCTCTGAAACAGATTTATGCACACAGGCTTCCCTACTCTGGGCAAGCATGCCAAGAGCTGAGCCTGATCAGGAGCACAGCCAGGATCCATATCCTCCCCAGGTAACTGCCGCTCCACACTGCAGCCCCACGGGTACCTGTTTGCAACAATGCTGGGATAATAAGCTTTCTGATTCTCATCCACCTTCATGTCATTCTGCCTGATGAAACGTTTCTGCTCCTCAAAGGCTCGGATGACACTGACCCCCAGCAGTGTCTCGTTGAAGTGGGAATACACTGGAGAGCGACTGACGGACTCGAGGCGCTTCAGCTGCCGCGAGGTGGCCACATAAAATCTCTGCAAATCAGAGTGGGAGAACTATGGTTACACCCAGGTTCTGTCTGGAAAGACAAGGGGAACCATCAACAGTTCCCTGCCATTTGGGCTGTTAGTGACAGAGACTCAGCCTACACAGTGAAATACACACCTTCTCCAATACTTTTGGGCCAAAAGGACTATTTACATACACTCTGCTGCCTTTAAACAACTGCCAAGCGATCCATCTCATACCAGAGCCATTTTCTCCTCTTTCTTTCATCAGCAAGTTTAGTTCAATAGTATGAAACACACACATATCACCACTTTAATATTTACTAATGGAGCCAAAAGGATTTACTAATTCAAGAGTCAAATTCCAGTTGCTTCTCTTCGACCTGTGCAGGCCCTACCAGTTTCTAGGAGTAAAGCCAGAGTGAAGCAAGCACACCCTGCCCACACAGGGCAGGAGTGAAAGGCTGCCATCCACCCTCTTGCTCTGTGGACAATATTCTGATGAAACAGGCACATGAGCAATACACACATACCCCTTCTAAAGGCTTCTCTTCATGTTGGGAAAGAAGTTTTGGAAAAGCCCATGTTTTCCATATTTGGGCTCTGAGCAACAAGCTGTACAATACTTGCCAAAAAAAATCTAACGGCATTTTTATAAAGTAGGTATTAAAGGATTTACTTCTGCACAGAAGTCATTTTACACTTGACAAAGGAAGGAAATGTTGTGCTAACGTCAGATTATCAGTAAACCATGCAAAGCATAGTCAGTCAAGCATGACTCAAAACCAACACATTAAAATCCTTCTTAGTGCAGAGTAAGAACTGTCTCAAATGACAGAAGATGTGACTTCTGGTCCTGGCTCCCCCAGGTAACACCCCTTACCTGCACAAACAAGTAGACAAGTCCCAGGGGTGGAATGATGACAGCAGCTATAGGTGTGGCCAGCAGAATGATGATACAAGCCCCAATCACGTTAAACGTGGAGCCCATGAACATCTTGATGATGGGTGGGATGGTGGAGTCAATGGTGTCTATCTCCTTGGAGAAACGGTTCACCAGGTTCCCACTGGGCGTGCGCTCAAAGAAACTCATTGGAGACCTGAGGACATTGTGCAGCAGGTTAAGGTGCAGGTGTCGTGATGCAAAGATTCCTCCTATTGACACAACCATTGAGTAGCCAAACACAGCAATACCTAGAAAAGGAGACTCATCATTAACTACTGCCCCCTCTCGCACAAAGCAGTTTCCTCATTTTGTCATGATTTAGGATTAGCGTGTCTCTTAATAATCCTGAGAGTTAGGGTTCACTTCAGGTAGACTCAGCAAATACATCAAGTAATTAAAAAAGATAAAATCAGTGAAAACAGCATATTCCTTTCATAAAGGAAAAAGTTGCTTCACCACTACAAAAATCTGGGTAATATTTGAACACTTTCCCTGAGTAAACATCACTGAATTTGCACTTGGCTTTTGATTTTATTGTGGTATTTTCAGGGCAATTCTGAAGTGGGGTACTTGGGCTCTTTGGTTTCATGGCAAACAAACTCTAAACCACAAAGAGGACACAAAACAAAACATCACTGAAGCAGCCTCCCCACAGTGCCCTGGATGGAGCCACAAGCAGCCAGAGCAAACCCCAGCCAGGGCAGCTGAGCCAGGCTGGGGCTGCAGGGAGGCAGCACAGCCCCTGCAGACCAGGCCAGCACAGTCTGCTGACAGGCCAAGGAGACATTCTCAGATCAGACATTTTGTCCTAATTCTGGCTCATCAGCCAGCAAAATATTTCTCATTTTGTACAAATGAAAGAAAAAACACATTTTATAACTGAATAATTGTAAAGGTAGGTTTTCTTGCCTTTTTATTTTAATTAAAGTTTTTCGTTTTTCTATGAAAACCCACACTGAAATCCTTAGAAAAGTGCTGCTGCAGGCACCAAGAGCATTAGAAACACTGAATCAGCAAATCTTAAAACACACAAGACCAAGCAAACCTTGAGAAATTCCCAGTGCACCATATACTCCCAGTCTGAGGGTTGTGTTCTGCTGTGTCCCATTGATAACAGGATCATCTGTCCATAAACTCAGCCAGTAGTTGGAAGCCAAGGAGGCTATATGATTGCACATAAAGAGGAAAATGGCCAAGAAAGACATGCAGAGTCCAATTGCTTTCATGTAGTCCCAGTACACTGTTGCCTTTACCTGAAAACAGAAGACAAAAAGAAATAACTCATTTTGCAGCTAAGTTTCAAAGCCAGCAACTCCCCCTTCTCCAACACCTATTTAAAGCCAGTATCTCTCCAAGAGGCCATGAAAACATAGCAGCTGCACTCCAGAGAGCCTCAGCTTGGGAACACATGCTGCAAAGCATTCTGTGGACACCTGCCAAACCCAACATTCCCTCAGGGCAGGCACACATCATCCTTCTCTTGTCATCCAAAGGAAGGGAGGAGTAGGGAGGGAGCTGCCTGAAGTAACACACAGCATCAGTAGCAGAGCCAAAACTTCACTGAGGAGTTCCAGTTTCTGGCTCTCTCTTTGTACCACAAGATTATAAAGCCTTTAAGCCAGCCCTTGCTCCACATGGCTTGTATCCTATGATCTATCTTTAACCAACAACAAGCAATCCAAGCTTGGATTCAAGCAGCATTGCTAGGAGGTGTAACTGCCACTTTCCCAGGAACCTCAGTCTCAGGTTTCTCAAAAGGCCCTGGGTATCCTGGGATTAGAGACTTATGTCTACAGTGGAAACTTGGCTTAAATTCACCCGACTCAACTGCAGCTCTGAAGGGCAGTTTTCATTAGGTCACCTAATTTGTCACAACCTCTCTCCAAGAAATAGCTGCAAGGTTTTCATTTCTCCTTCTGCACTTTGATGTGGTCAGGCCCATCATCTCACAAAGAAGTTTTGTGTCAACATTCTTTCCACAGGCAAACACAGGGCTCAGGTTTGGGAGCAGAGGACACAGCAGCACCTCCATCAAGTATTACAAAACAAGCAGCAAGTTCAAGAATTGGCTCAGCCCATTCTCACACCAGTTACATGGCCTTCAGAAGTTATTTCCTTCTGAAACAGATTTTTCCAAAACTGAAAAAGGGCACAAGAAGTGGGAACTGGAGACCTTACCCTTCCAGTCTTTGCCGTGTCAGCTTCTGTGAGTTTCCAGGAATTCTTCTCAGCAAGTGGTTTCTGCAGCTCTGCTGTGCTGCTCTGCTGCTGTGGCTTCCCAGTGTCCCTGCTGTATGTTGAAGAGTTACTTAGTTGCCTGTTTGAAGACATTTATTTTTTAGTCTTGGCTTGACATAGGACAGGTGTTACCTCACAAATAGGCTTTGACAGTCCACAGCTCCAAGCCAGTGGTTTCCAGTGCTATGGACATGTCCTAACCAGCCATCACAGAGCCAGGGGTTACTCAAGCCTCCCTCCTCTCCTCAGTGCCTCTCCCAACCCTCCCTGGTGGCATTCAGGTCCCACGTGCCCATGTTCAGGTGCAAGTGACAGAGTCACCAGATAAAGAAGTCTTGGTTTCACAATCACACTCCAGAAAGAGAAATGTTCTAGGACTACCAAGACCAGCCTTTCCAAACCCCATCATCAGCACAGCAGCTGCTGGAGTGCAAAAAGAGTACCCACACTCCCCTCAAAACAGGCATTTAACTCCCAGACATTCATTAGCTTCCAGAAATAAAGTGTCTCCAGAGCACTATAGGAATAAGGCACAGACTAGGAGATGGTTTTGGAAAGGCATAATCAGAGTAATTGCAAGCATAATAGCAGCTGCATTAGGTCAGTCTAAAGGTCTAACTGGCACTTCACCCTATCTGACAGCAGTCAAATGCAGGAGCCTCAGGAACACACACAAAAGCTGGACTAGCCAATAAGACACTCTCCCGTGCTTGTATCTTGCTACACACAAGACTCTTCTCACATGGCAAGAATATAATGAGAGTTGTGTGTGTGCAACAGTCTGTAGCAGCCTGGAGTGGGGCTGCAGCCCCAGGGGTTCAACTGGGAGCCAGGAGCAGCTCCCAGGCACACTGAGGGACTGAGCCCAGCACACACCATGAGTTCCCAGCAGCAAACCCTGTCCTGCTCAGCCAGAGAGGGGCCTGAAGAGGCCCCATGTGCTGTGTTTGTGTGGGGGCTCCAGGTGCCTGCTGGAGCAATTCCTCCTGCAGGAACCATGGAGCAGCACCTGCTTGGCCTTTCTCAGGCTGCTGGATCCAGCATGACAGATTTTCCTCTAACAAATACCATAACCATCAAATTATTGTTTATCCACATCTGAGTGACAGGATTGAAAGGATGGGGGGCAAGAGAAAAAGAAAAAAAAAAAAGGAGAACACACCTATGCATCAACTTTCCGGAGGCTTCATTCAAAAGGACTCCATTTTCCATAGGCTTGCCTTCCTTTGCAGATGGACTGTTTGTATCTGAGAGAGTGAAAAAGTAAAAGTAAACATGAAAATGATTAGGCAAAAAGATACAAGCATTTCATTTCAACCCTAATTGCCAGTTGCGGTCTTTGTGTGCAAACAAAGCAGGGAACACAACTATTTACAGTTAATCACAGAAAACTGACCAGGTGAATAAATCAGTTTAGTTCAACCGCCAGAGTTAATTGCCAAGACAGGGAAAATTTATTTTTCTAGCAAATGTAGGTCAGTAATAATAATGTCATATCATTATGAGGACATACTTTATGGTCAAGCATGCAATACCAAGTCACATGTGACCCACTCCATGGAAACAAACCCAACACTCCAGTCACTCCTTTCCAAAGCACAACTTCTACACAGTGAACTATAATTTTTTTTTTTTATTTTAAAATGCAATCGAAGACATTCTGTAAATAATGGGGTGAAGCTGTAAGAACAGCAGGCATGTGCTAGTAACTTTGAGTCTTCCTGCAAAGCTGAGCAGGAAGAAATGTGCAAAAGCCTGGTGTTGTAGGCAACTGTAGGAATCTGGTGAGTTTAAGCAAGAGATCTTTGCATGAATTGTTATCCCACAACATCCTGCTTCTACCAGGATGCAGCACACAAGAGACTGGAGTGTCTAAAACACTCCAAAAAAAACCTGTCAGCTTGAAACATTAACCTTTTCTGAGCAATTTAATTCAGTGTATTACAGTGCCATGAGTAAAACTTCCAGATTCGGGTTATGTCAATTTTCCTCATAAAAACTGAATGTCTGACTCCAAAGAAGCTAACTGACAGTAAATGGAACTCTATTTTCATGTATGAAAGTTAATTCAGAATTTGAAACTAAGTTTTACATTTTTGAAGGATCTATGTATAGTTCATGTAAAGGCATTGACCTGAATATATTCAAAAGATATTCAGGAGAATTTGTGTAGATCTAGAGTCTGGCACTTTCATGTTTTTATACAAAGGCAAAATATGTACATAAAGCAGATAATTAAGTGTGGATTGCTTTCCCCTCTGTGTCTGCAAACTGAACTTTGATTCATTACCCTAAAAACCCAAAGATAAATTGTTCAGCGTGGTCTTAAAAAGACAAAAAGCGGAAAATGTAAAGAAAGTTCAATTATTTAGTTCTTATTTATGTGAATAAGATCAAACCAAGAGGGGACTGCTGGTTATTTTAAGGACTTGACAGCAATTGTTTTGAAATGTTCCCATATGAAAACCAGCAAGCATTCCAGCAACATACTGCTTTACAACATTGCTGAAGAAAACAAAACCACAAATAAACCATCCTCCCCTAAAAGCTCCAATTTGATTTCATGTTGTAGGCTACAAAGATTTCTTGCTCATGCTTCATTTAGCTCTGAGAACAAAAAAATGCTCAAGACTGCCATAGTAAATCTGACATATGCACTTAGGGTATAAGCCCACTAATGAGGCTTCTGCTGAAAAAAGTACCCAGAAATGATAAAAGGGAACAGCTGTGAGTACTGAATTCACATTGGAGAACAAAAGGGACCCTGAGGGCTCAATCCTGAAGGATGCTTCTCTTGGTACACACCACATTTCTAGGCCCAGGATGTATCTCTGCAGTGAAAGTTTCCTCATGGAAGCCTCTGAGATACAAAATTGCTGCTGCTGAGTTACCTACAAGCTGCCACACCAACTGCTGCAGCTCACACAACTGAGGACATGCAAACCATACAAATGCCTTCTACTGCGCAGATAAAATTCTTCTAATAATGACTCAGTGTCTTGGAAATAAACTGCAGCTACTCTTGTTACTACAAGGCAAGCACTAACACCAAGCCACATGGCAAACAGTTACCTGCTTCCAGAGGTTCAATCATTCTTTCTAATGAAGGATCTGACTCTAAAAGCACATATAATTAACTTTTTTCCAGAACACACTCTACCATTTTCAATCTTTACAGCCACACATACAAGCAGAATAACCTAAACCACAAAACCCAAGGCAGGATCCAATTTGCTGAAATGGACCTATTTTTAATCCCAAGCCACAAGCAGAGTTTCCCACACAGAGAAGAAAGCCCGTGAAGCTGAGGGGGAAAGGCAACAGGGCAGCACACAGGCAGAGGTAACCCTCAGGAATTCCACAGGGAGAGCAAGGCTGGGAGGCAGCAGGGACCAGAGCTGCAGCCAAACCTCAGTGGCTGCCTCTCTCCTCAGTGGGAGGAGAGAGGCTTTCCCACCCTTGGAGAGATGTGTTCCAGCCAGAAAGCACCAGCCCACTGCGTTCTCAGGCTGCCAGCACAGCTTCAGACATGAGGGAGCCTCCCTGTAGAAGTGGGTGTGCAGATACCCTCCAGCCAACCCAGTCTGACTCCCATCACAGGCTACTGTGCTCATCCAAGAACCTCTGATTCTCAGTAACAGTGACCTTTTACACATTCAATAAATATGAATATTATCCCCATGAATCAGACAAACAATGCCTCTACTTTTCATTTTTTACCACTGGCAGAAGGTCACTTGACTAAAACTGAAGAACAAATTCACTGCAAATAGGCCAGCCCTGTGCTACAGCAATCCCCTCCAGATCTCCAGGGTGCTACTCAAATTAGAATGGCCTCTTATTAGAAAACTGCAGAGAACCATGGCAAAAGATAAAGCACTGGCTCACTTTCCAAAAGAAAATTCAGTAATTAAATGGAAAAATGAAGTAATTTAGTATAATGAAAAGGATTTTAAGACCTACTTTTCCACATTTGAAAATGGGAGGAGACACAGACTAGAAGAACAAGGCTATTAAATGAGGCAAATCTTCACATTAAAATTAACTTGTTAACTGCCTAGGGAAGCACAGAGAAAGTCAATTTGCCTATGAATTTCACATACACTGAAGACTGCAACAAGTCTGACTGTGCCCAAAGTAGCTACAGAAGCAGCTACAGAAAATACACAGGAGTTAAGCTGCTTCTGCTCCCACAAAATCTTCTCAAGTGCTTTCCACAGTGAGACACTCATGCAGCATGTGCTCTTTAGAGCATCCACCCAAACCAGCATCCCAGTCTGCAGAGCAACAACTGGGACACGAGACCTTTCCAAGGGGAATGTCAGCCCACAGCTGGGCAGCCTGAGCTTGTGCTTTGAGGTGAAATCCAACTCTCTGGATGAGGGAGCCAGGAGAAGATGCCACCTGCACACACAGGAACAAACCCTGCCCACTCCCAGGGTCCAGAGGCAGCCTGGTGCCAGCCTGGACTGCAGAGCTTCAGAGGGCAGGGCAGAGCATCACAGCCCAGGAGCAGCTCCTTGCCAAAGGAAGCCCTTCAGCACCTCTTTAACACTTGCCACTGCATCAGTGCAGGTAAATGTGGCCCCATTTCCATTCTGCCTGTGATGGACAAATGAATACACCAGAAACACCTCTGCATTCCCTCTTAGGGAATGGGAATGAACCAAGTTTTCCAAATGGAAGACAAAGCAAAAAGCAGGCTCAGGTCCCTCCTTGCTCCCAAAGCCTTCTCTGCAGTACTCAGCATCTGCTACCAAACACATGTCAACAACTTAACCCCAACCAGCACAGTGCAGGCATCCCCTGTCCTTCTCAGCAGGAGTGTCAGGAAATGACCACAGGCAAGCCAGTGAAGGAAACAGGCTGGAGGCAAAGACTAAGTTCCCCAATTAAAATCCAATCCTGCAACTGTCTGTAGATAAAAGAAAAATAAATCTGAAGTGTATTCCTGCTGTAAAGCAGAAGCAGGAGTCAAGGACAGCAGCAGAACACTGAGCTGCTTCCTCCTCCTCCCTATCCCCAAAGGAATTAGTTGCATAACAAAGACTCAACAGAGACAGGAAGGGTGTAAACCCCAGCTGGCCTTTATGCAGTCTCACTACCATCTGAATTTTGTACTGAAAGGAAATTCTACTACAGATATGTTACACATTTTCCTAATATTAAGAGAGAATGTGTGTTTAACCTCACAACCTTCAACAGCCTCAAGAAAGAAGCACCTCTACCTATAGAGGCAATCACAAGAAACAGGAATTTCTTTTCACTTTCCCACCAACTTTCCCAACTTTTTAACAGGACTTCCATATTAACATGACAGACATCAAGAGAGTTTATTTGTGTTCTTACCAGTGTTCTCCATGGTTTGTTCAGCATTTGCATATGTACGAAGAAACTCAGCAAAAGCTCCATCTTGCTCCAGCAGCTCCTGATAAGAGCCCATCTCAGAGATTTCTCCATCAGTCATTACTAGGATTGTATCCATTTGAGGCAGATAGTTGATTGCATGGGTCACCAAAACCCGAGTCTAAAAGGAAAAAGAAGAATAAAGGGCTTCTATAATCTCAGATCAGTGAATACCATGGTTGGACTACTGTCCCTTACTGCTTGCATTCTGGGTATAATAGAATAGTAATGAGGGACATGCAGCATTTTTAAGAGAACGTTGTCTTCCATTAAATAATTTTGAACTACAGAAACCAAAGCACTTTTCTCTTTGTAAAAGTCCTCTAAAAATTGCAGACGGATCCTTTCATTTTTCATATTTCAGAAATACAAGTCTAAATATGCAGCTTGAAAAACTTGAAATCATTTGAACCCACCCAAGAAAAATCGTTCTCTAGAGACATTTTAACATACTTTCTTTTTCAGGATTCCTTTTGGTCCAATAACTTTTTCAAAAATGTGTTTCCCAACATGAGCATCAACAGCTGATAAAGGATCATCAAGTAAATAGACATCTGCATTGCAGTAAACTGCCCGAGCAAGACTGACTCGCTGCTTCTGTCCTCCAGACAAATTCACACCCTGGGGAAACAAGAAAATAAGATCCTCTATTTACAGCTGAAAGAAGACATCCTGCTACAGTTTATGAAAGACACAAGTCACAGGTGGTTTATTTAAATTAGAGCAATTCCAATTTAATACATGAAACAGATCGCCACAAATAATTTCCCTACCACAACAGCCTAAGCAATCAGTCACAATCCTCTTGGAGGGAAGCACATCTATTCTGTTCTGTCAGTGAAGGGCTAGCTAAACAAAAACAGTGTTTGCCTGCCTTGTAAAGCAATTAACCCTGACTGACCTACCTAACTGCAAATGTAGGGGCTACTTTTCTTCTCAGCTGTGCTGCTGCAGTGCTGCCTCTGATTTAAGAAACAACCTCTGTTCACCCTGTACGATGTGCCTGACCTGCTGACCCACCTTTATTGCCTGTGGAGCTTGTTAGTTCTGGGCCAGCTGGGGCTGCAGCCTCCGGCATCAGGCAGAGCACAGGTCCCACGCCCTGAGAGCAGCAGCCCAGAGAAGCCCCAGCAGCCACACACACACAAACCCTGCCAGCTCCTGGTACAGGGACACTGGGTCCTGCTTCCATAGCACAGCACTGCAACATCCATGCAAGCTTCCAAACCCCACACCACAGCCGCTTTGGTAACCAAGAGCCACATTTGGGGTGATGTTTGTTTCTATGGATTGTGATTCAGATTTTTTGGCAGGGTTGGAGGGGTGTTTGCTTGTTTTTTAACAAAACTGAAGTGCTCAGAAGATTTTTCTCTTCCTGTTTTTCTGCTCTATGTTCATGGCAACTTAAGAGGCAATTAAAAACAGTCACTAGAAGATAGTTTTACGTTTGTAACTGAGGACATGTTTCCTCCCCTTTGAGACTTAAAGAGAAAACACTGTTCAAATCTGCCTCTTATTCTAGAGGATTTCTGCTCTGAATGTTTTAAATTCCATACAACTTCGAGATAAAGTAAAATGAGGAGTCACACAGCCTTAACTACAAGCAATAACACTGTTATGGTGGACTGGGTATTGAAATACCTTTTCTCCTATTTCTGTTTTGTCTCCTGAAGGAAGGATCTCAATATCAGGCAGCAGGGCACAAGCCTCAACCACGCGCTTGTACCGGCTCTCATTCATCTCCCTTCCAAAGATAATGTTATCTTCCAGAGTTGCATTTTGGACCCAGGCTTGCTGAGGAACGTAGGCTACAGAGCCCTGCAAGAAAAATAAAGTTCAGTACTTTAGACTAAGAGCCTGCACAGAGAGTCAAAGCACAGCAGGGCTTTGTGAGGCAGACAGTGCTAATCACCTCACAAATTACCCACGGTCATTTCCAAACAAAGCAGTTTTAGGGCTACTGCCTCCTCAAAAATATTATTTTTATAATCTTCTCTACAAGTGAATGTAACAAAGTGCATTGAGGGAAAATAAAGGACTTCAAACAAAATACAATTAACATAAAGCTGGAGGAAACATTTGTTTAGAGTGCGTTTGCATAATTACTGCATGTCAAAAGTCATTACTTGTTTCATATAATTATAAATTATGTTCCGCACAAAAGAGTTTAATCTGCAATGCAAGCATTTAACAAATGCACCCCTGCCAAGAGATTTCTGCAGAAAGCAGAGGAAGTGGTTTTCATATAAAAGTCACTTCAAAGGAGGAGACTAAGATAATGCAGAGTATTTTGCTTTCAGTATCAGTTCTGCCTTCTCTTTCTGCACTAATAATTAGTGATTCAGATCTCAACCAGTTTATTTTTCCACAGCAATTCTGAAAGTGGCCAAACCTACAGACTTTTAAATGCAACAGATTTGTTTTGCTCTTAAAGGAATTTCCTTCCAGGTCATTTTTTCTGTTAGCTCTGTGCAGCTCTGATGTCACAAACTGAACAAAGAATAAACTGCAACAGCAGCTTTTCCCATGTTCAGGTATGTGGGTGCACCCTCTCTCCTGGCAATTGTCCAAAGCCTAAGAAGGTAGAACCCAGGAAATTTTCAGAAACCCAGGAAGTTTGCCAGGAAATCAGGCTAAAAAGTAAATTCATTTGAAAGGCTGTCCATTCCCTCTTCACACCACTTGGAAACCTAAAATCCCTCTGCAATACCCACAAATAGCTGAACATTTCTGCAGTCATGTCACACCTTGACAACCACGTAGCCTTCCTTTTTGTCCATCTCCCCCAGTAATGCAGATAGCAGTGAAGACTTCCCACAGCCAACTTGACCAACAACAGCTACCAAGGAGCCTTCAGGAACAGTGAAATTAATGCTGAAATAAAGTGCACATAATTCAGCCTTGCTTGCAGGCACACCCCAGGAGTTAAACAGTCAACTGAACTGCCCATCTAAAACCAGGTGCAATGTGAACACCCACTGCAAATACTGACTCATCATAGGAACTGTAACTTTCAAAATCCAAACCTCTCATTCATAAAGCACCCAGTTCTCCCCATACTTAGAACACAGGAACATAATCTTAATATGTAATTAGTCAAAAGGGGAAAAAAAAGCAAAAAAGAAGGACTGTGACCCAACCTTGCCAAGATTTCTCTCAAGTGTTCTATGAACACAAATGTAAGTACAGTATTTTTGTCCCAAGGAATTTGCCATTTAAGGCCCAAGAAAAAGCAAGCAAAGTTAAGGAAGGGAAAAGGGCACAGGGGAGACATAGCTTGTAGCTGCATCACTGTTTGCTTTCTGCAGCTCGGGATCAGGGGCAGCAGAGCACGGTGAGAATCAGGCTGTAAAATGGAGCCTGAGGCACGGGCACAGAGGAGGGACCTGGGCTGGCTGCGAGGGGCTGGCCTGGCTGCATCCTCTAGATGGAGCTCAGCCCATCTGCAGCACGGAGCCAGAGCCTGACATCCCTGCAGCTCCCTCTCCCTGCATCCCTTCATCCCTCACTACCCCCCTTTATGTGTTCTATAAATGCAATGAACTGTAAATCCTTCTAGTTCAAGAAACCCCAGTCATAAAAAAACAGAACGGATTTTATTTGTTCTCTTTCTTTATGATACCGAATTCTTGTCCATATGTATTTTGTATTTCAAGTATAAATCATTTATGATGCAGCAAGATTATGGAGTAGAATAAAGGTTACCAATCTTTACCTGTTCAGCAAAGGAGGATCAGTTTTGGCCCAGCTAAACGTTGCATTCTTCACAACAATGCATCCTTCAGCTACAAAGAAAAAACTCACATTTATAAAAGTACCAATGCAAGCAACTAAATCATGTGCTCTGGATCCTGCCACAGAAGTCAATCCAAACACACATGGGCAGAGGTAGAAAGCTACTTTTTCAGAAAAACAACAACTCACTGCTTACCAAAAACTTGTGTTCTGTTTCTGCTGAATTTAGCAAGATAGCAGAGGTTCCAAGGTTCCCCATACTCAGGAACCAGGAGGTACATGAATATCAGCTACATAGAGATACCAGCTAATTCAGCTGCACCTCCAGCACTGCAAAATCCGTTGAGGAGAAGAAAGAAACTATCTGAGAAGGAAGAACTCCTATATAATTTTCATTTTACAAACTCCCTTCTCTGTTTTCTGGCTCAAATTTATCAGCAAAACCCACAAAAAACACAGTAAATTTGTTTCAGAAAGCAGAAGAAACCACCCAAAACCTGTACACACTGATTTGCAACAGACAAAGAAACTCACCCTCTTTGATAGGACCCCTGACTATGCTGTCTGGATCTAACTCTTCATGAGACAGGAACACCCTGAGGCGCTTCAAGGAGACACTGGCCTGCATGGAAAAAGGATACAAAACTATTTATGCTCTGCTCATTACATTTAAGAGCTCACTGTTATGTGCCACATACACATTATATCATTATTATGCTCTCCTAATCCCTCCTTAAATCCACTGCATTGCTGCTTGGACAGTCAAACTTCCACTTCCCAACCCAAAGAAATATGGGGGACACAGGACCACCTATCCACCACAAGTGGGATTATTTCCCTTGCACAGCAACAGGAGCTGCAAGGTCCCTTCCAGAGGGGGGCCAGTGGTCATTCTCTAAGCAGGGGAATGTCATCTTTCCACTCAGGGCCCCCTCCTGCACAGAAACCCCTGTTAGTGACCCAAGTCTTACCTCTACGATGTTGCTGATGACCATAGGGAGCATGTTCAGTGGAAACCTGAGGATGTTAAACAATGCCAGAGAAACAAAGGCCTTCTGAGCATCCAGGATGTTGTTCTTGTCTATGGTGACATACACGGCAAACGTGGACAGGGCCACCTGAAACAAAGTGCAAAGGTCACACAGAGGGTCTTGCCCTAAAGCCACCAAGGCAGGAGTACACAGCCTGACAACTGCTCTCAGACTAGAAACCAAAGAAATAGCAATGTTCTGATAACTTCCTTGCTCCTGACAACACTTTTTGCAAAACAAACATGTCATTTGTATCTCCTGTTGTGAAAAGAAGTGGATGGCTCCTCTTGGGAAAGTTTTCCTCACATAGCAAAGGTAAAACCACAGATGTCCCAGGCTATTTGTGGTCACACAGCAGAAGAAGGGAAGTAGAGAAATGATCACTGGTCTTTTTTCCTGATATCTTTCAGTTTTCAGGCACTCCTTACAGTATCAGATACTGGGTCAGTAACATATACTGACAGAAAAGTTAGAAGCACCCCAATACTAACCTATTTTATATTTTGTATAAATCCTAGATTTCCAAATTCAGCCCATTTTCCAAGAAACTTGAAATGTTTTTGCATTACAAAGATGAAGCTTTTTTGTAACTAATCTTTTCTGCTGTGAACTGTTTCAGTTTCATATTGAACAAGAAAATTACACTGAAGCATTATCATGAATCATAAGCTATAAAAACAATTCCAAAAAGCCATATACTGTTTTTTTAAAATGTCTTGAATAAATTATAGTAAAATTAAAGCAAACTAAATAAAATAAAGTGTTTATTTTCACAACTATTCTCTTCAGTGTTTTCTTCCATGATAATACCCCTCATACCTCAGTATATCACATGATCCAGCAGCTTTTCCCCACCAACTGCCACTTAAAACAAGAAATCAAGGTAGTGAAACCTCTGGTATTCCCCCCTCCTAAAAGACTTCAAATAATGAGCTCTCCACCTGAGGAACAGTCTCATCTAAGTACAGCACCATTGAAGCCATCAGAATTTCTGCTAAAAATCCTGCCCGCTGTGAAGACGTCTTGCTCTTGGTGCAGCAGCTGACTCAGCTGTGCCTGTACAGTAGCTTGTTTGTACAGCCCTTAGTTTGGACAACCACATCCCAGGGAGAAAGCCCTCCCATGGAGATCAAAAACAAGGCAGGGTGCAAAGAGTAACCTCCAAGCAGCATGTCTGCACTCTTGGGTTGCCAGCAATTAGTCTGAAATACACTCTTATCAGCACTCAGAGCAGCACGGGAGGTGCTGCAAACCCAGCAGTGCCCTGACACTGTTACTAAACAATGTTTTAAAAATCATGGCCTTGGAAATCGGAAGGAGCAGAGGAAAGAAAAGTTTTGAATGTCAAAACTGCCTTCAATTAGGCAGGCACTTGCAATATTTTTTTTCATCAAAACATCCCAAAAAAACCCTAAAAAATCCAAAAAACCAAGATACTGAAGAGCACCCTTGCACTTTGGGTTGTGCAAGGCCCCATAGAGACAGTGCCACACATTCCCTGTAAGTGCTGGAACAGAGCTACACATTTCACCAATCTTTCTTCTCAGGCTCCACACCACAGCATTAGGGAGTCCACCTGCAGAGTTTAATTTAGAAATTTCATTTAATAATGTATTTATATTAAGATAATCTCAGACTTCTTTTAGAAAAGCATTCACTTAAGAATGCAGCTGATGCTTCCTACCCAGGGCACTGCTTCTCTGCCTTTCATCATGCCCAGAGCATAATGTAAACACTAAAAATGTTTCCAGGGAAGGAATCTGAGACTGGAAAGTACACTTAAACACCTTCAACTGGAACAGCACATATTTTATCCTAATGTAGTCATGGCTTTTAATTGTTTCTGCAGACAAGAGCAATGGCTCCTAGTTCTAATAGGGTCTGAAACAATTTTGATGTGACCTCACTCCTCTCTCCCTTGTATTAGTTGAAATGTAAGCTAACCACAAACACAGGAGGGATGTTTCACATATCATGGATTTTTATTTTATTTAAGTAAGAATTTGAAGCCATTTCAGGCTACACAATGGTTTTGCCTCTTCCATATTGTTCTTATAACAGGTGCTGTGAGAACTCCAGCCAGGGACAGTCTTGGAGCACAATATCCCATTCAGTCAGGAACTCTCATGTAAGGACCTGCTGCTCTCAGAAACACATGGAAACAAGGAATTTTTTTACTCTCTTAAATCTGACCATACATTTCATCTTGAACTCCTCAAGTACTCTACTAAAAATAGGAGGGGATGCAGAGGAGGTGGTTTTTTTTCCCAATACTTTGGCCTTTAGCTTCTAGAATACATCCAACTTGGATGTTACTGAGTTTCAAAGAAAACAGTAGTGCCTTTCCATAGAGAAGGGGACCCCTAAGTGTTCAAGGACCCATCACTCTGGAGGGCATTTTGACTCAACTCATTAAAAAACAAAACCAAAAGAAGCCCTGCCTTGGAAAGCACAATCCCAAAAAGGAGAGAAGACTTCTAGATTTGTTTCACTTACCAAAAACGGAGCACAAACCCAAGTGAAGGTTGCCATTGCAGCAAGGTAAGCAGATTTTTTTAGGACTTTGAGTTCTTTCTGTCTGATCTCTAATACCTTCTCTCTGAAGGCTAATTCCCAAGCATAAAGTTTCAGAACTTTAATCCCATTGAGAATTTCATTCATCAGCTTAATTCTGTTGTCTTTGCTCTTCATTTGAGCCACCTAAAAACAACATTGCAAAAAAATAATTAACAGAGCACAATACTTGGCAGAACCTCAAAGTTCTAAGCTTTGTATTTTGCAATGGCAAATTTACCTCATTATCATCAAAAGCTTACTAGCTTCCCAAGCAGGAAATCTGAGATACTATCTGAACAAACAAATATGCAGAATTAACAAGATGTTTTAAACCAATTAAAAGAATGCTTCATGTAACTACAAATCCAAACCAAGATCAAAACAAGTATGGCACTGGTTCAAGTGTGATTAACCCTGCATCAGGGAGCCCTGGACTCAGGTACAATATGCAGTTAAAAAATAAGCCTCTGTAAGATGTGCAGCTCTCATCTAACCTTAGACCAAACTTGATTTTGCTTCATTTTCAGCACTATCCCAGCTTTCTGATGGTCTACTAAGGCAAAAAGCTTTCCATTCAGCCATTCTTAAGATCCATCTTCCTAAAATACTGTAATGAGGGCAGTGCAAAGCTGAACTGCTGTTGACTCAGCACAGGCAGCCAGAGGAATGCACAGGTACAGCCATCCCAGAGCAGTGACAGCCTGGCAGGCCAGGTATCCCTGCTCCTCCCCTGCAGCAACCAAATGCTGGGCTATGTTTGAATGAACTTCTAGAGCTAAAAGGTTTCACTTTGATACATCAGATCCCCTCTGACATTCAGCAAATTCAGCTAGTAGTGAAGTCTGTACCCCAACATACATGGTGGGGCTGTTGGAAGTAGTTTTAGTGCAGTGGATAACTTGAATTTGAGTCTAAACTCACCCTCTATAACAAACTGATCCCCACTAAAGAAAATCAACAAGGGATCAAAAACAGCCAACTTAAGACTTCCCCTTCTTCATCTCTCCAGGAAACAAAAAAAAAAAAAAAAAAAAAAAAAAAAAACAAAAAAACAAACCACACAACAAAAAACCAAGCCTCACATCCTGGAAACATGAATATTTATTAGGCAGACAGTAGCTTACATTTGCACTTTAGGTCTTAGGCAAGTCAAAAACTGAACTAATTCCAATTCAATCACTGGACATCTCATGAAGCTGCCTAAAGTGCTACCTTGGTCTCCACTACTGAGGTTTTTAGACCATTATATACAGATAAGCTGTAAGGTCAAAAAACACATGAGTTTGTTTATTCTGAATACACAACACCTCTGACCTTTCTTTCTCTTCCCTTTTTTTTAAGGCATAGACAGAGGAGTGGGGAAAAAATAAAAGGAAAAACCTCCAGGAACAAGTCAAAGAACAGATGTTTCTTAAAAGCACTATATAGAGGTGCTAACCTGATAGGTTTTTGTCTTCATTGCCATCACAGCATTTATTGGAACCAGCAGGACCATGACAGCCACACCTGCCAGCACTGAAGGACCTAAATTCTGAAAAGTACATAATTGTAAGCATTTCTTCAAACTGATTTTTTTAAAATCTTGGCTCAAGCCACTGCATACATTACAGAAAATCATTCTGAAATAGGTTTTCAGCTTGGGAGAAGAAGAGAAGGATCAAGTAGGGGCTTAGGCTAATATCTATATACTTTGACTTCTGAAACAAATATATATATAGCCCCATGAAGAAGCACATATAGATCTATCTCTCTCCAATGTATCTCTATACACAAACACACAAATGTGTTTTAACACTTTCCGCTTTTTGCTGATTTATTTGTTCTTCTGAAGACAAGTCAGCCCAGAGCTGTGTAAACTAGAAACAGCAAACATCTCATATGGTTACTCTGAGCACAGAGGACAAGTGAGATACTCCAGGTGCTGGAGTCCCCCAAAAGACAACAGCTCCCCTTTGCATCCTCCCCACATGAACTCAGATGTGCAAATTCAGAACCCTCTGCCTTCCTGCTTGACAGCAGTGACAAAAGCAGCTCTGAATGGTTTAACAAACAGCATTTTCCACTCACTGCTGCAAACCCTCCAATGGTCTGAACAACAGGTGTGTGTAGCCAGAGTGATGGAAGCAGCACATTGCCAAACAGGAAACACACAATGCTCACCCTCCACAGCAAGTACAGTGCCAGTATCACCTGGAGAGGGGCAGACCAAATCATGTTTATGTAAGTAGCCAAGTCCATGAATCTCTGAGCATCCACAGACATCAGATTCACAATCTCACCAACAGTAGAAGTCTTCCTAGCAGAATTTGTGATAACAAGTGCCTACGTGTAGATAAAAAATAAAAAATAATTAAAACAACATGAGTCATTTGCATTTTCTCTACAGACTTCAACTGCTTTACAGAACTGCTTCCTTAAAATTACAAGCAATAATTTTCCTCTTTCATATTCTGTTTACCCTGTACACCTTGCAAAATGCAAGTTGTACAGTTTGAAACAATCAGCTGGGTTTAAGCTAATATAGAACTAAAGTCAATAAGCACAATTTGGGGTTAGGGCTGGTGGCATCATTTACTTGCTTTGTTAGGTGTTTCTGTCATTTCTTATGACACATTTTTCTCACACAGAGCTATCAGTCCACAGCTTTCTAATATGTTCCAGCTTATTCTAAGGTGAAGTAACTGCATATTTGTAGTCACAGCACCATTGCATACTTAAAGAAACACCTACCTTTCGATAAATTACACCAACAATGGCTGTTTTGAGCCTCATTCCAGTTACAAAGCAAATATGAAAATACTGGTGAAGAATCAGTGTCTGAAGACAGGCACAAACAAACAGCAGCACTGTATAAAAGTAGCCTTGCCAGTTTGGGGCAGCTTTGTTATTTACAAAGTTGAGCAGCAATCTGTGGAGAGAGAAATGAGTTATCTTGATAAATGGAACACAAACACAAAAGTCATGGTTGCACTCTTAGGTTATTCCAAACATTGTACAGGTCATGCAAACACCTGAAGTACCAAACTCAGATAAAACACTTCAGCAAACTTCCTAGAAACTGGAGATCATTTTATATGAGCATACATCACTCCCTCCTCAACATACCAGTCTGAAACATGAAGTAACACATAGCTTACATGTCCAGCATTCTCCTGGAGCTACACTGAGAACTCTCATATCCCTCCAGCTGAAATACAACCACTTGCACTTGCTTTACTTCTTAGCTCAAGCTCCCAGCCCCTCAGCTCTCTGGGGCATCACGTACTGTGTTGTGTAGGCACAGAATAATTACAGGTTAGAACAGAGTAAACTCTCCTGTAATTACTGATTATGTTCCTGCCCTGCCTTCCTGCTGCTGAAAAGGAAAATAACAAATAAAACATTTATTGCATGATGTTGTCATTTGAAAACAAATGAACCAAAGTCATGTTTGTCCATGGTGTCTCTTGTGTGACAACTCCTCCTCATTGTATAAGCTGAAGGCAAAGCAGCTTGGGGAGTGAAGTAGCAGCATATTTTAGATCCTGTTCACACACTTTTAATACAATAATAAATTATATAGGTCTTACTTCAGAATTTCCGGGCCTGCAAACATCAAGAGATCGTGTGCAGCTTTAAAGAGGAAGCTCATGAGAAAATATGGTCCAAAGGTTTTGTATAACACCTTGAATAAAGATGCTTCAGAGCTCTTCTGAGATGGTTTTACAATCAAAGCTTCTACCTCTTCTGTCACATCACCCTTTGAGCTGCCTGATCTTTGCTGCTTTTTAGGTGCATATAACATGTTTAGTGGTTGCCTGAAAAAAGATTAGGTACAGAATGTAGCCTTTATTCAAGCATAAAGCCAGCTGGAAAAATGTACACTATACAAATGAGAAGTAAATGAGCAGCTTATAATGATTCTTAACAGTTTAACTGAGTTTTAGTGTCAAATGTTTTTAATCATACAACATAGCCACTTGTGAACAGCCAGTTCATTTGGTTTTCTTTGCTTGGATAGGTATCATTCCTGTAAATCTCTCCTGTACGTCTGCCCCAGGGAATGAGGAAAAGGGCTGCAACTCGTAAGCTTAAAGAGCAGAGAACATCATTATTCTAGAACCCAGTATGCTGAACTTTCATAGAAATCAAGACTTCACTCTACTACCAGAGTTAAAAGACTGAAGTCAGATTTATGCCAAGACATTCCCAAAGGACTGAACACACTCTTTTCTTACATCTGGCTTATGCTAAACTCCATGCTCTGAACTTCAGAGGACAAGCTGTATGTAAAACACACTGTAAGCAAGCATGCAATTTTCCTTCAATGAAAAGGTGCTCCTATTTGCTGCAGCCAAGTATGATGAAATAACATGGAGACTGCAGGCATACAGTCTTTCTAATTTTAGTCATCTGGCTTAGATGCTCAGACTCCCTATATAGTCAAAAGAAAGGAATAAGCTGCTCACTTTCACACCCTGAACTACCCTCCCGAGGCTTTGCCAACTACAGAGGGAGCCCAAGCTCCTAAATTACATGACAGAAGTTTGTGTCCAAACATTCCCTCCCCAGGGGAAAAAAAAACAATCATCAAAAGTCCCAGTAACAAGTTTTGCATGGTGAAAGACTAAGGGAAAGCGCATGCAGCTCCTCATGGTTCCTGCTCTCTGTGCACTTCAGGACAAACACAGGCAGCCACACAGCCTTACCAAAGCAGGCTTGGTAACAAAGGACAAACACCTCTAAGTAGAGGCTGAGTAACTTGAGCTTTTAAACCCCTGTATCTTGGCAAAACTGAAAGCCAGAGTAACTGAACTTACCTCTTGGTCTTTGACCACTCTTTTGCCCAATTTCTAGCCAAACCTGGCACTATTTCCTCTGATTTGTCCTCTTTATTTAGTGACCACAAATCCTTGGCTTCCAAAGGGTTCCGATAACCCTGAATCATCAACCTGTGTCAGAAAGAATCAGCAGCATAAATTTAAGAACACTAGAAATGTTTGTGATATATAGGTACAGCTGCATCCATCCCCAGAACAGAGCCAGCTCTCCACAAAGATGCAAGCAAGCATTAGTGCCTGTAGCTAAAATATACATCCTCCTGGCTTTACTGGGAGAACTAGACACCAAAACACCTAAGGATCCAGGAAATGCCACTGAATTCAAATTCCAGGGAAAATAAAAGAAAGGATGAAGTGATCTCATTTGAAAATCAGCCAGGCAATTAATATTCCCATGCCTAGCAAGTTTCAAGATCTTTATTAGCCTTTAATTTCACAAGGCAATTCCTTTCATCTAGCTTTCTGTTGGAACTCTGGCCAAGAACCAGCCACAACTATACATCAATATAATTTTACATGTTTCTGTGTTTTAACTCACAAATCATACAGCGTAACTAAAATTAAGTTAATGAAAAAAGAGCCAATTGGACAAAAAGAGGTTTTCAATGTCTTAGCTTCTAAATACAGCAGGTAATTTCTACCTTCTTGTATTTCCCAAAGAATATTTTTTATTATATTCTTTCATCAAACATACTAAATATATACTGGCAACATTTAAAATTACAAAGACCATGCAAAGGAAGTAAAAAAAAATTATCAAATTTGAAGAAAAAATTAATTTAATCTATGACCCAACCAACCAAAACAACCAAAATTATTGATGCATGATTATTCTTAATTGAACTCTGATTGCAGGATCCCAAAGTGCCATCTAACTTGAACTAAGCTTGATCTTACCCAGTGATCCACCAGAATGTGATTCTGGAGAGGAAAGAAGCACTGAACTCTGGACATGGATTCTGATTGAGAGAAAAATAAATAAATCCACTTACAAAGTGACTGATGCAGGGCCAAAAGAAACAAGCAAAGCAGAAAAGACATTTTTGAAACTCCTTTTGTTTACAGTATTTTTTTCACACGACTAAAACTTGCCATTTGTGCTGCTGAGAGCTCGTTCAGCAAACACAAGCACAGCTTCAGGGCTGTCAGCAGTGCTCCATTTCAACAACACAACAACCAGCTGAAGGAATTTCAGAGGCAGTGCAGGCCAGCCAGTGCTCCAGATGTGTTCAGTGCCTGTGGCAGTGCAAGGTGTGCTGCCACAGGAGGCACAAATGTGTTAATTGGGCAGTTAACCATGAATGAAGAATTCAGTTCTCCTGTTCCAGCAGTGAAGTGCTGGGACTCCACTGACATAGAGGCACAAATAAAAACAAAGTGTAACTCCATAAAAGCATCCCAAAACACCCCTTAGGAGCCCTGCATCTCATTCATCAAACATGTATGGAAAACTAAAGTATCAAAACACTCCTAATCTGGCTGGGTTCAAAGAGCATAAGAAAAGGCTTGGAGAATATCAAAGGTATGAAAAGTTAATTTACTTGCAGAATTTCTGTGCACATACCTCTCTTGCCTCTTTCAGAGCACTGAACACCTCCTAAAGAATGCTAACACCACTCCTTTTTTTTTGCAATTTTGAAGGGAAGAATAAGAGTATGTATCAGCTACATTTGTTTTTTGAAAGGGGATGAGAATTTCACATTTCCAAAGTATTCAAACACTTGCAGTAGGATTGCAAACAAATCCAACACCATCAATTAGTGAATAAATAAAAGTTTTAAAAGTCAGAGAACAGGAAGGAGGCAAAAACTTTCAGTGTTCAGCCACTCCTGCTTTCCTAACAGACAGATTTCCACTTGAGCAAATACAGGGAATACTTTCAGCTGCATCAAAATATAAAAATATTCTGAATTTTACATAAAATGCTGTATTGCTTTTTTCCTTTATATTATTTTTTATCTACTTGCTCTAAACTCTAAATTTAAGAGCCCACTAGATCCTCCACTACCAAAAACTGGACTTGGTTTGCATAAAGCAAAAGTTTAAAACATTAAAACATGTTAGATGTATTTTAAAATACTACTACCTTTGATAAAATTAAATAGTTATCACACAAATAATTAATAATCCTACTGACATTCATGCCAGATCGAATGAAGACAAGTTTTAACAAGTCTGGATCTATGTAAAGTAAACAAGATACAGAACACATTGTCTGACTTCTATATAGATCAGCAGCTACCTGTTAGAAATTTCACTGTAGTTTGCTGGCTTAAGTAAATATACACTATAATCTTACTTAAGGCTTACAGACATTTCTGGTTTGGAAACATTTGGCAAAAGAGAATAAAGCAGAATTTAAGGCTTACTAACATGACTTCGTTACTCTTTTCCCCAACAAAACAAAGGTTAAAATTTCAAGTCTGCCCTGTTTCCTAAAGATATTCTAAATTCTTAGAAATACTCAGAACAGGAAAACAAACCACTGTGGCCTCAAAGCACCTTGTAATTATTACAACCATGATCAAGGAGGAAAAGGTTTCCTGAACGAGATGAAAAGAGCCAAAAGATGAAAGGACCCAAAGACTCAGCAATATGCTCCTCCTTCCAGGCACACACACACAGACACTGCCATGGCCATGTAGAGCACCCTGGCAGCAGGAGACTGGAGGAGAAGGTAACTCTGGGATTCAGCAAATGCAACCGGTCATGGACCCTGTCCACAGTTACAAAGGCAATCTCCTCCCTCACACATTTCACACCTTCTTTCATCAGACAGTGTCACTCAAACCAGAATCAGACCTTGTATAAAACTGGAATCCCTAAACCTGGCACATCCAAACTCCAGGCAGTGACAAATGTCACCCCCTGTGACTCAGAACACCCAACCCAGAGGTGGTGCAGGGAAGACCCACCATCCCTGGGGTCACCTTAGAGCCATGCCATAGAGCTGGTACATATATTTAAGAACACATGCAAAAAAGATTATGTCTAGGCAAAATTAAATATCTACATCCAAACTACCCTCTAACATTAGCTGCTCTTGCATCTGAGCTGGTTACATTTTTACTTGACACAAGAAGATAAAAACAAAAATCAAACACATCTGCCCAGGTTCAAAAGCTTTTCCAGGTCTACATTCTTCCCCACGCTCAAATGAAAGTGAATCCACATCTAACTGCCTACCAAACATATCAGATAAGCAGGAGCACAGCATTTCAAATCACTATTTCCCACTGACTGCCAGCAGCACTACAGAATATAAACACATATAACTTATCCTTCAGGAATGCTATTCAGCAATGAGTGCAACAGTGTTTTGTGCTTTTTCTTACATAAAGCCCCTCCCTTCCTCCAATTTTGCATATTATGGGTTTCTTTTGCATCACCAAATGATAAGCAGAATTTTAATTATTTGTCATCTGGGAGGCTATGGTCCTGTAGCTGATTACACAGAATACTGCACACATGGTACTTGGTACTTTGTACAGACTCACTTACAGGATCATTTACTGTTTCAGAAAACAAAGGTGGTTTCTCTGGAAAACAACACAGGATGAGCTCTACTAATACCAGGACGAAGTAGATACAGAAGGTGGTAAAACGAAATGCATCCTCATCAGCACCCTACAAAGGAAGGCAATATTCCAATTAGAAGGCTTGAGGAATTTATTTTAAATAACATGTTATGATTAAACGGAAAAAGGTCCTTACTATAAATTCTGCAGACTAAGTGCTGCACTACTCACCCCCATGCAAATTAAAGTCAGTGTCTATTTTGGTAAAGGGAAGGTAATGAGAGGGGAGAGGATGTGAAAGACATTTATTTTTATTCAGTCACTACCACAAAAATACAAGCATTAATTTCTTATGTAAAAAGTTCTCTTGAACTTGGTTGGTTTATGCCAAGACAGCCCCAATTTGAAGTCAATGCATTCCTTACAGGAGCCAGACATTTAGCACTGGGTAGCAAGGAGTATGGAAAGGAAATTTTTTAATTAGTATGCACACAGAAGATATGACTTAGAGGAACAGAAGTTACATTACACTTGGTTCCACTGTGTGCAAAATTCAGAGATTCTTTCACTTTTTTAGACTGGGACTGATGCAAAACATATTAGCCACAGAAATCAAAGCACAGGGATAGATGGACACACATCTCCAGTAAAATCCTGTTCCAAACAGCTGAAAACAGAAGTTGGCTGAAACTTCTCAAAATTGCTAACGCAGCTCAAAGGTTTCAAGGAATAAAAGTGATATGCCATTTTTCAGGCAGCTCCACAATCAGTCTGATATTTGAGGTTGCCTTACTACAGGGCAAACTGGCACAAAAATATTTCACTTTACACTTTGGTTTTGTCCAAGCAGGTGAGACCACAGCAGCACTGAACACAGTGTTTCAGGAAATCCACTGAATAATCAACAGGAAGAAGACACAAACTCTCAGCCAGAGCAGTTTGATACCAGAGATTATACAGAATCTGAGTGTACTCGAGCAGGCACATCCGCTTGCTCTAACAGCCAACCCCATTTTCTTGGCAACTGCTGCTACAGTTAAAATCACCATGAATTTCATGAGCATTTCAGAACAGAAGACATTAATTCTTGCTTCTTTTGCTCTTACAACCCAAGGAATGAAGGTACACTAAATGAATCATCAACCGATTTGACTGGCATAATTACCAAGCAACTACTTTATCACTTCAGCATTTGGGATTATTTTCAACTGAATGAGGCTAATAAATCACTTACCATATTTAAGGCATGTTTTATTTTGGATATAAAAATCAATGTGGCACATAACAATGAGATGAACCAGAAAATTGTCATTACACCTGAAGACTGGACTCCTTTTATTCTTTCATATTGTATTAAAAACGTGGCCAGCAACTGTAGATAAATAAGATGAAAACATATTCACAAATTAAATTTTACATTATGTTATGTATATATAAAAGGTACTGTGCGACAGTCACCTCATTTAATATTTCTAATCCAGCATCTCCCAGACCTTCTAAACCCTGAAATGTTAAGTGCAATTCAAAAATACATTTTAACGGGAAATTCTCTGTATCAGTAAAGATAAGAGGTGGACAAAAAAAACATAGAAATAAACAATCACATACACAAGTGCTGTCAAAAGCTGCCAACCTTTACTTCTTTACTTTTCTGATTCTATTCCACAAATCAACATGGAATTACAGCATTCCTTGACTAGCTCTTCAAATAACTAGACTTCTTTTCATACAAGCCATGACACCAAACAACACTGACCAAGTATCAGCCTATTTCTGTATTTTGTGTTTTCAGAGTCCTTTAGAAATTTGGTACATCTCACTGGGCTACTGCAACGAGCATTTTCAATCAGCCTGACAAAAGCTTGACAGCTGCATTATTAAATGACCACAAACCACATAGCCCTTGTACTTGTCAGTATGTTTGAGGGCTGTTTGGGGTTTTTGTTTGGTTGTTGTTGGGGTTCTGGTGTCCCCCTGAGCATCATGTTTAAGCACTACCATTCCAACTCTGATAAACCTAAGGCAACTGACAAATGAACAGCAAGGCATTTTCCTCAAAATGCAGGTTGCAGGATACTGGTGGGAAAGCAGACAATCCCAGCTCATCTGGGTTAAAGGAGGTAGCTGAGGACACCTGTGTGATTTGTGGCTTTCAAGACTTTCCACTGTACCATCAAGTGTAATGAAGAAAACACACAGCAAAGAATGTTAAATGAGAGTTTTGCAGTGAGGTACTTCAATCTCCCCCAGGTTCAGTGGTTTGTGTTATCTGGTAAAATCACCTCCCTTGAGTTGATTCCTCTACCCCATGCCTGAGCCAAACTATTAAATGGGTGCTAGCTCAGGCCTACCAAAGTAAGACAGCTGAAAATGCTTTGAGTGCTGACGTGCAACACACTGAGCACAAATATACTTCACAGCTCAACTACAGAATAAGTCTGTCTATAAAGGCTGCAGCTTGAAGGATTACAGCACTGTGAATAATACCCAAGTGATATTATTGCTTGAAGCTTTGCATGGACAATGGCCATGCAGAAGAACTTACCATTGTTATACCCAATATTGTAGGGCTAACGAGAAAAAATGGAGCTCGAAAAGAGGACTCCCAGAAAGAGTAGAAAAGGTCTGCCCAGCAGACTATCCACAGTATTAAGCCCAAAGCCTGCAACAAAAAAATTTCTTTAATACATCAATTCACAAAGTTAAT
The DNA here is from genome assembly GCA_025920805.1 of Petroica traversi. Classification (NCBI taxonomy): domain Eukaryota; kingdom Metazoa; phylum Chordata; class Aves; order Passeriformes; family Petroicidae; genus Petroica; species Petroica traversi. The sequence goes on from JAHLSL010000037.1 coordinate 7,129,327, forward strand.
GCAGCTCAATATATAGATGTACACTAGATGTTATGTGTTAGCAGGAGTCATAATCAGATAACATCATTTGGGCAATTCCACCACATGCACAAAAGAAAAGCCATTTGGCTTTAATTACTGAATTCTTACTAGAAGAAAAAAGTTTACTGATTTCTAATACTATGTAATTCAGTCTATTATGAAGCAGAAAGCTGGTCAATCTCACTCCTGAATAACAGACTGCAGAGACAAAAAACCTCTGCAATACACCATGTTATTAGAGCCCTTCTTAAAACTTTGCACTTACTCTACAGGGAAGAAAAAAACCAAAAATATTAAGTAAGTATTTCAATAGAAGTGGAATAGAACACTTGCAGCAGCTCTAGAAATGTATGCTATGTAATTTCAGAAGCTGACAGGATACTAAATTCTTTTTTATGATAGAAAAAGGGCCTTGAGATTGAGTTCCCTTAAAAGAGTGTTCTCCAACTGGTCTTTGAAAGGATTTGCATGTTTGTTGCTGTGCCAGGGTAAATTTCAGAAAGCCTGATAATAGGGCAATGGAAACAGGAAAGGCTGGGAAATCAACACAAGCAGAACAAATAAATTATAACCCAAGTGCACACGCAGGTCAAGACTGATGCTCAGAACAGCACCGTGCTAAAACACAGCTGAAAATAGACTGCAACTTCCAAGCAAGGCTGGCAAGCTCTAACTGCAGAGCCACGTACCGTTTTGGCTTTGTTGAGGTTGGACACTTGGATGTAGCCCCTGTCATGACGGCGAAGGTACAGGGAGTACACTGGGAAGCAGAGCCACAGGTAAATGCAAGGAATCCAGACCAGGACTGTGTTCTGAAAGCACGGGGTGAAGTCTGGATCTTCTGTGTGCCATGTCAGATTCCAATCCTGGGGCAAGAAAACAGGCTAAGTTACAGGAAAAAAACAACACTGAACTTCAGTATTTGAAAATCAGAAACATGGACTCAGAATAAAAAAATCCACAACAACGAGGCATAGAAACAAGTAAAAGGCTCACCCTTGCAGCTCATTTCCTACTCAACAAGAAGAGAATGTAAATTGACGTAATTCAATGTTTTCCTACTTCTCTCAATTTTCAAACCCATGATAAACTATCATACAATCAAACCAAAACTGATGCTCACAGTAATAAAAACTTGACCATTTTAATTACTGGCACAAGAACTATTCACAATGACAGACAATTTAGTAGTAACATGAGCTTTCATACCATATTTACAATTGCTCTAGGTTAGGAAAATCTCTTGCAGCAAATGTTACCTTTAAGTCACTGACCTTGCTGAAAAAAATATCACATGCAACACTTTCCCTCAAGTGCTGTAGAGTTTTTACTCTCCAACAGAATCATACAATCCACAACATTGCAGCTGTAGATGGCCTGCAATATTCAACAACCAAAGCACTGCTCCCAGGATTCTGTTTAAAGCCCCTGAGCCAAGAGCAGCAGTCCCACACCCAAAGGCTTGTTGACTATAGTGTTAACTTTTCAGTGGAAAGCTTACAGTTGCACTGCTTACACTGAACAAAACACCAGTACCACTACTGGGACATAATGTCAGTAATCCTACTCCTTTATAAAAGCCTGAGCTGGTCACTGAAACAGGTGCCATTATGCACATTTTATAGATGAGGAAACAGAACCAAAAGGAGCTGTAGTATCTGTTCCCTCTATTCCAACATCAAAGGCAAAAGCAGATCCCACTGTCCAGAATCACCACACTTTGATCCTTGTTTGTCAACATGTTCCACCGAATAAACAGCTTCAAACACAATTACAAAGAGAAAACAGATCTAAAGAGAAATGGAAGACACATTTTCCTTCCCCATTTCCCTCAATTTCTATCAGAATCTAGGACTTGATACAACAGACAGCATGCACAGGACACTCAGCTGTTATTTTTCTCTTCTAACTCCACAGCATTCTAAAAATTCTTCTCACTTCTTATCAATTTTAGTTTTTCATTTTTAGAAAATCTCTGAGCTTACTGCAGACAATCCAAGGGAATTAACACTGGTAGAATATAAGAATGCCCAGTTGTGTCTGACTGTGTCTGTGCAGGGGTCACAGTTGTTCGTGACAAGGCAGCGGCTGCGAGACGCTGTGGCCAAGCCACACGCTTATTAAGTTTCCTGACTGCATAACTCATCAGAAATTTCAGCTGAGTCATCCTTACATTCAGCCACCACACAAATGATTTGGGCTTTCTAAGTCCCAGCTGCTCTACTCCAGCACAACGGCCGAGAAAAGTCTCATGACTCTGAAGAACAGTTTACAATTCACAAATTAAGACAGTTATAGAATTATACAAGTAAATCAACAGGATGTAATCAGCTTTACAAGAAACAAACAAAAGCATTGTCAAATTTTTATTGAGTAAACTTTTGGAGAACTACACACTGTTTAGAAAGTTAACTTCTTTTCCAGTGTTTGTAAATGCTTACTATAAAATGAATCTGGCAAATACCAGTAAGGTCAGAGCAGGTCATTAACACGTGGCAAAATAAAAGTAAGACTGCTATGCATACTGGCTGCAGGATATTCTAAACACATGTGCAACCTTTTATTTGACTCTGATATTTACAAGTTAGCTAGAGGTACTTGTTTCGGCATAAAAGGCAAGAGTGTACAATGCAATGGTACTCCAGAGTTCAGAACAGAAAGATGGGACAAATAGACAAGACTACTGCTAGAATTTAACAGCAATATCAGTTTTTTCATATGTTTCCAGGATTTCATCCAGAGGCAGTTGCTATGAAGCAGGTGCATGCTGAGCTTTAAAAACTCTTCTCTGTACAAAATAAATGGCAATTCACAGGTGAGATGCAGAAGCCCCTTCCATTTTACATTCATTTGAGATGGCAAAAGGCAAGGAATGCATGAAGGGAGACACAGCAGCATTTTCCTGCTGTTTCCCCAGGTGCGGTTCCCTCAGGGTGTGACCACACAAGGCAGTAGCACAGACAGAACAGAGATTCAGATCCCATCCTTGCTGCTGGGCTCCCCATGTCCTCACAGAGCCTTCCACCCAGGTCCACATGTGCTGGGTCACAGCTCCCCCAAAGCCTGAGCAGCAGCCACTGGAGGCTCCCAGTTAACTCCAGTGCAAAAGGCACAGGGGTCACTGCAGGGACCAAGTAGACAGGGATTGTCTGCAGGACACAGCAGCAGCAGTGCCCAGCCTGAACCGAGCTGTGATCACCCTCAGTGGACAAAGTCAAGAGGAACTCAATCCATTACAAAAGGCAGGCACACCTTCAGTTCTTCATGGAGGACACCACAGCTTTCAGGAGATCCCCCTGCAGCTGGGAAAGTGTCACTCTCATCATGAAACCAGCATGCACTCACATTTAAATTACAGGTTCAGTTACACAAGTCTAAACTAGTTCTGCCAGTGGAAAGTACATGCTTCTCCTTTGCTCTATATAAACCCACATTCAGTTTTGTTTTTTTTCCATCACAAACAAAATGCAGAAACACTCACTGAAGCAGACCTTTGCATTTAACAGACATTAATTAGCAAATTAATGACATATTTTCCAACTCAAGTTTTAGAATCATTGTTCTAGCAAGTTCTCCTAAAACATGAAGTTACTCCATTTTTCTCAGCTCAAATATTTTCACTCTGACCAATCAGTTAACTCTTCTACTTTGCAAAGTCACATCAAATGACAGAGGTACAACAATTAAAAGCCTACACAAACTAGTAGCCTGCTGGAAGAAGGAAGAGGGAAAAAGGGGGTAAAGTCTACAGCTATTAGACTGTGTAATCTGGAAACAGCCTCTATTTTAAACTGTGACTGCAGGAACCCATTGTAGAAGAATCAGTCTGATCCTTATTCTTTTCTTGGTAGATGTTGAGAGAGAACAGATACACTGTTGGCTTAGTTTTCCTGTAGTCCAGAAGAACTGTATCTCAGATGTTAAATAGTTTCAGGTTGGTTTTTCTTTTCTTTTCAAAAATGCTGTAACAATTTTGAAGTTTCCCAGAATAGCAGGGTATTTTTAACTTTACCTGACCTATTTCTCAAGTTTCATTTCTATCATCAGTACTATGGCTGAAAAATACCAGGCCACAGCTTTAGTGCCCTGTAGCATTGTTTTCTCTCAGGGCACAAAAAAGCTTTCTATCACATCTGAAATGAAACCCTCTGCCTAAAAGAAGGGCACAAAAAAATGCTTGCCATTCCCCAGAATCAAGTGGATCCATTCACAGGTAAGCCACCTTACTTAACAGAACATAAAATCCGGGAAAATTAAGAACTATACTAATTCCTGTCTAAAATTTCAGGAACAGGCAAGATAAAAACATTGGCAGTAGAACTGTAAGACAAAGTTGCAGCACAAAAGGCCAGTTATTCTGCCTTTGCAGAGGGAACACAGACCAAGGACAGTTGCATGCCTCCAGCATGGCTAATCTGGGGGATACCAGTGTTTGATGCTGGCTGCCTCTCCCCTGGCAGGCAGGAAAGGCTGTTAAGGGAGCAGCCAGAGGTTGCTTGTTCTCACATCAATAATCCCACTTGACCCACAGCACATTTTGAAATTCTCACTGGCAGAAATGGAGAGACCCAAATTGCTCAGTTTCATGCCTGCTGTGTGCAAGTGTGCTAGAGATGCAGGCTGACAGCCACAATGTAAAATCCACCTGCATGAACCAAATTGTTACTGAAAAGTGACTTAAAACATTACCACACATCTAGGTAAAAAATGAAATTACAAAACCACACCGGAGTCTTAACATCATGGTCAACACTTAGTCCTTCAAATGGAGTTTGACACTGACATTGTGTACTGTACCCACTAATTCAATATCACCCAGAGAAGAACCACCTCCTTTGTAATACCACGATAAAGCTTCTCAATCTTATCTCCCCAACAGTAAAATAGACTTTCTGTTTAATGCAATGTTTACATTTGGTTGAGTGAAAGTAATTATCTCTCTCAGGCACTAAGACTGTAATTGCAGCTGACAACTTTCATTATAATAGTATCATCACTTTCCCACTGAAACAGGAGGTCTTACAGTCTGCCAGCTCTAGATACAGGATTGAACAGTTCCCCAGAGTAGCACCTATAAACCCATGAGCTGACTGAAGCACTCTCTCTCAGTGTGGGCTAAAAGCCAATGGCCTCATGGCATCTATCTAGGACAGCAAATTTCCTGCCTCTCCCCAGAAAGGAGATTTGGCAGATATGGCTGAGCCTACATCTTCAGAGGAGCTGCATCAGAGCATAGCAGGGAGGGGGGTAAGGGGAGTGCAGAACAGGAACTCTGACCTTGCTTTGAAAAAGACCCTGACACCTGATATGGCATCTTTGTTCTGCCATTCGTATTTTGGAGTCAGATCATGAAACCTGTGCTGAGGCTCACCATTTGTCTAAGAGCAGATTCAGAACGGAGCCTAAACAAGGGTGATCATGGCACAATCTCCACCAGCACCACATTTGCTCTGCTGAGCTACATCTCTGTTCAGGCTACATCACAGGGAGTGACACGCTGATAAGCAACAGATATTTGTACAAGAAAAGTACTCCAGAACGCCTCCAAAAAGCAGCAGAAACACCCACACCTGCAGCTCTCCTGTCCCCCTCAGCAATATTCAGAGAAACAAGCAGACAGTAACAAAATCCCTAAAGTGATAAACAAGGCACAAAATGAGGCATATGGCATTCAAATAACCACCACAAAACTTCAGATTTACACGTTTATACATGTTAAGTCCTTTAAAAATACTATACCTATTACATTGGAATAATTTGGAAAAAAAATACTACTTGCATTAAAGGATCTACTGGCTCTAGAGTCAAGTCCAGATGAAGTAGCACAATATACACAGACAAACAGAACCTTCCACCTTAGCTGGCATCTATTTCCCCTAGCTTTTTTTTCCTTAATAAACAGGAAGTCACCCAAAATACACAGTCCTCTCCAGTGACACAAAGTAGTTGTTTTCCCTGCAGCTGAGGTTAGTGCAGAAAGTACAAGGAAAATGGTACCTTTATGGTGGTGCACACACTGACCTCATGCTGTATTTACAGAAAATTTTCAATATAGTGCCAACTCCTTTGAAGTCTGCACTAACTACATGAAATTAATGGTTTACTGTAGCATCTAATGGTGCACTCTGCAAAGCACAAGGCAGAAGAAAAATGTAAAATATTTGTACAAATTTTACAGTAATACTTTTCTAACAGCTTTTTTACATGGCTGATGAAAGAAAGGCAGCAGTGATTTTTTTTTATTATTTTTAGAACACACAATACAAGGATTCTACTAAAAAGTAAAAGGCATGCAATCAAATACTTGATCCCATTCCCAGATCTCCACAGACTCTAGAAACTACTTCTGCTGGGAGAAATTATGGAATTATCTCCTGCACAGAACTATACCACTTACCACAGGCAATGGAACAAATGAACAGTGTGAGCCTGACTGGCAGTTTGGGAAGAGACTACAGCACTTCCCCTTGTGGGCTCCAATGAGAATAGGTGCTCAAATCCCCACAGATTCCTCAGACCTTTTTTCAGGCCAATAACAGCCCAATTTCTGGTTTTTTGTTATTCTACTGCCACAAAGGTGAAATAAGAAAACTTACTGGTGATTACCACACAGGGTTGTAAGAATTAGAATCTCCAACACTCATGGAGATCACATTCACCCACAAAAAAAAAGCAGAGTTTGGAGTTTTCTTTATTACTGCAGGAGAACTAAACTTACCACACAATTTTGGATTTCTCACAAAACCATTAATGGATCAAAACTCCTGCTACTAAATATGAAGCTCATTAGTTAAAATGCTAGTAGGAGTCAGGGAAGAAAAAAAACAAATAACTATTTAGCAAAAGTTCAGAAAATACAAGTCTCCAGTTAAGGTTTGGACATGCAAGTCATGGGTCTGAATGAAGAGCCTTAAATGATTCATAAGCAAGTCTTCTAGCCCAGCTTCTCAAAATATCACGTGCAGATTGAGACCTAAGAAAAGGGAAGATACCATACCCCTCCTTCATTTCAAATTCTGAAATCTAAGCATTATTCTTAAAGTCTCCTAATGCCGTCAAAGAGAAGATTGTTAGAGCAAGAGGTAGAAAAGTTACAAAAAAATAATAATCACATAATAAACAAGGGTCCTAAATTTTTTAAATCATTTATATAAAGAAGATTTAGAGGGGAAAAAACACCAGTGTTTCCAGTGACAAGAAAATGCCCTTAATTTCTCATAATGTTTTCTATTAGAAATGGTTTTAGCAACTTATAAGTGATTTTAATGGTTTAAGTTCTCAACACTAATTACTTACATAATGCAGATCTGACTTGTTAACACAGCCAAGAAAAAGCTTCTAGGTTCCAATAGCTGGTCCTGAACTTAAATCAGGTGTCTGCACCTCTTTGTCCCAAACCCACACATGAGAACTTCCTAATGTTTACAAAGAGTTGAGATCCTTTATTATAGAAAGCACTGCACCAACTGGAACTGTATGTAAAATTCCAAGAAAAAGCATATTTTGCTTTTTTTCCCCCTTTAGCCTAAAATAAGAAGCAGTTGCTAATAAAGTGATAGAGAAAGGAGCACCTGCAGCTGTAGCATTTACAAGAGCTGAGCTTTGTAATTTAAGAAGCTAAACAGCCAAAACTATGGCTATTTGTGTGTGTCAGAGAAATATATAACAAATTACATTAGCACCTTCAAAATGAAAATTTAGCCTTCTCTACAGACACTGCATTTCCATACCCTGCCATATCTGCAAGTACCATGACAAAACATTTGGCCATTTGACAACAAAATATTTACCATGCCTAGCTTCAAAACCTAAGGATGCTTTTTAACCTTCTGCAAAGTTTTTTACTGAAATCACTGTTACCTAAAAGGATACAAGAAAAAGATCCCAGCTCTCATCCCCTTCTTGCACCAAAAACAGGGCTTCTGCTTAATAATGCAGCACCCTGTACCTTGAGTTCAAATCACAGAGAAGTTTGAAAACACCTGGGTAATAATCTTACAAGGCACTGAGCTAACAGCTTCAGCTGGGATAAACTGTATCTGAAGCTACCACAGATGCAAAGAGTGAGAAAACAGTAATGCAAGGAATGCTGACTCTATTAAAAGTAAGCAAAAGGTCAGTCAGTACCCGGCAGTAGGCTTTTTAGAGAAGTGACCCAGAGTGACTTCAGCCAACCTGGGCTGACCTTCACTTGCTCCCAGTATAGTACAGTGTTTCAATGTAAACTGCCTGTAATTGCATGAAACAGCACAAGTTATTCTGGCATTTTGCTGCATTTTTTCCCTCATTTAACTTTTCTGAGCAACTTTGAATGGCCAGCTGTAGAACGGCAGGTCATCTGTTCAGAAAATGCCCATCAACAACAGATTATCAGGCTTAATATCCCTGTATTTCCCTTAAATTTATCTATTCTGGATCAAGGGATATCAGTTTCATTTCTAATCTAAGTTTAATTTTTGTATGCACATTTAGACCCTTGCTCATAAATGGAAGGAAGCTGACAAACAAGCCTCTGGCTTTCATCACTAAAAAACACAACAGCCAAGGCATGAGAATCATACAATCTGCTATTCATTACAATAAAGCACCATTTTGAGTAAAAGTTTCCTTGTTTATCACTCTGCTACTCCTCTGTTTCAAATGCTATGCACACATGACCTGCCTGTGTCAGCAAATATAAGCAGTTTCCTGATGTGCACTCTTTAGCAAAGACTAAATTCAGCTTTTATCAAGCTCACCCAGTACCCTCCCACAGCACCTCCAAGTCCCTCCCCTGCTTTGCCACAAACACACAGAACAAGCACTAAAGGCATATCTTACAGTGCAAAAAGCTGCAGGGCTCCAAGAGTTGTGCCAATTTACTGCCTATCTGATGTGTGACGGCATAAGCCACAGATGTTCAGAACATGAAATTGCTCCTTACATAAGAAGACTGGTTTTCTTCAGAAGTCTATTTCAGTAAAACTACCGGTGTCCCCATAAACAATATAAGCACAGCAGCTGTTTATGTCACACAGTATCACTTCACAAATGTCAGTTAAAAATTGCAATGCGTTAAAGAATATTAATACACTTTTGTTCTTAATAAAATTCTACCAAGCTACATTATGGATCTCTCCCACTACAATGTCAACCAGATACAAAACGAAACACCTTTGGACAAACACTACAAAAATGCATTTATTTAGGCAGACAAACATGCCTGAAAGCCTCAGACAGAACTCTACACAATGGCAAAGGAAGTAAAGCCCAATCCCTCCAAAGCCAGTCCCTAGATTTTGTGTGCAAGTCTCTGCCTCACCTTCACTGCAGTCTGTTTTTGTTCTGTAGTTTGTTTTCACACAAAGTGCTGAACCTAGAACAGTGTGTGGACACCACTTCTTTACTAACAGTGAACAGGCTTCACAAAAGCTTTCTGAACAAACAGGGAAGAAACAGGCCAGGGTTTACACAGCCAGAGATACAGCTTGATCATTACTCTAATTTTCAAAACAAAACTGAGAAGCTGAAAACTTGCTTTTCTCCTAGAAGTGAATGCAATTCCTTGCTTTCAATCATTTCTCAACAACAAAAAGCCCAACTAGAAAACTGTGGGAAAAAATTCTGATAAATTCCCACTGAAACAAACAACTACAACCTAAATTAACTTCAAAAAACACAGTGTCTGCCTGTGAACAACATACAGGAACTTCTACAAATATAAATCATTTTTCTCACATTCCCCTTAGTATAAGCAAGAACCTCGAAAGTTTCAGATTAATATTTCCCACTTCTTTTTCATAGAAGCCCTATTGAGAGCTTTGAAATCTGTGTCACAAAAACTGTTAACCTCTTCCTGTAACAATTTCAAACATGAACATGTTTCAAAACATCATTCTGCAGACTTTACCAGCTCTGAAAAGAAAACTGAAACCAAGATTTTATTCGTAGAAACACCAGCAGAATATTTCAATAGGCACATGCACTGAGACCATCAACTGTGCTTGTGTGGATATCTCCAGACAGGCAGGTCAGGAGGCCAAAGTGTACAGTGAGTTCTACACCTGCTGTGACACTTATCCTGCTTACCTGGAACCACAGTGTTTCTCACCTCGCTTCACCTCTGAGTTTTTATGTGCTGGTATTGAAACAAGCACTCAGACTGCAGTGATACTCCAGCCAGAGCTGTCTCAGTTGCCAGGTCACAACAAAGTTTTACAGCTTGAACAGGCCTTTAAATTCACTGAACTGGAATGCAAGTAGTGCAAAACATTACCCCAAGTACACTACGGTTTTTCAAGCTTTTATTGTCATCCACAGCTATCAGTAAATAGCAACTTTATCTTGCACAGATGTACCTTTCTTTATATTATGGGTGGAATATTCATTCCAAGACACTCAGTGATGCTAGAGCAAGCAAGGGTTAGCAGTACTTGTCTAAAAAGGGGGTCTGGTTCAAAGGAAGCAAGATGCAGTAAAATTGTACAAAAGAACTATAGGCAATAAAATCTGACTGCAGTGAAGTTAATACACTGAGAAGGGGCATAGAGATAGGTTAGACAGAGAGAAAGGAAAAAAAAAAGGACTGAAGAAGATGGCAATCTTCCTTGGGTTCCTGACCTTTCAGAGTAAGTATTAAATAAAACCAATCTGTTTAATTCTCAGACAAGAACTTTCAACAATAACATTCCTTGGGTGTGCAAACAAGAAAAATCCTGGCCAGCAAAGCCTAAGAAGATTAGCATACAGTTTTAAGGGTGCATTAGATCCTTTCAGCCACGGTCTCCCCCACAATTTAAAACTGAGTTGTCCACAACTCAGGATCACCTTTGACAAAAAACACATCATCTCCTTGAAGCTGGGTTTACCAGAAATCCCTCTGTTCTACTAGCAAGGCTTCAGAACCAACCAAAATAGCTGATGCAGCCACCGCAACCATGCAGTAATACATGCCACTGTGTATCCAGCTAGCACCCAGCGCTGAGAAGCTCGAGAGTCACTCCAGACGCCAGAAGAACAGCAGCCTGACCACAGGGCATATCTACAAGTCCAGTAAACACTGCATATACACAGGCAGCTTCTGAAAATCCACTACAACTTCAGCTTTAAGTAGCAGCAATAAGGGAAATGTCAGAAAAAGCAGCAGTCAGAGTACCCATAAGCACCCGAACTGGCATTTTTACTCTCCCCTACTGGGAATGATGCAACAACGAAGTGGAAACAGAGTGTTACTTATGAAGACAAGTTCAGAATGAGGGAAGATTTTTCCAGGCACATCCAACCCCCACTCAAATGCACAACTGTTCTTCTGCAGGATCAGAAGAATCCAGAAATCAAACAACCACACCCATAGGATCTTTAGCTGCAAGAAATGAAAGGCAGAGTCCATGTGATTTGGAGAAGGATGACAAGTCCTAAAACACTGGGAATCAATGGAAAAAATGTATGGAGTAGTTTTCACAAAAATACCAGAAATGGCTGTAATACACATGAGAACAGTTTTCCACATAAAAGAATCTACTATCAGAAATCCTATATAAACTAGTTGCTTCCAACATCCTAAGTGCAGTTCTGGTGTCTACCTGATGTTACAATCCCACAGCTCTAAGAATGAGCTGGCAGCTCTTTTTCACAATTCTACTACTCCCTCAAGTCAGTTTTTCCATAAATTCCTTCTGAAACATGTATTCTTTTAAGTCCTTCAAATGAAAAGTCTCATTCTAGGGAAGAGGGAAAAAAAATATGCATAATGACAAGTTATAATTTAGCCAGTTCTGGAAAACCTGAGAAATAGCAAAAAAGAGATACTAGGATAAGGAATATAAAAGCAAGTAAGAGTCACTTTCGATCAGCTAGAAAAAACTAATTGTCTTAGTTTTGATGGTTTTAAAAATATCTGCTCAGTAATATCCTAATGATTCTTGAGACAAATAGTACAAAGGTATTTATTGAGACATCTGATTCTGTTTTATTTTTCAACTAGTAAGGCAGCTCATTAGCTCAAAACTATTTGGCAGATATCTGATGAATACACAAGTGGCTCTTTCCCCTATGTTGCCTTCAGTATCTCTCACTCCACATTTTTTTTCCTAACTTCCAGGTCTTCCCTTCCTCCACACAAACAACCAGTTTGCCCTGAGATGAATTTTCACTCCGATCCTGCTGTCCCAGGTGCCCCACACAGGAACCCTTGGCTCAGCTGAGCAAAGACACCACCGCAAAGGCCCCACATCGCTCACCTGTGCACAGCTGGCTTTCGGCTCTCGCACAGCACCTGCACTCAGAACTCTTCATAAGGAAGAGTGAGAATACCGCTGTAAATGTGCGATAAAGCTGCAGAAAGCGCATCTGTGGCCTCCTTCAGAGCGGGCACAGCTCTCGTGTGGCGGGAGCCGTCAGACACCGTTATTGTTGTTACCCGCACGGCCCGGAGTAACGCAGCCGAGCGGCCAAAGGCGCGGGCAGAGCCCTGCTCCGGCCCTCGGGAGCTCGTTCCCGGTCTCTCGGCCAGGCGCCCCTCGCCAGCTTCCCTCTCCAAGCATCTCCCTGACGGAAACCATTGCACGAGGCGCCGGTGCCCGCTCTGCCACCCGGCCCTGGGGACA
>JAHLSL010000037.1:7146931-7225696 GCA_025920805.1 Petroica traversi
CAGATACCTTATCGCTCTCGCACTGGCGCTCTGTTTATATCGGCGCTAATTAATGCGTTTTGCTTCCAATTAACGTGTCTGTCTGTGGTGGTAGTTTTAAAGGACACGCTGGAGAAAAGAGGAGCTCTTTCCCAGATCAAAGCGAGGATCAGAGCTGAAGTGTTCAATGCCCTGGACGAGCAGAGCGAGCCGCGGCCGACGCTGTCCCGGGAGAATCTCCTGATCAACGAGCTCATCCGGGAGTACCTGGAGTACAACAAGTACAAATACTCAGCGTCTGTTCTGACGGCAGGTACTGGCGATGAGTTTGTGCCATCGCTGTAACAGTAATCAGTGATTGTCTGGTTGAATAATTGCACTGATATTACAGAATCAGTAGGTGCGACAAGCTGTACAATCTTGTCTTCCCTCGGGAATTAAGAGGGTACAAACAACCTCTCCACAGCTCTATTTGCAGGATTAAGCCAAATCATTCCATTAGTTTTCAAGAAAACTTACTCTACTCTTTTTCCATTGAGGTAAATTGTTTGACAGAGTAGTTGGTGCAAGAGCAAGAAAACTTGATAACAGCCTGCAAATTCAAATTTCTTGAAATGCCTGATAGTAGTTTAGAAAAATAGTTGTTTGCCTGACAAACATATCTTTATACTGTAAGATTTGTCGAATATTTTTTTAGATTATTTTAGAGTGAAGATAAAAATTGTAATGTAAATTATATGACTATGAAAAATGCTGAGGTGAGTTCACTAGAATTACAATACACTGTTAGTTAGTTATAGTCTAAATAGGAGGTGTGTGCTGTCATGATCTTGTCTTCTCTTAACTGGTGACATTTTTCTTGCCAGTCTTAAGATTTAGGGATGTTGTTTTCCAGAATCCGGCCAGCCTGAAGTGCCCTTGGATAGACAATTTCTTGCCAAAGAGCTGAATATAGTTGAAGATGCAAGTGGCAAATCAGTGTAAGGAGGAATTTTGGAATGTACAGTAAATTCTGTATATTTATTCTGTATACCAGTATATTTTTCTCTTTAGTGTTTTTATAACTCACGTGTAAATGTTCTCACCAATTGAAACGCGGCTGGATGGGGTTCTGAATTCTGCCAACACCGTGGCATTCTGCAGATACTCTCCTTGCACACCAAAACACAGCTCTCTTACCAGGACATTCTGTTTCCTACAGAAAGCAGATCTGCTCTTTGCATGTCTGTGGGTTGCTGTGTGGGACAATAAAAAGATTACTGTGAGATCAGATATAAAGTCATAGTGCTCCAATATGACTGCATTAGTAACCTGAGGGCTGCAGCAGCTTCAGACACATTCAGCATTCTCTGTAGCTTGTGCTGTCTGAATCTTCTGTTAGGAAGAGCCAAGTTTGGGATGTGCTGTGGGGGACTGGCCTATAGATCACCAAAGTCTGATCTTTTGTGAGTGTGTGGATCTTTGTGTTCTGTGGGTGAGAATGTGGATCTGTGCTAAACACTCTCCAGTTCTTCACCTGCCAGGGGAGCTGCAGTTCAGTGGAGAGTTTCACTTAGTCTGAGCTTTTTAAGGCTGTATTGGTGTTCAGGGGGAACTTAGGTCTGTGTTTATTTATGTAATGATGCTTGACATAATGTGTTTTAAATCATTAAAGACATCTGTACAAATTATAGAAGTAAATATTAAGATCTAAGAAGTCCTGAGGCAAGAGTGCATTTTTAATAATCAGTGTTTCATAGACTTTATTGACTACTTTTTTAAATTCTCCCTTAAGCAGACCTCTCCTGTATGGAATTCTCTCTCATTTCTTACATGGTGGTAAAGAAGAAGGTAGCCAGAATATCCTTCCAAAAGTGTCTTTACTGACTTATCCAAAGCAGAACCTTGGCAAACAAGCTGCTGAGAGAAATCAAAAAGGTGGGTACAATGTCATTTTTGCAGAGCTTTTATCTGTGACTAGATTTCCCATACCATGCATGTGCTTATAACACATAAACATACAGCTGGCCACTGTGTTCCTCTTCCTGTGTGCCAGGAGTGCTTTCATCTGACACCAAATGCCTTTACCACTTCCCTAAAAGTTCAACTGGCCTAATTGTACTCTCTTATATTCTTACAAATCTGAAAAGGGTCAACTAGAGACAGTGTCACTACGTTGGCAATTTAATACAAGATTTTAACCTAAATTCTCAATAAAATATATTGAATAGTGGACATATCTCTGTTTCTTATCTGGTCTAACCTAATTTCTGTAGAAAGTTCTTAACTCTTTAGCTGTCAATTCTTTACATAGGCATAAACCTTTTCTGAGAACATAATGCATATCCTATTTGCCACAAAAGCTTAAGCCCAAAGTTCATTGCTCTGTAGTAAACACTGCTAAATCTTATTTGCCGTTTCTGATCTGCCTTTGGACTGGTTACAATTAATACCACCTAAGCTAGAGAATGAAAAGGTTCATTGGTCTAGTTTTTTTCCTTCAAAGAGTCTGCGTGGCATATCGCTTCATTTTTTACTGTGAAAATTTATTACTTTCCTGTTTACACTATGAACTGTTTGGTTTGTATCCAAAAACTTCAAAAGTGTGGGGTCTGAGATCTTATTGCCATCTAAAATGTGTGAGAAGTACTAACAGGTTTTTAACAGTTAATTAATGGAAACAATGCTGTTTTTCTTCTGCCAGAAGAGGGGGCTGAAGAAACAAAATTTCCATACCAAAACTGCTATAAATTACTTCTTTGTTAGAAAACAATTATTCCTATCAGAAAATTCTCTGTTTTTTTAAACAAACTGAGTGTATAAGAGAATTGTTTTTAAAGTACACTTTTGTTTCTATGGACTCTGCAGGGTCACCCTGCCCTGTTGACTCCAATATAACTTCACATGGAGATTTAATTGGTTACAGTTACAGAACGAGAATCAATCATAAGACACAGCAGCACATTGCTTTTTTTTAGAACTCAGCAAAAACATAGAAGTTTTAAGGCTTTGAACCTTGAAGTAAATATATTCTGAAATTACTTTCTGCATGTGTTATTGGAGACCTAAAGGCAGTGAGTTTAAAATACTAATTATCCAGCTCTTCATTAGGCTGCATATTCAGGTAATGAAGTCCATTCATAAACTCAACCTGCCAAGTCTCCTGTTTAACATCTAACTTGCTTTTAGAAATTACCTTGTTTATTTAGATGTATTAGTATTCCAGCAGACTGGGAATCCTGATAAAAGGTGTGGAATATGGTGTTTCTTTAGCTCATTCACTACAGCTGAGTTGGAAGTTGTCTGAAATCTAATCTTGGTGATATAAAGCTTTTATCTCCTGCAGCTACATGGAAACATTTATCTGTAAAAGTTCCTAAATTCCCTATGATGATGTTGTGCATCAAAGTTGATAATAGTAGAAGATAACACAGCTTGGAGCTCCAGATCCATGAGAATATTTTTGTCTGTTTCATTTTCAGACAGAATTCCAGAACAAGTAAGGATGGCTGGCACGAGCATCGAAGAGCCTCTCATTTTACAAAGCACAAAGAGATGATATCTTTCATTTTCTAATTTCTCATTCCAAGGTCTGTCAGATTTAATTTAGGACATTCATCATTGCATAAATTTCTCCAATAAATCCAATGGGACCATTTTAGCTTCTAACATCCACTCATGAGACAGGATGACAAGGTCATACTTATTGTCAGTTTAAAAAAATGTTAGCAAAGCTCTCTTCCCCCAGTGCTGATAGAAGGAAAACTGTATTTGGAGTCACATTAGTGAATATCTGTCTAGAATTGCAACTGAATATATTGAGTTTATCCAATAAATTTTATATAATAACTTAAAATTTCTGCACTTACATCTTTGTGTGGTTTTAATGTGTTTCTGAATAAAATTTTTTCATTTTATTCTGTGTGGTATTTTGAGAGTGTCCAAACTAAACATTTTAATAATTCTTTTTAAAAAGAAGCTGCAACTTTCAGATAAATAAAGGAAAATAAATTCTAATAGAAAATTAAAGTGATTTAGAGGGATAGTTGTTTTTAATTCTCCGGAAATGGGGACTATATTTATCTTCATGCCAGCAAACAAACAAGGGTAAGTTCTTTCCATCTGGAGTTGCTATAAACTGTGGGTATATGGGAGGGGAAGGAACTTCTGGGGTTTTTTCCCAATAAACATGAGACTCAAAGTCAGGCAAAGCTAAAAATAAAGTTGATAGTAGATTACTGATTCCCAGAACTGAACTATTTACATGTTTTGAAATGGTAATTTATTTTAGAAGCCAAACTTGCAGGGGTGCATAAAAAATAACATCTGTCTTTTCCCTTCTCATTTTAACAAGATGCATAAATGTTACATATTTCCAGTGGTACTGAGAGGAGTTTTGTATAAAAAAATCTCTAGAGTCAGGTTCTTAGAAATCTTTATTGTTAGATAAATGGTACAGTGGAGGGGGGAAGAGAGGAACCGAACCTGCAGGTCATCAATTTGAAAGGACCCCAAGCTGTGCCCACTGTGAAATTTTGCCTTTATCTTGATTTGTCCACGTTAGCATTGCAGGAATACTTTTATTTCTACAAGCAGTCTGTACTCCAGTGTGGAATTGCAGAGAGGCTGCATTTATCCATTTGGAGCCTCAGCAGTGAGCTCATCTCCTCTGTGTGACTGGCAGTGCTGGCAGCTCCCCGTGGGCTGATCTGTGTCTCAGGATGGCTGCCAGGAGGGGAGGACATGTGTTTGCAAATAAACCTCAATCAAATCCATCTGTAAGTGCTCTGCAGCAGTGGCAGCTGACCACTGGATCAGGCGAGGGAATCTCTGTGCCCTCAATGTTTGCTCTGTGCTCACTCTTCCATCACCTTCAGTTACTGGGCTGAAAGGCCGTCCCTGAATTTTTCTTTGGTTTTCCAGAAGTTCAGTGCTAGACCCCTGTTTCTCCATAAGCCAGTGGATCAAATTGTTGTGTATATCTGGATTCTGAATTGTCTTTTCAAAGGCAAGGAAAAAAGACTCTGAAAACACAAAAGCTCAAACCTTCTCAGCTATGCAAATGTTTCAGTGTAACCAAAGCCACCGTTTCTGCTTTCTGTCTTCCCACCACAGATCATTCAGATGCTGCCCAGGTGCCGTGAGACTCCCTGGGAAAAGAATTTTTGGTGGTAGAAATTTAAAAAAAAAAAAGCTTTTGTGCAGGCTGAAGAGGGCAAAGGGATGTTTGGGACCTGCCCTTTCCCAAGCAGAGCTCAGCAGGCTGCTGTCCCCACAGTCAGGAAAGCAGAGTTTGCTAAAAGGGCGTCCTTCACTGAGCTTTGAGGTAAAGGTGTGTGTCTGAAATCAGAGACAAAATACATTTAAAACAAAGGGAATCTTTGGACTCTTTTCTCTGGAGATTCAGTCGTTGTACAGACACTCTGCTGGGTTGCTGGGTGGAATTTGGCCTGTTTGTTCTGAGTGTAACTTGTATTTCATCTAATTCTCCAGTACCCTCACAGCCCACATTTGGGGTTTTGAAACAATCTCTCGTTTCAAAGTACAGTCATTGTACAAGCAAACTAAAGGCAATTTAAATTGTATTTCCAATTATATCTATTTACAACAAAGCTTTGAAATATAGCTATGAAAATAGACTGGTCTAATTATATTATTAATGGTCTAGCATTTATCTTGATAGTACATGAAATATGAGAGTATCTTGCAAGATGCTGACATACAGCAAGTCCTCTGAAAGTCAGACTGCCTGCCTTGTTACTGGGTGAAGAGGAATTGTAAAATCTTTCCCATATGGATGCACTTAGCATTCCTTAACAATTTAAGCTGAGATCAATATTTAGATCAAAATATTTCACAGTCCTAGAGTCACAGGTTCAGGTTTTGGAAGAAATGGCCACCTAAGTGAGCATACACAAAAATTATTTTCTCAACTTTAGAAACTGCATAATTGCAGCCTGGGATTTCTTGCATTAACTGCCTTTATACTTTCTACTGACAACAGAAAATGAAAAAAAAAAAAAAACCATACAAGCATATAGAAGTTTAGGGCCTTTAAATAACAAAATGCATTTGTGAATTTTGTTGGAGATAGAACATTAACCAATAGCATTATGAGGGAATTCCATTAAAAGAGGCTGTTTGTTGTCTAAGCACATTATCACAAGTGGAGGTGACAAGAAGCCAGTGAAGTCTGGTGTGGATATCAGATCTGGAAAGCACTTTGGAAGAACTTGACCCACAAGTTTTAAAAATAAAAAATTCTTTATGACCAAATTTTTGCTCTCCTCTCGAATGAGAGCAAACTGTGTCTCTGGACCGCAGGGCAGCCGTGCTGTTTCAGAGGTTTTAGTTTCTGTCCTGCACAGGGGAGATTTTGTGAAGCTTTATCAGCTCACCCTGAGGAGTCGGTTACACTCTCCTTCCTGAGCACCCTCGCCTCAGGCACCCAATCCCCGTATCACTGGATCAGTTTTCCGGAGGACTGATTATCCTTGGGCAATCACCTTTAGGAAAAGAAACCCCAAAAGGCTGTTCACACTTGCAAAGACACCCTTTCAGCAGCAGCTGATCCAGACCCGACCTGTGCACTTCACAGACTCACTGACCTCCTGCAGCCGGCACTGAGCACAAACCTTAACATCGAGCTGTTGGTGACTCTTTTCCCTCACCAGGCTGTTCTCAGGATTGATTGTCCCGGCTTGGACACAGACTGTCCCTCCTGTTGCAAGGGCACAGCTTGACACAGGTGGTAATCCACCAGTACAATTACCAGTTCTAATTACAAATTTTATCTTAGAGAAACATGGTTGGTAAAACTTCAGTAAAAACATTTTTAAATAAAACAAAAATTGCTTACCTGACGTATTATTTAACAAATAAACATCACTATCCATGCTTTCTTTTTCCCCCCCTTTCTTGTGTTCAGTTACACCATGGTAAAGCAGCTAAAAGTTCACTTCTTTCCTTCTTGGGTCCTCTTTCTATTCCCCAAGGACAATATTTTCAGTGGAAATTCAGTGAGAAGATATTTAAGGGCAGGCGTCTCAATACTTTAATCTTTTTTAGAAAATAATTAAAACAAATAAATAAACAATTCAAGGGGGTTTAAACAAAGCTTACTTTTTCGTCACAAACTCATCATCCACTGGGAATCCACAACTTTTGTTTTAAGGCAACTTTGGTTTAAAAGAAACTCCACAACATTCAGGAACCCCCAATCAGAATAGAATATTCTTACATTAGCTTTTAAGTGAAGGTTGGAAGCCATGCTTACATTCATCAGTTCCTGCCCCACATGGCTTGAAAGTGCAACTCTTTCAGTCCCAGCAGTAATATTTTTTTAGACTTTCCAGCTCCGTTTAATGTCACATCATATATCACCCTGCAGCAGTGCTGCTGTTAAACACCCTCCTCGGGCTGCAAGCCTGCGTGTGCAGCAGTTTGCAGACCAGCCAGAATAATTTCCACTCCTTTTTAAGCTACTATTATAATGTGTCTGGCATGTGTTTAAAAGGAACTTCTTGGGATAACTTTGATGAATGTAAAAATGATCATACTTTTCAGAGGATTCCCTTGCATTTCTTTATGTTTCTAATTAAGAGCTAAGTTTGCAATTGAGAAAATTCAGGGAAAAAACATAAAATAGGGTGAACTACCCTGCCCCGTGAGGAACTTAATGCTAACAAGGAGAAGTTTCTTGGATTTATGTCGTGGTGATCATTTCCCTTGGCTTTGCTCCAACCAAGTCACACATGCACAGGTCTGATATGGCACTGCTGGGTCCTGGAAGGCTCTGCATGGCTCCATGGCAGCCCCACACCACTGCAGACACCAACCCTCCCTCTGGCAGGACAGGCTGGAACCTCCGGGACTGTGTCACTGCCACAGCAAATCTGCCCTTCCCCAGCTGAGGCCCAAACTTGACCCTGCATCTGATATTTCTGAAATGTTGTGGGGCAGAAACCCCAGGGCTCTTTCCCTTTCTCCTCTCTGACCAAATTTTTTCACCGCTGGCCAGAAGTAGAAGAATGGGCTACAGGTCTTTCACACCTACAAGCCCTGACCCAGTGACAACAGAGGTTTTCAGCCCAGCCTCCCCTCACAGGTATTTCTTTAGGATTATGAGACCAATATGAGCCCCATCCATCTTCCCCAAGAGGGTTTATTTTCCAGAGAAGACAGAGCTGTTGATGTCAAGAGAAATAATTTCACTCAGGCCTGTGCTCTGATCCTTTGGGTATACACCATATTTAGTCTGTTGCTGAGAGGGGGTTGTTTCGGTATTTTGTATTTGGCACGTTGATGGGAATTCCTAGAGGATCCTAGCTTTCCCTTTTTGGGATATCTCCATCCACAGGTCCTACTGCACAAGGCTGTTGGCTACTAGGGGAGGAAGGAGGGGGGACAGCTGGGGACTGAAGGTTTGGGGGGTGTGAGGAAGGTTTGATGAGGACCAGATCCCTCCCTAACCCTGCAGATCTGGCTCCCAGCACCCTGTCCTCTCTCCCTGCCAGCACACGGTGCCTGCTCCTGTTCTGTCCCTGAATCCCACGACTGTGCCCCCCCCAGCTCTTCATCACTTCTCTTCCACATTTGCAGACACAGGGAGGTATTTTCTATATATGAACAAGTATTTACAGTCCTTTCTCCAGAACTGAGCTGTGCACTGGATCACAAAAGAAACTCCAGCAAATCTGCTGGGAAGGTGAGAAACAACCCTCTCGTTTTCCAGGGGTGAAGGAGGCTCAAACCAGCCCCAGGCTCCAAATGTTACATAAACACAGGGAGCCCCAGGGCCTCGTCCACCCTCACAGTCCTGCTGTGTTAGGAAGCAACCCCTGAACTCAGGGTCTTGGCCCCAACAATATGCCCTGAGAGCAGGTAGGAAGCATCCTGTGCCACACCTGCCCTTTGCCCTTCTAGGCAAGGGGCCACGAGGAGCAGGGATACTGCCAAGGCAGGAAGGAGTTAAAGTTCCATTTGCTTTGTCAAACAGCAGGGAAAAAGGGTGAAACCCTAAGCTTGTGACTTAGGGGCACCCCTTTCATACACCTTTTTAAAGCCAGAGCCAGCCTGCTTCCCTAAAAAGTGACCTGGGGCAGGGGCCACAGCCCAGGTTAGGCCCTGCTGGGAATGAGATCCTTGGCTCAGGCTGTGTTTCTTAAGCCAGGTACCAAAAGGATTTTCCAGCAGGACGTGGTTTCCAGGGCCCCTCCCCACTGCCAGGATTCTCCTCCTCTATATAGGGAGGCTGCAAAGGCAGCAAGGACTTGGGCTGTCCCAGCTGGTGGCTGTGTCTCCACTCACTCTGCTCCCCCCATTGGACACCTGTAAGTACCAGGGGGGGGCAAAGCCCTGCTGGGGACCGGGCTGGGGGCTCTTTGGGATGGGGAGCCTGCAAAGTTAACTCTTACTCTGCTCTGCAAGTGCACTCAGAATTAACCTGGGGATGGGAACAGATTTATCAGACTGTTTGTCCTGGTTTGTGTGTTACTGATTGGGTTCTGGTTAAAATGCATAGGGACTGTGAATGCTGGAAGGGTGCACAGATGTTCCAGGCCGCTTCTGGTCACTGCTAACACTGCCACTGCTGGGTCCAGCCTGAAGGACACCACTGCAGGGAGTTGTGCTCTGAGCTGGTTGCAATGCTGCTGCAAGGTGCAGGGCAGGGGGTCACAGGTACCTGCTGCAGGTACCCATCACCCGTGCATTTGGGAATAAAAAACCTGAGCTGCTGACCTGCTTTAAGTGTTCCTAACCTGTCAGTCCTAATAAAGGACTGCTAAAAGAAAGTGCAACCAAATCAAATAATCAGTTCATCAGTAACTTGTTCTTTAAACCGGAAAAATGCTTAAAAATTAGAAGAAGGAATGGAAATACTTTTATATAAATGCTCCAGCATTACATATGTATGTTTTTAATATGCTGGGAACAAATTTTAAGCAAAACTAATTTACTGCACTACAGTGATTTCTAAGATGACATGCCTTTTATTTAAAGGGAAAATAAAGCTATAAACTTGTAAGAAAGTCCCGTAAGTAAATTAAGACGACAGTAGATGGCAGTGCAGAAAGCAGCTTCAGCGCCATCCCGGAGGTTCACGGGCTTCTTTCACGTTTGTGTGTGTGTGTCTTTCTGCCTGTGTGCCTGCACACCGATAGAAATGTTGGTCTTTATGCGAAAGGCATATATGTTTGCAGAATTAAGAAGCATCACGAGGTATTTTCAATATAAGGGAAATCAGAAGGCTTGTCATTATTATCTAACACATACATCATAGTGAAATCCTTTCTAACATACACTTGTTGAGGAGGAAGCCCACCTTGTCCCTCCCTGCCAGCTTTGCCCTGACAGGCAGTTTGCAGCAGGGCTGCCTGGATGGACTGCCCTGCTGAACCCCCAAAGTCCCCCTTCCCTGGAGCCCCTCACGCAGGGGCTGAATTGATGAACCCCCCGAGAGCAAAGCTGTGATTAAGTTGTCACTTCAGTTTAGTGCCCGATCCCACCCTGGCCGTGCTCGCTTGGATGTAAACAATGAATTTTATTATCTCATTTGCAATTGACACACTAGTCCCTAAAAGGTATTTGTTTTGAATTTGTTATCATTACATTTTTGTGGAACGGCGAGTATTGAGCAGAACATCTCCATAAAAGGCAGCATGGGGATGTATGCAGAGATCCCAGTGCTTTGGAAATCACAGAGGCTTATTAGTTGCAAATCTGATGGCTTTTAAGTATGTTAATTTTAGGAGAAGCCAAGAGCTAGAGATAGCTTTACAACTTGTGTAAAGTCCAGTAAAATTATGGATTATTTGTGAATTCTAATCAATGTACAGAATCTGATTTAGTTAATAGAACGACACCTACAAGAATTTGAAATAGCTGGTATTTTCCAGATAAAGAGAATCTATTCTTTTTTTTTCCTTCTTTTCTGATTTTTACAGTGTATAACACAGGCAATACCTAGAGCCAGTTCCTTTTGAATATTAGAAAATCAATTGATTAGTCAGAGCCAGGTAGTATTTTTTGAAACGGAGGCACTTAGAGACAATTTGATAGAAGTATATGGAGAATGCATTACCAAAAAAAACAAAAACCAAAACCAACCAACCAAAAAAAACCAAACCAACCCAACCCAACCAACAAACAAACAAACAAAAAAACCCAACAACAAATACCAAACCAAAAGAACTCAAACTGATGGTACCTCTGTTTCCAGATGAAGAGGTCCACAATAGGGACAGGTGAAAGGCCAGGAGGGATTGATAGCAGTGCTCATGATAAAGCTGTCAATGCTGGGGCATTCCAGTTCCCAAATGAAGGTCACAAGGTTAGGGTTCACCCCTAGATTATCTTTTGATTATCTTTTTTCCCAAGCACTGCTCAGTTGGATGATTCATTTAAGTCCTGGAAGAGTAAAATACAAGGAAACTGGAAAGATCATAGACAAGAAATGTAGTTTGAGTCAAGAGCAGGTTACTGCTACTCTCTTCCATCAGAAACTACTCATGAGAGCAGGACCTGATTTTTGAAAATAATCAGTTGTGTGTTCCTCTGTTGCAATAATTATTCCCTGTACAGATGTGATAAGGCTTTATATTGACATGTACATCCTGCAGAGGAAGGGAGAAGTGTCCTTTATCTTTTCCTTAGGAGAAAACCTCCAAGCTCTGACTCATGAGGCAATTCTGCTTGGCCAATAACCTTTTAATTAAAGTTCACATCCTGGAAATAGTTCTATTTCATCCTTTAAATAATATGCTCAGGATAACCTAGTTATAAAGACAGCATTCAGCTTCTGTCATTAACATGAAAAGGGAAAAGACAGTGGAGATCAGCCAGATATCTCCATAGTGGGACAGCAGAAGGGGGAATAGAATAAGCTGTGGAAATATCCATGCATGTTTGGGTGTTGGACAAATACAACAAATGGATCAGGTTAGGTGTAATTTGGCACAGTTCTAAGGCAAGAAACTTCATATCAATGTTATTTTTATGATTGCTTTTCCTCCTCCCATTCTCAGGATAAGTCACCTCTGGGTAAAAAGTGCAAACTCTGGTACATGACTTGGGCTAAATGGATGAGCACCTCCTCCCACCCCTAGCACATGGATAGGGGTCTCCATTTCTCTCAGCCAGTCCTGGTGAAACCCAGGAGTTGGCTGAAGGGTAAATGTTGCCTTCCCAGGGAATGCTCTCAGCAGGCAGTAAGGAGTCTTTGGCCTGTTTCCCCAGTATCCATCACATGCTGGCCCAGTGCTGTCCAGTCTTGAGCAGAGATGAGCAGAAGATATACTGCCAATTATTAATCAGAAAGCTTCAGCATCTCATTAGCAGCTCATTAGTCCTCCCTAGGACAAATTTAGTTGAGTTTGTGGAGCCTATAGTCTACCCCTTCCATTCAGATGGAAGACCTTCCTTTATAATGAAAATGAATAATGCACATTAATAAATAAATTCAATTATTAATAGCTGTTAATCCACACTTCATAACTGAATTTCCTCTTTTACTGCAGTGGTAGCCAGAGGTGCTAAAACTTTATCCTTAGATTTCATAGGTTCTGTCATGAAAAATTCCTTTCACATAAATCCATGTTTTCTCCTCATTGTATTTGTGGGATCCAGCTCAGACTGTGTATTCACTAGTTCTTGTAGGGGATTTATTCTTACCATATTGAAACTAGTCCTAGTACTTAGAACTAAGGAATAAGAACCTCTGCTTCCAAATTCTGCAATTCATTCCACCTTATATACCTTTCAAACAGATCTTGCTTTGAAAAAGATTGACTTTAAAATTTTCGGAGCCTTGCTATGTATGTGCAGGAATAAGTAGGAAAACATAGTCAAATACAGACAGAGCAGCTCTCAGTTTCATGCCACAATCTGTGGAAGATGTTTTTGACTTAGCATGTGAAAAGAAAGGAACTTTTCTGTGGTCCTTTCCATGGGCAACAGAACAGACAGATCTCTGGGATGTCTCACTGAGACGTGTTTTGTAGCAGGCCAGCAGTTTTAGCTGTGGTTGGGTTTTTGAGGTGGATGGTTGGGATGATTTGGCAGTTTGATTTCCATCACCATTTTCTGTGGGCAGCCTCAGAGTAGCAGGATTTGACCCCATGAAGCTCAGCTCTGCTGTTCAGTCTCACTTTTGCTGTTTCTGACAGCAGTACCTAATTCCTATTGGTGTAAAAGTGCTGACACCCAGCATTTAGCCACAGACTGCCCTATCCAACCTTTCACCATTTCAGCTCTCTCCTGGCCATGGCATGGGCTGATAGCCCCATCTCCACTGCTGCAGTTGCTCCCATGCTGCTGGGGCAGGGGGTGGGGAGCTTGCCCTGCAGTGGGGATGCCAGGGCAGCCCCTGGGGCGCCCTGAGCCCCGTGTCCTGTGGGAGCTGCGCTCTGGGATGGGGCAGAGCTCCCATGGCTGCAGCTTCTCCCGCAGCCGCCAGCTGGAGAGCTCGGCCGCACAGAATACCATCTCCATTATTGGAACTGTGCAGCTCTACCAGCCCTCTTGGCAGCCAGGGAGCATTTTCTGCCTTAATCCACACAGAGGTCAAATAGTTTCCTCTTGCAGTCTTCCAAGAATCTCCTGGGAGCCAGCGGAGGGCCACATCCTACAGATGCTCCCTCACAGAGCCTCGGCAGTGGGGAACTGCTCAGGGGCCAGAGGCAGCGCTCAGGTCCAACCTGCGAGGGTCTCCCTCACACACTGCACATTCATGTATTATCTGGGTGAATATTCCTCTTTGGGATTCACAGGCAAGGCTCTAGAACAAGCACATTTAGCTTGCTTTTTTTTTTTTTTTTTTTTTTTTTTAAGGCAAGGCAATTGTTGAGAGAGTTTAAAGAGCTGGGGCATCTCATTTCCAGTGGATTTCAGTGGGATATCATCTAAGCTTCTTAGGCACCTCTAAAAATCCTAGTTTTGTTTTTAAGCTTTAAGTTACCTTCTGCATGATCCATGTTTCCTTCCCAGACCCCTCAGAGAGTGTGGCCTTGGAAAAAACCCTTAATCTGTGGGAAGGCTTCAGGGCCGAATATTTGGAAAGCAATCTGTGATACTCCCAGAGCACAGGGTGTCCATTTGGCTGCATACCATTGAGCTTGGTCCTTACAAATATCGTCCTGCTTATGGCTTGACTGCTGACATCTTTAGCAGCCTGTTCTCCAAGCTCCCTCTAGATTCATGTTTATTTGAATGCTGTAAATATTAAATCCATTCTCAATAAGGAAATGAAACAGCCTCTGTCCCCTGGAGATGTTTTTCTTGGGCACACGCTCTTTGTAGCTCCTCCCCAGCTCTCCTCTCTGCTTCACTGTACAGCAGGTTTCCCAACCAGCACAACTCTTTTCTGCCCTGGAGCAAACCACAAATCCTCTGTGTACTCCCTCCCTCATTTAGACCTGCGCAGAACACTCACAGAGCTCCAGCATTATCAGCACGGATCTTGCAGCCACATCCAAACTCCAGTGGCCAGAGCAGGAGAGCAGCTGCCTCCTGTCTCGGCCAGAACTCTGCCCTGGCTCTCACCTAAAGCAGTTACATGCAGCTGCTTTATCCATGTTCATGACTCAGGTCCATCATCCTTCCATGGTTCAGGGTATCTTTTAGCTGGGGCAATTTCCAGGCTTGTTTTATTTCTTCCCTCTCTCTCTCTCTCATGTAATAGACATTTACCCTTCATAAATGATCAGCTCCTACTCTCTGACCCATGGGGAGGGGCTAACTTTAAATTACTCCTCCTTCACCAGCTGATTTGATAACAACATTTTTTTTCCTGCTTTTTCTGTTGACCTTGTCTTAATCTTATTCTTCTCCAAGTGAAATGGTATTAAGTGACTGGAAATAGTCCTTTGCAAGAAAGGTTCATTTCTGTCCTTCATGGAATACGTCTGGGAACTATTCTTCTACTATTTATTTCATTATTGCACTGATATTTCAGTATGCATCCAACAGGATTTGGGTGATGGGAAATTTTGTATTTGTCCGAATTCAATTAACTTTGTGATGGGCAGGAGCTGAGGCAGCAGGAAGGTGTTGAGCTGGTGGTCCTGGTGCAGTTCTGACAGTCCCATTGCACAGGCATTAGTTATGCTTTATTTTTCTCTCTGCTTTCAGTGCAACATAAACAAGATAAAGTAATAAGCCCAGATGTCCTCATTTGGTTTAGTGCCATGAAGGTTTTAATTTTGGTGATTTCACAAACACAGTAACAAAGGCATGGGAATCTGAACACAGATGTTCTAAATTATCTAAGCTGGCACCCAAAAGTATCCACATGGAAATGTGAGATATGACACAGAAGTTATAGTGCTTTGGACCTACTGCATGGCAGATTTGACAAATGTGTTTTGCCTGGAATGTTTCCACATGTGCCTTCCTTTATCCCCTTAAAGCAGAATATTTTGTTTCCTCAACAGGTGTCTGCTGAGTCAAAATGGCTCAAAAACCTCTCAGCGATGATGAGAAATTCCTCTTTGTGGATAAAAACTTCATTAACAACCCACTTGCCCAGGCTGACTGGTCAGCAAAGAAACTGGTTTGGATTCCATCAGAGAAACATGGATTTGAAGCAGCAAGTATCAAGGAAGAGAAAGGGGATGAGGTGACAGTTGAACTGGCAGAAAATGGAAAGAAAGTGACACTGAGCAAGGATGACATCCAGAAGATGAACCCTCCAAAGTTCTCCAAAGTGGAGGACATGGCAGAGCTGACTTGCCTCAATGAAGCTTCAGTGCTGCACAATCTAAGGGAGAGATACTTCTCAGGTCTCATTTATGTGAGTAGACCCAAACACACACAGAGCATTTCCCATTGCATGATACCATGGCCCATCCACAGCGAGGTGATCCCACCCACTGTCTGGGACACACTTGTGTAACACTGGCAGTACTAACCCCAGTAATGGCATCCTAACCCAAAAATGCTTTAAATTCACTTTATTCCCCATGATTGTTCTGCTTCTTTAATAATTGCTTCTTTACTTAAAGTGAATTAAAACACATGTAGGTTTCTTCCACAAAATTTGTGCATTATGAAAGGATATTGTTGGCTTGGAAAGTACTGTCTGATTGATACATGAACAAAATCTGTTGTTTCCCTGATTGATACATGATTGAACAAAACAATTGATACATGTCCCTGATTGATACATGAACAAAAACAATTTCCCCTGCTGTTTGGGGAAAAAAAATGATAGGGACCTTTAAATTAATTCAATTTAAACATGATCAAGTATCCAGTAACTTGCCAAAAGAGCATACAGAAAAGGCAAATCATGTAGTCCTTTCTCAGCAAAACTCCCACAGCTGAAAAGGCAGCTGAAAAGTTCTGATTTGGTGATGCTGGAGTTAAACTTTTTGTGTGGAAAAAGGGACAAACACACTGAAATTCAGGCAAGAGTTCTTGCATGTACCAGAAGCAAAGTCACTTATCCATGAAATCTTTTTGTCCCTCATGTTGATCAAGTTACAGATCAGACAAGCCTGGACAGATTATAATTTCTCTATGTTCATGTGAGTTATGGCAAGATTATTTGCTCTTTCATTCCACACAAATACATGAACACAAGAATATTTTGACATTGATAACCCTTTAATCTGTCCACATCAACAGTTAGCAAACAGCACCATAAGAAAGCCCAAAATTTTCCAAGGACCTGAGCTGTTACCTTTGATTTTACATGGACCATCCCTGTGCTGTACTGCAGAAAAGTTATCTACAGTTTCAATCTGTGAAAATTTTACTTGCATGACAGACCACTGATGAGTGAAAGAAAGTACAGAGCTTAAGCAGAAACAGTAGTCAAGGTCTTATTACTGATATGAGGAATGCTAAACTGGGAAGTAGGAAATGAAGCGGAAAATAAGATAGTTCTGTGGAATACAACAAAGGAGCTACTTACTTGCTATGCATAACTTCAAAGAGCTAAGCTCAAGATCTTTCCTTCAGGAATGTACTAAAATGCACATTATTGAGTTCCTGACAGAAGCTAGACTTCCCATCTTTTTGTCATTTGAGTTTATTGGATTTTAAGCTTGCAGGTGAACATGTGGATCCACGTGCTATTATATCAGAACATGCAGCCTTAATGATGAAGACAGACTTTTTCTGAAAGTGTTCTGTACTTTGTTGCAAGAATTAAAAGAATTAGTAGAAGGTTGGAGGGATAAAATGGGGGATTGGGTATTTCTTTGTTGTTGTCCTCAGCAATGCTCTGCATAGATGTTCCAGGGTTTCCATTATGCTTACTTTGTGGCATTTTCACTTTCTACAGAAAGAGAAAATTAATTTCCAAGAGTGGCTAATGCAATTAGAAATCAGTTTCTCATGGAGGCAAAAATGGAAGTGTACCTGTAATTAAGTTTTCTTTCTCAAGAGACTAGGTTTTAAGATGGTAAAAAATTCAAAGAAATTAATTTGACTTGTAATGCAACAAGTTATTTGTATCTTCAGTAACCAAAACCTGCTTGACACTCCCCATGTTTACATAATGCTGCCCTACAGGATACTGTTATACCTTTTTAGAAACAGAGGGGACCTCTAAAGAGAATTTGAGTCTCACCCACTTGCAAAACTAACTGTATACAACCATGTCCTGGCTTTGCCATGTGTTGCCTAATTTGTGTCCCTTGGAGTCCCACACATTCAAAGAAAACATGACCTCAACGTTTTTCTCTCTAGAGCATCACTGACGCAAATGGGGATTCCCAAATCTGCTAAAGAAAAATCATCAATCCAGCTGGAAAAAAAAATCATTAGCCCCTTGCATTTACATTTAATATTATTAAATGAAAAGATGCAGTGCAGAAATTCACAGGGTGATTGCACACTAGAAAAACAACCTGGCCTTTTGCTCCATCACAGATAATTAAGATGGAAGGGCAAGGAAGAAACATGAGGCACTACATGTTTCACATTGCTCAGAGCAAAAAAAATCTGTTTTATCCACACACAAAAATTATTATATAAGCATGCAACTTCAGTGGATCTGAGAGTAGAATCAAGTTCCTTGTGGCTGTGTTCATAGGCACTACTTGTTCAGTCTTCACTAATAGTGAAAAATGCTGCCTTTGGTACATAAAGCTAATCATGCATATTGGAACTGAGGTTGGACTCTTCTGCCCAAACCTAGATATTTACAATGCAGATGTGTATTTGTGCCAGTCTCCTGTAAATACCCAGCAGCAGTAGCTATCTGAGGGATACAGGAGCTCAGCACTCCCATGGAAGTACCCTTAAGATATTTCAGATTGTGTTCTTCCTCCAGACCCTCTGGGGAGAGATTCAGCTAGGGGTTCCCCTCTCTAGGCAGGCTGTGCTCCAGAGTGGAGGATTTAAGGCATGGAAACTTCAGTGCCCCCACTTTCAATCTAGCCTTTCAATCTAGCTCCCCAAATCATTGCCAAGCAGACACCTACAATCTTCCAAAATAAGAGGGCTCCATTAATTTTCCTGAGGTGACAGATCATATCAGTCACAGTCCAGTTAGAAAGGAGAATTCCTGAACTTCATCAGCTCAGCTTTTGCTCTGCCTTAATAGCCTGCTTCTTGTGCCTCAGAATTAGCTCTCCAAAGGTCAGTTACTGCGTGCCTGGGTGTGTAGGCAGCCCTGCATGTGGGATGTCACTGGAAATCTCAGGGAAGGGAAGCCTAAATAATTTCCTTGATTTCCTCTCCTATTATTTTACTTGGGTGGGGATGATTGGTTGAGTGTGTTCAGTAAATCCATTTATGCTATTAAGAAATGTCTTGCAGTCCTTTCTGTAATGGCCTTGGTGGTCACTCTAGGATAAAACCGTCACTTTTCAAGTGTGTTATCCTGGCAACACTGAAGGTCATTTTGACACGAGCAGCTCGGTTTCATTCTGAACTTCCACGTCAATGAAAATCCAGCCCAGGGGGTTCAGTGCTGAGAGCTGGTGAGGATTTGAGGTTGATTTTCTGGGGCTGTGGCGAACAGGCCCAAGCTGAGCAGTGGCTGGAGGAGCCCATCAGCACCCAGAGCACCCCAGAGGTTCGTGCCCAGTCGGAGCACCCAGGCTGCTGCTGTGGCTCTGCCCTGTGTGCTGAATTCCATATAAAGTGCTCAGGCTGTGCTGGGGCTCTGCGGGGCCATTGCCTATTATGGTCAGGAAAGGGAAATCCCTGTGCCCGGAGCCTCCCAGCCCAGCGGGGACAGCTCCAGCCACGCTGGGACACTGCCCCGGGGCCGGGATGGCAGCAGCTGCACCCCACAGAGCTCTCCTTCACACACACGGCAACAAAATAAAATAAATAATAATACTTTTTTTTAAAACTCAAACAAACCACTTCTGCCTATGTCAGAAACAACGTAATTTCATTATTTCTTTTTTTTTTTTTTCCATAGGCCATTTTAAATATCCTAATACTCTTGCCATTATGATTTCATCATTTGAGCGTTGTTTTTTTATTATTATTATTTTGGGGTTTAAATTTTCTTTTTAAAATTAAATAAATTAAATTAAATTACAAATTTCTTACTTTTAACAACTGTTTGTGAAATATGGCTCTTCATCTGTTACCGTATGCGGTTATTTCTGGTCCAGTGCAATTCCTGGAATATTTAGAAATAAAGGGAAAATAAAAACTAAAAACAAACAAACAAAAAACAAACAAACAAAAAAAACCTAAGAAAACATGGATGAGCACCTATCAGCTGGCAGTCAATATTCTTGTTTGTTTAGGTACATATTTTTATAATAATCCCTTGATTAAATTCTATACAAACCACGTTTTTCCTGAAGTTTCCTGCAGAAATAGCCATGCAGTGAAGGCATGGTTAGTCTCTCAAGGCATCTATTTGGAACTCGAGTAATTTTTTTAAGGACTCTCATCAATCATCAGTGTTACATGGTGTTCATAGAAGCTTTTTCGAAAAAATCCCTTCAAACATCAATCCAAGCTTCTTGCCTAGAACTTCAGTTTACAAAATTTGATGCCTACTTGAGCAGATATTTATATCATATTCTGATAAGAAAATACACATTTAAAGAAATATTAATTATTACAGTTGTCACCATACCCTTATGTATGATAAAGGTATGGATTATGTACTGAAAATAACAGAAGTTAAGGAGCTCTAACATCAGATCACAGCATTTCTATAGGTTGCTACATTCACCTACTTTCCAGCAGCTCACTTATTAGAAATAATGATTTGTGCACTTGGAAACCACCCATCCATACACATTCAGAAAGCCTCTGCTTCATTGGTTACCCTGGGCAGGACACAAAGCAGCGCTGCTCTCTAAAATCCCCTTAATTCACTGCAGTCAATGCTGTGCTGCCCAGCCTGGACATGGCAGGTGATGTTAAACCCAGCTTTTATTTGAATTCCCTTGCAGACTTACTCGGGTCTCTTCTGCGTTGTGATCAACCCCTACAAGCAGCTGCCCATCTACTCAGAGAAGATCATTGACATGTACAAGGGCAAGAAGAGGCACGAGATGCCACCACACATCTACGCCATCGCCGACACGGCCTACAGGAGCATGCTGCAAGGTAGGACAGCCCAGGAGCCCTGCAATCCCTGCCTGGAGGTGGGAAAAACACCTGGCAGCTCCTCATGTGCTCATGCAAGCACCCAGCCAGCAAAGAGCTCTCACAGAAGGCAGTGCTGCCTTTCTAGAAGTTTCAGAGGAA
This sequence comes from Petroica traversi, assembly GCA_025920805.1. Classification (NCBI taxonomy): domain Eukaryota; kingdom Metazoa; phylum Chordata; class Aves; order Passeriformes; family Petroicidae; genus Petroica; species Petroica traversi. The sequence goes on from JAHLSL010000037.1 coordinate 7,167,566, forward strand.
TTCTTTGGCAGGAGCAGTGGTCCACAAACACTGTGACTCAAAAAGGAAAAACAATCCTTTTACCCATCTGTGTCGAGGCATGTGGGAAGGTTTCAAAGTCAAGCAAATAGTTTTGGCAAATACGGGCATGGAAAATGCTCCCTCTCTCTAGTGGAGACTATTCCAAAGTTAGCTGTGAGCTGCTGGGTCTGTCAGCATTGCTGCTCTCTCCCCCCAGCAAAGCAGATTCAAACAATGTTTTGGGGCCACTTTCCCTAAGCCTGATGTCCTGAGCCCTGAGTTGAGACGTTCTGCTTTCCAGCAAGGATGGCAATGGGCAGTAGGAAAGCAGTTCGGCCCCAAAGGGTGCAAACAAACCCCCCAAATTCACAGTGCTCTCCTCCTGCAGTCACTTCTGACAGACTGAGGGGATTTGTTCTAAGGAAAATCATCACTTAGGGACAAAAAAGCTGAAGTGATTACAGGGCATGACCAGGTGCCATCTCACAGCAGCCTTGGGTGCTACAGGAAACCAGGAGCTCTACAAAATATTTTGAAGTTTATATTCCCCCTTAAAGACCCTGACACTACAGAAATTCTGGCTGACAACTATGGCTCAGCAAGATTCACAGGTTTGGCCCTAAAGTTTAGGGCTTCCCAGGATTAGGATTTTTTTTCTTACTATGGCTTATAAGACATTTCTTTTCTAGAGCTATTTCAATTCCTGCATTTGAGTACATCCCAGAAGGCAGAGCTACAGTGCAGCAGAGGAGGACCAATACAGCAACAAAAATATCCTGAAAACAGACCTTCCTACACACTATGTGATATAATTAATCACTCTTATAAAAAACTTTGTTGGCAGAAGATCATCCCACTAAGCCACAGTCACATATCTGTGCTCCAGCTTCCCCCCTGAACCCTGTGCTCTGCATCCAGCACTGTCTAGGGCTCTGAGCAGGATCTGAAGCCATTCCCCCCCTCAGATCCTTTATTTAAGCAGCAAGCCTTGAGGGGAGCTCTGGAAGAAGCTCCTGGTTCCTGCAGACCATCAGCAGTTGTACAGGGTATTGTACTTGTCTCTAGAAATGAGATGGGTGAAAAAAATAATAGAAAAGAGCTATAAGCTATCTGTAGGAAAGGAAAAAAAAGTATGACTGCAGCCTGTGCTGGAACAGAATTGTTTTGTCCTGACAATACATGAGTTTTCTGCCTAAAGTGAAACTAAGTCTCAGCACAGATGAGCCTGATCCAAGCAGCACAGGGATGTCTCCCACTCCTCCTCTCTCTGGCTGTCTCCTGTCCCTCCCAGCACATTGTCCTGAGCAGTGGGAAGCCACTGGAGCTGGTTGCCCTCACTGTGGCCTTGACTGTCCTTAGAGCTGTTCAGCTGAGCCTCCCAGGCTGGGAGCAGGAGGCAGGAGGCAGTAGGAGTGCAGGCTCCTATCGATTCACTTCTTTTGGTGCTCAGAATAATTTCCTGGCCCTACCAACTCTCGGGGAGTTACTCCTCATTATTCATTTGCTCCCACTGCAATTCTTCCTGGCAGCAGAGAGGAGGGGGAAGGCAAGTAGAAAGGAACAAGGAGGGAGTAGGTGATCTGCTAAACCTTTATGAGGATGCTCTTTCACTGCCTCCCACCCCAACCACGCACAGCTGGCACGGCAGCTGGGGAGTGGAACCCCCAGAGCTCCCAGCACAAGCCCAGTAAAACATCTACGTTTTACTTGCACGTGTCATTTTGGAGTCTCTCCATCTCCAATGAGGGCCCCAGCTGCTTTTAAAGCTGTGCTTTTGTTTGTAAGAACCTACTCGTGTTTTGTGCATAAAACTAAACCAAGCCTCAAAATAACTCTGGTTATTCAGCCAAAATTCTACTCACATTGGAGTGGTGAAAGTGGGCGTTGACACGGTTCTTTGTGAGCATGCAACGCGTATGGGCACAGAGAGCTTCAGGGGATTGTGAGCATGTTTCCAGATGGAATATAAACAAAGGTTCTTGCTCATAAACATGGATCAGAGCACTGAATGTTTTCCCTGTGAAAAGTCAGTACTGTTCCTTATCTGGAAAGTTGCATAGTTTCTGCTTGCCAAAGTAAAATATGTCTTAGATTCATGAGACTGAGGAATCATATTCTGGTACTCTATGAGCAGGGCCACTTGGCCCAGGGCAATCAGCTTGCTCAGATGTCTCAGGGATCCTTTATCTGTTAGTGAACCAAACCTCTGTGTGTGCAGACCCCTGGTCCTACTGCAGGTTCATCATCTGAGAATCACAGCCCTCCACATTCTCACCCTCCCCTGTGTGGGCACAAACATCCAGCAGAAAACATGAGCTGAGTACACTGCATTCCTCCTCTGCTTCACAGACTTCCTTGGTTAATGTATTCATTAGGGATGATGTTTAAGTCCCATCAAAGCTGTTCTGATAAAAGCTCTTAGCCACAGCTATCAGCAATCAGATAATCAGACTTTCTTCCAAATATGCAGAAAAGCTGACATCTCACAGGACACAGGAATTATCAAAGATGTTGGCTGGGCAAAGATAAAATTTCCACTTGTTTCAAGTGGTTCTGAGCACCTAAAACCCTTCTACAAATCAGAGTCATGCTGTCTCATGCTCAGCCAGCAGTGCTGGGTGTCTTGTGTCTTGTTGAATCTGCTGATTACCATGTCACTAATGCAGTTTGATCATTGCCCAGGCACAGCTCTGGATGCTCGTTCCCAGCCAGAAAAAGAATAAACTTTAAATTTCTTTAATCTCAGAGACTGAGAATTCTTCAAGAGCATTTGTGTGTGTGTGTCCCCAGGAGTTGCGATGCTGGATGGGCCCTCCTGGCTGTGTTTACAGACAGCTGTAGCTGATTTCTGCTACACTTGGAGACTGCACCCTCTGCTGTCTCCTGTGTTTGGGATGAAGTAGCTCCATACAAAGGGCTTGATCCCCATCCCAGCTCTTGCACTGCAGGATTCTCCATACAGTCATGATGCCAAACTGCTCCAGGTGAAAGCCATCCCTGGCTTTTTGCTGAAGTGGGTCCCCCCTCCCGGTGCACAGTGTGGTCACAGCAGCAAGGAGGAGGCAGTGCAGGCCAGGGAAGAGGAGCTGCAGGTGGGTGGTGACTCCTCCCTGCAGCACTGCCAGCTTCCAGTGATGGTGAAGCTGAGACTCTGCTCAGCAAGGAGGAGTAATTCTGCTGCCTTCTGTCATCTTCCCTGCAGAAACAAAAAAATAAGTGATAGACAACACAAATGTGAAAAGTCTGTTATGTAGAAGTAGTAACAAAGTTTTTGTGTAGTTGGTAAGGCCTCCATTAAGTTTTCTGGCAGTAAATCATCATGGAGAAGCTATATTACAGCTTTCTGCAGATTCAAGGAGATTATTTTCTGTGGAGCTGCTTTTATGCAAGCTTGAGTTAAAAATGGAAAAACAAACAACCTGGTACTTACTTGGAGGTATGGGAGGGAAGAACAGTTCCCAAGGTCTTAGAAAAGGAGGCTGCTGTGAGAAGCCATCTGTTTACTGTGTCCTCTGCAGGACTGAACAGAAATGTCCCCTTTAGGCAGTGCAGTTATTAGCAAATGTAAAGAAGCAGTAAGTGAGTAGGGGAACATGGTTTCAGTCTGGCTTTTTTCCTTTTATGGTAAAGTTGCCAACTTGCTGCTTCATTTTGATAAACCATCTGATTTTGTTTGTGATTAAGCAAAGCGAACTGGTCTATCAAGAGCAGAGGGGCAAGAATTCTTACAGGCAATCTGGAGGTGTTTGGTGAAAAAAGTAAGCAGATTCCAGAAAGGGGAAAAAAAATCCAAACCAACTCTGCTGCATGTTTAGGAAAGCTGGTGAGGTTTATTATGTAAGTCTATTAAAAATTGAGGAGAAAATTTAAAAAAAATCTTTAAATATCTAATATAGACATAGAGGAAGTAGATAATACTCTTCCAGACAGTGTCAACTTTTCTTAAAAGGCAGTAGCCAAAAAGATATTAAAATTTAGAAGACATATTTTCAGGCCCCAAGAATTATGTTTAAGGAGCTTTATTTTTACAACTCTTTCTCTTCTCATTGATCCAACCACATAAAGTTGCAGACTCACAAAATAGGGCACAGTCTTTTCTCTGTAGAACAACACATTCCAGAACAGAAATAGGATTATTCGAAGGGGAGAGCCTTTAAAAGTAAATGAGACCAGTATCTGCAGCTCAGGTCAGAACAGAATAGGATTGGGCTTCCTGATACGTTTCATTCTTAGAGCTGTGATTAGTTAGAACTGATGAAGGAGACAGAATAACATCTGGAATCCTCCCCCCATGAGTGTGCACAGCACAGTTTGTCAGCATGAGATTTCTCCCGTGATTAACCTCTCCCTGGGGACATCTGGTGCAGTTTGTGCCCTTTCTAATCCTTCCTCTGCTCTGACATCTCCCCAGGCTGCCCCTTCACAGGCACTCACACAAACCCCCGTGCTGGGCCAGCCTGTGAGATACCTTCAGGGGGGTTCCCCTACTGAGGAGCAAAAGAAGGGCAGCAATGGGCAGCAAAGAGTAGTGAGAAAATACTTGGCTTGGAGACCAGCTTTTTCTAATGTTCCCTGAGCTCAGAATTCCACTGGCATCTCCGTATCAAGAGTCACTTTTATTTTCTTTCTGGTATTTATGGGTTAGTGATGCAATATCAATATATGCCCATGGTTTCTGTTTACACAACAACATATTTTTAGCAAAAGTTCTTCCATGGTCTCATTTTTTTAACTTAAAAGAAAGCCTAGTTTATACCCTGCAGTGAAAAACAAACATGGCTCACAGCTCCTCTCCTCCCAAATGATATGGAAGAGTGCTGCAGTGCTGATTGCTGACAAATACCTCCAACAGAAATGGAATGAGTCATTTTGTATCAATTTACCAAACAAAGGAGTTCAGTGGCACCATTTGTTGTGTGGTGATCAATAAAGCAGTTAATGTTATACCTATTGAGGAACTGGGAGTAAAACAGTTGTTTAATATCAATCCAAGCCATTGCAGAATCCTCTAAGGCCTTTCCTAGACTGGCTGTGAGCCAGGCAGCAGTTACAGCTTGAGAGCTCAATAAACAGATTTCAGAAGGTTTTTCTCATTCTATGTGTGGCACACAGGGTCAGCAATAGGGGTGAGCAACCAGACAGGTGTTCCTGCAAGCCTCCCCAGCTGAGCAAAAGGAGCTCATGCCTGAACCTCTGAGCAAAGGCTGGTGCTGGCTCTGCCTTGGGTAAATAATGCCAGACCATACAGAGCACTGGGTTCTGCCTAATTATCTGCCTCAAGGGTCAGATTTGGAAACCAAGCACACTTTTCAAAAATGTGTTTGACCTGCCTGGAAATTCACTTTCCTAAATCTGAAGACTTTTGTTACAGTCTGTAAAGGCAAACTGACAGTGTCAGTCAAAGAAGGGCAAACTTCAGTGCTGGGGCTGCTTGCTCACGGTTTAAGTCTGCTTCCAAGTAGCTCCAGGGCTGGAAATACCACACCTCTCTAGGAAACTTGGCCTGCTGTTTGACAACTAAAGAAAACAGTTGTACTTTAGAATGGATCACAGCAAACATGCTCATCATGCCTTTTGGCAGAAAAATCTGTGTAAAAGTTCTGAAGGTAGACAGAAACTGCAACTCTAAACGGATAAGCAGGGAGGATCACTCCAAGGACAGGCCTTGGAGATGGGATGCAACCCTGACCCTTCCTGCAGCATTACAGAACACTGGACTCTGCTGTGCTGAAACCTCTCACATGCCTCAGATAGGAGAAATGGAAAATCTGGTCCTCCTTGATATAAATCCTGATCCAAAATGTGTTTGAGGGTTTGTTCATAGTAAAAAACATGAAGAATAGTTACATACTTGGTAAAACCTAAAGTATCTTGTTTTATCTTGTTCTTTGGAAGATCTCCCAAAGAAATTACTTGTCCTCTTGATAAAGTTGTCTCTCAGTCTGAAATGAAATACTGACTGCATTATTCAGGTATTTGAACTGCTTTGTGTTTAAAAGTCAAAGCTTTGCATGACCAGCTTAAAACATTTCAGTTGTTGATGCCTTATCTGTCCAGACTTTGTTTCAAGTGGGCTGCTGGCCCATAAGCATAGTAAAAACTTGAGTTTCAAGTTTGAAATTTTGTTATAATCTTCTTACAGAGAGCCTGATCTTTTTGCTGTCCTCATTACAGTTCATCTCTAATGGAATTTACAAAAAATATTTTTGACCTCTTAACCTTTTGTTCATTTTTTGTACAAAATATTTCCATTAGAGGTGGTTATTTAAATGCAAGGGCAAATTAAATAAGATGTGAACCCAGTATTTTTGACTAATCGTGGTCAGCCAGATTTCAGAAGGTCTAGGCTGTTCAATGTAAATCCTTATAAATGTAAGTGCTTCTGTCAGAAAAGCCATTTTCCCTAATTAATGGATTATTTTTCTTTATTCACAGATCGAGAAGACCAGTCTATCCTATGCACGTAAGTAAACTCATCTATTTTAGCATATCTCAATGTCACAATGTCTTTATTCAAAATTGATTCAAATTCTAATGAAATGGACACATTCTCCTCACCTTCAGTAAGCTTGAACTCCAGTCCCAAACCTACTTCAGGAGATAGACCTGTTCATAAGATAAAAAGCAGGTATCAGTGGCATAGGAAGTCTTTAATGCGTAAAATCATTTCTTTAAATTTACTTTCTGAACTGAGAGATTTAGCAATTTTCATTGAGCAACTGGGGAGTGTGGTTATTACTCCACAAAATCCCACTGCTTTGTCATTCCTGCCTGTTTTGAAAAGTCACTCAAAATGTTGAACTGGACAAGGATCTCCTTCCTGACCTCAGTTTTAACTCTTTACATTCTTCTGTTGCTCGTTAGTTGGTTTTATTTGCTTGAATGCCATAAAAATGCTTTTGACATAATTTTGTGTTTGTTAAATTAGGCATTTTCCTGATAAAGGATAGGATTTGATTCTATGTAAATGCTAACACTGTTTGCAGAGCTGGCATGTGCATTATTTATAGCAGGTTCATGCTATGATGCTGTAATCTGTCAGGTTTAGGTTATCTAAGAAAGTGTGGCTACTGCATAAATATATATTTACCCTCAGGTTTTTATAAAGCACTGCTACTGATCACCAGCCATAACATTATTTTTGAGTGCCACTGCTGCCTGGAAAAAAATTATCACCTAATAAAAATTATATACTGTATCTGGTACCATAAGGGCTATCATAGCTCTAACCTCTGTTACAACAAGACTTCAGTATTTGTAAATACACCAATCAAAAATCTATCCCCAAATACACTAATACCAAAAAGAAATCTAAAATTCCTGCAATGATGAAGTAAAAATTGAGCATCACAATCTTCCCAGGATGAAACATGTCACGGTTATGAAGACTGATTTACAATATGCATTTCCTCCTTCTATTTCTGTACTCTAGTTTATTTTTCCACTAGTAAATCTTCTTTTAACTTTGGAACATTGTCACTTTCAAGAAAGGGACTTTCTTTTTCAAATCTATGCCTTTTTGTTCATGAAAATCCATTAAAGGATCCACTTCTTGCAGATACCATTTATTGAAATTACCTGGGCCATCTTGCTGGAAACCTAATGTGTTTCACACCAGTAATACATAAAAAAGAGAAAATTGAATGCCTTTTCCATCCAGTAATATATAAAATAGAGAGAATGAAATGCCTTTCCCATTTTGAAAACAGCCACAGCAAGTCATTCCCCAAGATGTTTAGAACATTTGCTATATGTTGGATGTGCATCACAACCCATAGCTTAAAACAGTCCTCGCACATCTTTTAAAGCAAAAAGATTGGCCAAGCTAAAACCAATGTACACAACTTGAACCACTACTGGTTTAACATTCTTGTTGGCCTTATTTGGCTGTGCAGAAAGAGGAAAGTTCACTTGGCTTTCAGCTTGGCAGCTGTCAAATTGAAGCAATTTGCAGTATTTTATAGAATTGTTAGAAATTCTAAGAAATTATCTTTTTGCCTAAAATATGTAACAATAACTGAAGACTTTATGGCATTGATCAGCCAGGATTTTTTCTTGAACTAGCTAGGCTTGAACTTTCCAAGGCCTGGTATCTAAATTGTAAAAGAATAGCTGTAAGGGTTTGTATGGATCCCCTGAAATGCTTCTGGGGCACAGGCAGGGGGGCAGATGTGAGAACTGAGCCTGATTCTGTGTTTCTGACTATAAATACACCCATTCTCAGGACTTCACCCTCACCTCATTAAACCTACCCCCATGTGGTTAAGTACTGTTTGCATTCTTTTTCAATCCCTACCCTTTGTGTGATTAACCATGGTATGTTTAAAATCTCCATCTGTCTTCAATACTCATGGGTTCCAGTGCTTCCTCAGAATTCCCTGTCTTTCTAGATGTCATTGTTTCCTCTACATTTGATTAATAACTGCACTCATGCTGCCTTTGGCCTCCTCTCCTCTGTATATTCACATCCCTTTGCTGTTTCCCATGGGTGGCATCACTGAACATCCTCTGGTATCGGTCCCTGCCAGTTGCTCTCTGGCACTTTACCGCCAGCCTCAAAATCCCACATCTTATCATGTACATTTACAGCACAAAAACTTTATATCATGGTTGTGCTTACTAATATATCTGTGTTTGCATTATTGCAACATGACACAACTTAGCATATCATATGCAATACATATACAATGTATAATATGCACTAAAGGTCTGAAATATGAACTCTTACTCCTTTATGTGTCTGGAAATTAGGGAAGGTAGGACTTTTTCACCCTTGTGTTTTGGTCTCTGTACTGCTCTGAGCAGCCTTCACTGCTCTGCCTGGCTATTGGGATGTCCTGAAATTCCTGCCTGTGCTTAGGCCTCCCTCACTGCTCTCTCCTGTTTGACATCTGAGTTGGCCATGAAACCGTCAGTATTCACTCTTAGTCCATACTGACCAGCACATTGGTGTTGCTGGAGGAAAAATCCCAAGAAGTCTGTCCAGGTGCTCAGAGACCTGAGCAAGCTCAGTGCATCAGCAATTCAGTGTGACTTGAACTAGGCCATGGCCAGTGAACAGACTTGTGGCTTTTCAAGCTTCTTCCAATGTTGGTGGAGGCACAAGCCCTCAAAGGAGACTTCTGCCCCTTGATGTTTGATTTCTAAATACACAAGTGGGTCCTCCTGGAGTTTTTGAAAATTTTTTTTACTAAAAATTCCAAAAGTGCTTATTTGCAGAGCTAACCACATGAGAGTCTTAACAATTTCCTCATAACCTGTCTGATCTTGGGGTTATCATATTTTAGCCACTTCCTGAAAAGAATGAGTAGAGTATTTTCTAGAAAGCAAATGTGGCTAAGATGATTGTGCACAAGTTTCAGTTTCAAAAATAGCTACCTTAAATAAATGAGAAAACAGTCTGATCAAAGTTCTGAGTGTTTGAGGTATTGTGAAGTCTGTGGAAACAAGTACTTGTGAAACACCTGTACACATAATCAAGTACTTTTTCGTTACCTTTTTCTTTTTTAAACATCCATTCAGTTTGAATAGCTTCTATAAAAACAGGGAAGAACAGGGTCATATTTCCACTTAACTTGCTATGGAAATAGACAAAACATTGAGTGGGGCAGTGGCCATCCTGCCCTTTTTCCCTTCTTCCCCTCTCTGGGCAAACTCTCCAGAGCCTCACTTGGCCATGGGACTCCAGCCCATTTCCTTCCCTGATGCGTGTCAAGAAGCAAAATCATGCAGAACATCTCCAAACTGCAAAGCCCCATTAGTCAAAAGACTCCTCCACAAGAGAGCTAAACTATTCTTTCCCAGGTCAGTAAATCTCAAAGGCTGGAGCTGGCAGGAGCTGCTGCCTTGCCCCTCTCCCACTCCGACATCTCCGGAGCTCCAGAGCCGGGCGGAGCTCGATGCTGATCCCGCTCCTGCTCCTCTGGGAATTGTTAGTAAGTAACCCGTACGATCAGTGGGCTGGCTCCCGAGATGAGTCTCCAGTGGGGTACAGCTGGTCTAGGACAAAGCTTTCATGATGTTTGCACATCTCACACTGCAGGGCAGAGGCTGCCAAGGCCTAATGTGCTTTGGAGCACCTCAGTAAGCGCACGGGGGCTTCCCACAGTGCCAGCACAGCCGGATTAAGGGATGTGTGAGCGGGCAATTCTTGTGGTTCACTGCTTGCTGAAACACATGCTGCAAATAAACTCTGCTGCTGCTCTTCAGATGTTTCCAAAAGTGGAATTAAGCTAAGTCTCATATCATAATATTAACATGGAAAGCTTTCAAATTTTCAACAGCAACAGCAACAACAAAAAATACCCTTTTAAAACTAATTTTCCTCAGTTATTCTCAAATGTACAAGAGTCCTAGTTACAGCACAGGCTCAACCCCCAACAGTGAGGCCAATCTGCTGGTGTCACCTTGATCTTATTTGGAAACCTATTCTAGCTGGGATAATTTTCATTTAAGGTGAAGGTAATGGAGTCATGGAGGACTCATGAGGTACAAAAACTCTATTATAGCTGAGCACTATATATGTGAATTTGTGTGCTTTATATCCTGTACTGAGTTCTTACAACAATGCCTGACAAGCAACAAGGGAAGGATCAGTTTAAGTTATACCCCACAATGTGAGAGTGGTATTTTTAACAGAGCAAGCCTGCCAGGCTGGTGGAGCCCTTTGGTCTGGGAAAGCCAAAATGTTTCTTAGGAGGGAAATTTGCAGAGGAAGTAGCTTAAGTACTGCTTTTGGGCTGCTCAGAACTGTGTTTTGGTCTGGTTTTTTGCATTGGCCGTTTGAGCTGGGTGCAAAGAACAGCACTGGCAGTAAATGTGCTCCCTTGTGTAAGGAAGGAAGAAGAATTATTTGATAGGCTTCAATTAAACAAGTGGTCAGTCTGATTCCTAAAGATGATGATGAGGAGAGTGGTAACAGCATTTGTACGGCAAACACCGCCTTGGAACATAATTAAGTCTGAGGAAAATGGGCACTCAGAAGAAAGGTGCAGATGCCTCCTGGGAGGAACCCCATCACATATGGTCCATGTCAAAACCACCAGAAGATGTTTGCAGGAAAAAGACCCATCTTTAAAAATTCAGTCACTGAGCTCAAGAGAGCAAGTAGAGTCTCATACCACCTCACAATGGAAGTTGTTTCTGCCACCTCAGAAATTATAGTATTTCAAGGCTGATGAAGAGAAAAAACCCACTCTTCATGACCAATTCTATTGCAACACAATAGTTCTAGGGAGAATTTCATCCACCTGTGAAGTGAACTAAGAGATTCACGTGCTCTCCTCATCCCGGGTCTCCCTTGGTAAACTACTTGATGTAGAGGCATTGACCTGACCTAACCATTCCTCCTCATTAGCTGGCTTACAAACTCCTGGCATTTCACCACTGAGATGAAATCAGACATTGTGATAGGGCTGTGATATATCCTTCAGAGTATGAGGGATACTGATGTTGTCTAATGGATACTTGTTTATCAGACCTGTCTGTTGTCAAGGACATTTATGACTGATCTGATATTATTCTTCATTACTTATTGACCTTGGAGATTTTTTTCCTAATTATCCCGAAGTAGTTGAGATTCTGTGTGTTTTCTATCTCATGTTGAGGAACTTTTAATTGTCTATTTCAAAAGTAAGTTAAAGCCCCAAAAGTCTATCTGCAGAAAACAGGAAAGCCCTCAGCCTGTGCAGAAGCAAAGAGTTAAGGAGCATTAGAGTATGATGGGATAATTACGAGTAAAATGATGCCATATATGGTAATACTCACAGGGATTCAGGGAAAAGCCAAATGATGGGCACTGTTGCCCTACGAGAAAGGAAATGCAATGATGATGTGATGAACTACAAATAACCCTTAATAAAATGGAATAGTTCAAAGCCCAGGGTTTGTTTGAAGAAATTTGTTTTGGTTGGTTTTTTTTTTTCCAAAGAAACAAAGCTGTAAGGTAGATTTATTTGAAAAGCTTGTATGCATCTGTCTTCAAATTGGTGTGCTTGGTTTGGAATTGTTCCCAGGACATTTAAGTTTTATCAATAAAACGTAGAAATGTTTTAGCACTGAAGCCCAGGCAGAGATGAATCCAATCTCTAAACTGCCCAAATTAACCCAGGTCTTGTGAAAAGGAATCTATTAATCTCAATTATTTGTGGTTCAAACTCTAAAAGCCAGAAGAAACAGTTCTTATCATGTTGTACCTCAGGCAGAAATTGTTTCTGGTCTCCTAAGGTTTATATCAATGTCATTCACTATTGAAAGTTCTGTCCAGCACTACTCCATATTTTTATGTCCATTTATCACTGGTCCTTTGGTAGGGAAAATTAACTCCTGTATTTCCTAATAAGACAAGAAGCAGAACTTCAGTGGATCCAGCTAAGCAGTTTCAGACTCAAAAGAGCTGATAAGTATCTCTGGGATTTTTGAATGTATTGTTCTTTTATTTTTAAAAATCCATTTTAGTTTAGATCCAAATAAAAAGAAGTCCAACTTAGATTGCTGCTCTCCTCACAGCACTAGCTGAGTTGAAAAAACTCGTTTGTTACATCCACTTACCCACTTTACCTCCCTTTTTGACTGCTGAGCAGAACAGTATAAAAACATTTTTGTCCATATAATCATCAGAGACAGAGGTATCTGAAAGACATAAGATAATGTAACAATTAGAGAGGAAAATTGGCTGGAAATTTCTATTGAGAAAACACTGTGTCAACCTGTACTTTGAAAATCACTCTTTTACTTTAAGAGAGGGCTTAAGAGTTGTAAATAAACTTAACCTGGAAGCCTTCCAAGAGATAAAAAGTCACCCCTGCCTTCCTGCTTCCCAAGGGACACTGCCTGGAGCAGAGCTGGGATGCCAGTTCTGCTGGCCAGACATGTCCCCACGATGTTCCTTGTCACCCAGTGAGCAGGGACACCTCAGGCAATCCCATTCCTGGTCCCACTGAATTCAAGGAGCATCTGAACACAAAGTTCAGATGAGGCAGGATCAAGCTGTTAGTCTACTTTAATGCCAGAGTTTCAGAAGAGAAAAACCATTGTATTACTGCTGTTTTCTTTTACTGCTGTACCACATCGTAGTTAATGTTGTACTTTCTGATCCTAAAATACAAGCAGAGTCCCTGCCAGCTCCACTTCTCATAAGTGTTCAGATGCTGCCAAAGCAAGATGAACTGCTCTTCAAAAATGCATCATTCCCTTAAATGGCACAATATCCACTTAAAATACTGCCAGGACAGAGATATAGCTCTGATAATGCATTTCTGCAGGCTGAAGTCAGGTGGATTTATGGTGTTCTGGGGTAAATAAGTACTGAGCTGGGCAGTTTTCAGTCCAGTTTTTATACACTATGTACATCCACATGGCAGAAGGTCTCCACTGCTTACCTGCCTTCTTCTGTGTTGTTTTCTTTCCCCTCAGAGGTGAATCTGGTGCTGGCAAGACAGAAAATACCAAAAAGGTCATTCAGTACCTGGCTGTTGTTGCTTCATCACACAAGGGCAAAAAGGACACCAGCGTCACTGTAAGTGAGCTCTTGCATTCCCAACTCTCCCCCAGGCCTCAGGGCTGCACTGAGGTGACTCTGCAAGTCAGAACTGTGGCTTGTCAAACACTCAGCATATTAAGAGTACACAGTTACGTCACAGCTCCATGTTTATGGAAAAAAAAATTGTTTGACACCATCTTAGGCATCAAATCAGAATGTACTTAGGGAGAATAGAAATATTCTTAGCTTTCCATATGCATAGCACCTATTTATATCCCAGCATGAAGGCCCTGAATTCTGCAAGGGCTCAAGTCCTTGTTTTACCCTTGACGTCTGGCAGCTAAGAGGTTTGGGAAAGCCTGTAAATAACACGTTGTCCAACTGCCTCACACAAATGTATACCAGCATTTAAACTTCCAAAGTTTTGATTGGATTTGTTAGTAAGTTTTCTTACTAACTAGCAAAGAATCCCAATATAAAAGCTTTTCTTTTACTGCTCCGTCAGAAGTAACAATTGTGAAAGGCACAATATTTTATAAGTACTTTGTGACTTCAAAATTTGTAATAGTCTTGCCTGAGAGACTAAAGTCCATTTTCTTACTTTGAGCCATATTGCTTCCCAGTTCCTGGAGATCATTACCATGGCTGAGGCTCTCAGCTGTCCATGTTCTTCTCAGTGATACAACTCCAGGTCCTATGTCATTTCCAGCCTAACTAATGTTACTCAAAACTTCTGAAAAAAAATGAAGCAATTCACTTTTATGACAAAACAGGCTTAATTCAGGAAGACATTTCATTGTGTCTCAAAGACAAGACTGGGTACAAGATGAGAAATTATTAGGGAAGTGGGAAATAAAGTAAAAATCTCATGATCACCCCTGTGCTGGGTCTCACAGCTGCCCCTGCTCATGTGTCAGCAGAGCACGGGGTGTGCAGCCTGCCCTCTCCCTACACAAATAACTGGGCTCTTATGTACAGGGGATTCTAATTTGGGGTAGGGGAGGGAGTAGATGTCCTTTTGAGTAGTATTTTCTAGAAATCTGTGATTAAATTTAGTGGAAACAGTCCAAGGCTAATGTTTAATGTTTATGCAAAAAAGGTTATTTCTTCCTAATGAGACCCTGCTCAGTGTCTGGGGGAAATGAATTTGGGGTGCCAAGGACATCCCTAACTGCAATTGCTGCTGACTCCTCTGGGCAATTTTGTGAGTCTCTGGTTCAAATTTGCCCTGAGACAATCCTGAAGGCAAATATCCATCCAAGAGGAGCTGAAAGTCTAATTTATTCTATATCATGCTGACAAATAGTAATTCAGTGATTAGGACCACTGATACTGCAATTTCAGTCATTAAAATATAACGAATAACAAAACGGATAAGCAAAAAACTAGGGATTCATCATAAAAATATTTGCTCATGTCTGGTCCTGAGAGACTAACTTGGGACTGGATCCAAATCCCTTTGCTTCAGGTTCTTTTTCTTTTCTTCAGTTAAAATGCTCTGTGTATGATAATGGTATTTGTACCCTTGATATGTCTACAATACATTGTTCATATCTGTATTCCTGGTTTATTTGCATGGAAACTGTGTACTGGTTATTTTAATACAGGAAAAACAGTAAAAATGTCTGACTAATGGAAATTATACTGACACTTGTTTTATACCATGTTATTCAACACAGCAAGGTCCATCTTTTGCCTACGTGAGTAACTTAGACTGTTTGGTGTGTGTTTAAGGCACTGAGTGAAGATCTGCATGCTATTGTTGCACCCCAAAATTTAAGAGAGATTTTGTTGAAATATGTTGTATGATCTGATAAAAAGCAACAATAGCACCAAATGCTCTCACAAATCAACCCTAACTGTGTCAGGCTCCATGGTAAAGAATGAGGTCTGACACAGGCAGGGTCATCTTTCAAATATCACCCTCTTCTATATCTCTGTGTGTGTTCAAATTGCCATAGTTTGAATTAAAATTTCCCACGATCCTGGAAGAGCCACTCAGCCTGAAATTAAACAATGTGGTTTCTGAATGAAATACTCAAATGCATCCTGTGCTTCAGGTTGAACTTTTTAGGACTGTTGTGAAATAATTCCTAAACTTCACCGTATTTGATTTGTTTGGCTGCATGCTTTCCATTTGTTATTGCTTGGAGTTTTACATTTCCATGTGACTGATGAGAATTGTTCACCACACAAGAGTTAGCATGTTCTTAGCTTGCTGCTGTGACGTGTAACAGAGCAATTCCCACTGCAGCACCTGTCTGCAGGTGTGTTACAGGCCCTCTCTGTGTGCCATGCACATAGCCATGCTTTGGGAATACAGGCAGCTTTGCTGGCACATTCTTGGTGTTTCTGTGCCAGGCAAATGGGGTTTATTTTCTCTCCTGCAGTCTTTTTTGCCCCATTCTGACTGCTGCCTCTCAGACTTCAGCTATGGCAGTGTTGCCCCTTAGTTAATTTAGTACAATCTCTGCAAAAAAAAAAAATTAATTCGTGGTTGGCATAGGCTCCTCTCTGGAGCTGGGTGGCCTTACAGCTGCACAGTGCTGGCCCTCTGGAGCCAAACGTTTATACCCAGGTTTATGGCACAGTTCAGCTCTCAGGTGGTGTCAGTCTCATTTTAACAGACAAAATTCTATTTTAGTTGTGACCATCTGATTGCAGCAACACCTTTTGCTCATACAGGAGTTTTGGAGTCTGCAGTGTAACTGGACAGAGCTGCTCAGTACAGAGAAACTTCAGGGACTTTTAGAAATTCATAACTTATTCTAGGATTCCTGTATGAAGCTGTTAGGAAATCTTCCTTCACTCTTCCCTGAACTCTTGGGTAGTAAATTTTTAATGATATTTTTGAGGCAGCTCTCATCATTGCCACAGAAATTACAAGACATTCAGGAATGACATTTAGAAAAAAAATTGCACACTAATTGGGAAGCACTTTCATTTTCCAGATTATTTCCTAGATTAAAAAAAAAAGCCTTAATTTCTAACTAAAATTATTTAAATTCTATTTTATTACCTATCAAGGGCTTTTTCCTTTTCAGAGTGAGTTATTTAAATAACGCATGGTAGTTCTCAAAGAATAGTGTGGCAAAGTAAATGTGAATGTAAATGATCTCACAGGACAGAGTTGAATGAAAAGTTCTGAAAAGCTGTATACATATGCAAAGTATTTTTTCAACTTCATTGATTTGCTTAGAGATAGGATTAGGTAAATATATAGAATTAAATGCATGCTTGTTTCATTGCATGATTTGTTTTCTTAGCAATTACCAATCACAATTAACAACATAATATGAAGTTTGCATGTTTGCATGAGAATTCATTATCCTAATTTGAAATAAATCAATGCAATTCCATATTTAACCTAGGTAGCCTTGCATGGATCATTATTAATTGACTTGATGAAATCTGCTTTGTAGCTTTGTGCTGCGTTACATTAAAATTTTTCTCAGCAAGTTATTCTAATTACATTGTCATTTGCTAGCAAAGGGTCTCCATAAACTAACTTGGAAAATACATGCTAGAGGCTCCTTTAAGAATATCCCTTTTAAAAATTATATTAAACTGAAAAAATAATTGACACTGAGTGACCCTTTTTTTTAAAGGAAGGCCAGTCATGATGGTAAACAGATTAATAGAGTTTGATATGTCACGGGCACCAGGCCTGGACAAGGGTCATGTATACAGGGCAGCAGACAACTGCACAAACAGATAAACACAAAGACTAATACAGAATGAAAACAAATCCACATGAAATACAGTAATCAGCAAAAAAAAAAAAAATTAGAGACTTAAATTAGATGTCACTTTTCTCTCCCATATACAAGTGTTGGTTTCAACTAAAAAATTATGAAGTTTAGTGTTAACTGCCTCTGAATGAATTTTAGGGTGAGCTGGAAAAACAGCTTCTCCAGGCAAACCCTATTCTTGAAGCTTTTGGAAATGCCAAAACTGTGAAGAATGACAACTCCTCCAGATTCGTAAGTAGGAGAAATCCAGTTTGATTTGGGGGGGGATGAGGGAGGGGAGGTAAAACCGAATGTACAGACAGTGGCCCCTACCAGTGCTTCTCTCTAATAAGAGCCTTAAAACTGATCCCTGAAAAATAGTTTAGAATTCCCTCTGAAATAGGAACTTGGCTTGGTAGAAGATTAAAGATCAGGCTCAAACTTGAGAGTAACCGTGTCTCTCACAATTTAGCAGACTATGTGTGGCCTTTTAGAGTCACATCCCGCTCCAGCACATATCCACCTTCAGAATATTTGCAAACCAAATCTGTACTTGCATTTTCTTTGCACCATTGTTGAGAACATATCTCATAATGTGTGATTGTTACGTCGTGGTTAAGATATTAAAAAGAAAATGGAGAAAAAATGGGGAAAAAAACTGAGAAAAAAGAAAAATGAGTTATACAGATTGGAGTTAGAGTGTTGTGAGCTGAGAGCTGTCCCTACCTGAAAACACTTCTTTCTGGCAGTGCCAGCAGATGCCTGTTTTCCCTGCAGACCATCCTCTCCCACCTCTGCTCCCTCCCCGCAAAGTTCATGGATCCGTGTGGGTCCCTGAGCAGAGGGAGTTACTCAGATCCAACGCTGTTCCCTCACTGTCCTTGTGGAAATCAAAGTAGAACATTGATGTTGCCCTACCCCCACTTCCAAAGCCTATTCCACTATGGGAAATTCCTTTCTCTCTAAGTGCCTGAACAAAATGTGGGGGGGAAATCTGTGCAGAGGGAATATCAGAGAAGTTCACTTCCTTTCAGGCTGTTCCACAGGCTGTCCCAGCAGGAGGTAGTCAAGCATGTTATTGTTGGGAGAGTGATGTACCCATCTTATGAAACAGGCTAAATACTGGCTGATATTGGAGAACCTGGCCTAACCTGAAAGAACAGCCCAGTTCAGATCCTCTTTTCATTCACAGGGCAAATTCATCCGCATCAACTTCGATGTGACGGGCTACATCGTGGGAGCAAACATTGAGACTTGTATCCTTTCCAGTGAGCTGCCCTGGGCTGGGAGGGAGGGAGATAAACAATCTCATTGCATGTCTAAGAAAGGTAAATATCTCCCAGGCTGCTATAAACAAAGAGGGAGGGAAGCGGCTCTGTTTGTGCTGATTTCAGTTTCGGTCTTGCTCTCAGGTTTATGTTTTCTGGGCTGCTTTCTCAGCCATAGGAAAGGGATTTAACTCCCCAAATTCAGCCTCAGAAAGTGGACAACCCATACGTAAGGCAATGGCAAGGGACGTTTTCATGTCCAGAGAACTTGTCTTGCCTGGATGCTAAATACCGACTGCTGTGTCAAGATACTCACCCAGAGCAGGGAGCTGAGTATCAATAACCTTGATGTATTTTTTCAGGGAAATGGACAGAGAAATTCAGCTCAGTCTGACCTTGCTTGTCAAGCATGTTGCTGTTCCCTTGGCTGTGTTTATGAGCTGGTATGTTTTAATAAACATATTAATATGCAGGTGGTTTCCTCAGTGCTGCACTGCTTCTCCTTGCATACAGAAGGAGCTTCTTGCTCCAATAAATGAGAAAAAACAATGCAGCTATAAAGAAGGACCTTATCCCTTGAGTGTAGCATCAAACAACAAATAGTTCATCATTCTGCTCTTATTTTGACAACTGATCTTTAGATAAAATCATGTTTTAACATTTTTGGTCTTAGCTGAAGATTTATCTACAGCACTTTAGCTTTTAAAGAGTGAGTCATTGACTGGTATTGAAATACACTATTGCTAATTTCATTTTTATTAGCTTATAGTCACATAAATGGTCCATAAATAAAACTTGATTTTATTGCTTTTATACCTACAGCACTCACCTTGGGAACTCTTTTTCTAGCAACCCCATCTTATGTTTAAAGAATTATACTGGAACTTCATTTTCAAAGTGGTGTGAGTTATATTGTGACTATTATTTTTATATCTTGGATTTTAGAATAATTTAGGTCTGTTGTGCTTACTGCTGTGATTACCAGCATTTACCCTGCAACAAGAGGTAGGAAATTGATCTGCTTATTGTGGTAAGCATCATACCAATAGCAGAGCTCCTGCCACAGAATTAGATACATATTCATGTTAGACAAGCAAATGGCAAATGTTCCAACAATGCTTTTGGTGGTTCTGAGGCTGATGGCACAATTAAGAAAGGACTGAATCAGGTTATTTATTTTTTTAACACACTTGAAAAACAGATTTGCTTGAAAAATCCCGTGCAATTCGTCAGGCTAAAGATGAAAGGACGTTTCACATCTTTTACTATTTGATTGCTGGAGCTTCTGAACAAATGAGAAGTAAGTTCCTTACTAATGATTCTCTCATCTCATTGAATAGTCTGAGCAATGACTTGTCTAAGTATTTAACTTAATTTCTGTAATTATATGTACTTAAATCCTTTCTATAAATAAACACCCATAGAAATAGCTAAGTATTTTAGCTATAGAAAATAATTATCTCAAGTGAATTATAAGAAAGCATCAGTTCATGTCCACCTTTTTGAGGCTGTTTGCAGTTTAGAGGATATTTCAATTTACAGGAGACCTAGACCCATTCAGATCCCATCTTGAATAATATCAAGAAGATAAATTGTGAAGAGTTATTGATTGCTTTGCACAAAAGAAATTGGGAGTTCCAACAAGAATATCAGCTTGTTGTTTTAAAATAAATTAAGAGAATGTCTTTCCCACTGCACATTATTACACTGGGAAAGCCATAGCTTCAGATGTATTGAAACATTGTGGTTCAAATATGATATATTCCCCTAAATTATTCTTTGCTAAAGAATGTGTAAAGCAATGGGTAACTCTATTTCCCCTGGCTTTTATGCTCCTTATCTAAGGATCTCTTGTTGGCCATAGAACAGGTTGCAGAGCTTGTTAGTTTGGCCCACTTTGGTTGTTACTTGGTTCTATTCTTATTATTACCTGAATCTCCACAGGGAGAGGCATAATTCTGAGTAGGTCACATACGGCACTAAATAAAAGAATTTTGGGAAGAATGGCTCCGATTTGAGTCCATGGGACACAAAATGACCCCAAAGTGCAGAGACATTCCCCAGTCACTAATGAAAACTGGAAACTTAACACCATTAAGCTTGCTAAACAGTTATTTTGAAAATACTTGTGCACCACAAAACCTTAAACTCCTCATAGAAGCAGAATCTTCCTTTAGTGATAATGTGGGGGGCTTTTTCTGTTGTTCCTTAGGAGAATTCATGAACTAAAAGCATTAAGTAGATGTACTTAAATAAAGCTTTTCTTCTTCTTTTTAGATGATTTGTTGCTGGAAGGCTTCAACAATTACACCTTTCTATCCAGTGGCTATGTGCCTATCCCTTCTCAACAAGATGATGAAATGTTCCAGGAGACCTTGGAAGCCATGAAAATTATGGGCTTTACTGAAGAGGAGCAGACAGGTGAGAATTGTTGCCAACACTGTATTCAAGATGCACATCTGCAAGTGACACTGCACAGATAGGCAAATGCAGAGGTTAATTTTGTCCAGATTAATCACTTTGCAAAGCTAATTTGTGTTTATGAAAGGGGATACTTCTCATTGGAACTCCCTACATATCCAAAAAGAGATTACTGAGTCCAAGCCAGCTCTATCAACAGTAATGACCATTTAAAGCCATTTTTCAGAACTTTCCAACAACTAGCATGAAAAAGTTGCAAAATAATCTGTTTTATTTTTTAAAGAAATGGAACAGGCTCAAATAGCTCATATGTATTTACTTTTCAGAGAAAAGTGAAACAAAAACAAAGAGCATGAGAAAACTAAACTGTCTTGAAAATGTGGGCCTGCCAGAGACATCCACCTGCATAGCTTTTAGCTCTCAGCGTTGCTGGGAGTGTGCAGGATGCAAATTGCCATGTCCCAAGTGACACCTGGTGGCAAAAGCAGCGTCCTCGCCATTGCCTGAGCCTCGGAGCAGCTGCAGCAGCAGAGCACATCCCTCACCTGCATCAGTGACCGAGGGGTGCTGAGCAAAACCCCAGCCCTGGTCAATCTGGACGATGGTACTGGTGCACACTGGTCCACTCTCCTGCCAGTACTGGTGTGGACAGCAGCCTTCTCCACTGCAGCAACAGGAGTTATTATTTAAGTGCCTGAACCCCTCTGATTTCATGCTCTAAAGCAGAATCCCTTTAGGACAGTATTCTTCTCCTGTGTGGATTTTGCAGAAAAACAAATAGAACTCCCCAGATTCATACAACCTCATCTGTAACATATCAGTAAATTTTACTACCCAAGATTAGGTGGCATCACATTTATGTGTATTTTAGTAATCAAACTTTAATAAATGCCTTTTCTATATTTTGACACTACTTCTTTGAAGATATGTATATTTTTTATTTTAGTTGCACAACTAAATAACCACATGTCCCTGAATAACTGGACATTCAGAAGTGCCACACATTTTTGAAGCTGCTGGTAATTCAGATATATTTTTTATTTTAAAGACAGAAATATTCATGCGTGACTGAGCAGGGAAGATGCTCCCACTGTGAGTGGGAGACAAATTCCTGAGAAGTGGGATCTCCCTGGGGAGCCAGCATAACTTAACTTGAGGTGCTGGTGTTCCCAGACTGGCCCATTTGCTCCACTGCTCAGATTGTGGAGACTGCTGCTCAATCAGCTCTCAGACTCCTGCAGTCCTTTCAAACAAATCCTCCTCTTCCAGAGAGGTACAGACTATCACAGGCAATAGAATGGATCTTTGTTATTGTAGAGAACAGAGCTTTCAAAATGTGGCCATTCTGTTCCTCACTTATATTATCTGTTTCTCTTACAGCTATACTGAGGGTTGTTTCATCTGTCCTACAACTGGGCAATATTGTCTTCAAGAAGGAGAGAAACACTGATCAAGCTTCTATGCCAGATGATACTGGTATGATTTTCCACTTTAAAATTTAGTTAACATTAAGAAATTAATAAAATAGCAACTGAATAAGCACTCTTTACCAGATTTTTTATTTAATTGCTATTACCTATGTAGCTCTCAGGCTTTAAAATATAAACCATACTTAAAATCAGCTCAATTGTCATTACCTTTTCTAACTAATCTTGAATCCATGAATTGATGAATGGTGAATTTGTTGCATGGATCAGAAATGTTACTTTTATGGCAAGTGTTATCTCTTGTATGTACAACAGAGGAGCTTTTAATGAAGATAAATAACTCCACATACTTGCTGAGCTCATATTCACCCTTACGGACCAGCTAAGAGGCAATTCAGTCTGAAATAAAATCTCACTTTTTTTACCCTAGCTGCACAAAAAGTGTGCCACCTGATGGGCATCAATGTGACAGATTTCACCAGATCTATTCTGACCCCAAGGATCAAGGTCGGGCGAGATGTTGTCCAGAAAGCCCAGACCAAAGAGCAGGTACCACATGCACTCTGCTCAGCTCTCCTGAACCTATTCTCCCTTACTCTATTTCTATGTCTCCTTACATCTCATCTAAAGGGGAATGTCCATTTTCTGTCCCATTTCTACAGACATTTACACTTAAATGGGTTTCTTCTTCCACTTACAACTTCCTCTTACCTTTTCCAGGCAGACTTTGCCATAGAAGCTTTGGCCAAGGCAAAATTTGAGCGTCTTTTCCGTTGGATCCTGGCTCGTGTGAACAAAGCTCTTGATAAAACAAAAAGACAAGGAGCTTCTTTCTTGGGGATCCTTGACATTGCTGGATTTGAGATTTTTGAGGTATGTTCTGGGGGGCACAAGCTGAATAATCTCATGTAGATCCTTACATTTTAATTATTTTACTATGCAAAAAGAAATACAAAATAGCAAATGCCATCTTGACATTTAAGTTTGCTCTTGAAGGTCTCTTTCTAAAGTTACAAATTTTTTCCTCTTCACAGATCAATTCCTTTGAGCAGCTCTGCATAAACTACACTAATGAGAAGCTTCAGCAGCTTTTCAACCACACCATGTTTATACTGGAGCAAGAGGAATACCAGCGAGAGGGCATTGAATGGAATTTCATTGACTTTGGCCTTGACCTGCAACCTTGCATTGAGCTGATTGAGAGACCGGTAAGATTCTCTCTCTGTAGGTGGGCTCAGTTATGTGTCAGTACAACAAGAGATCCTTTGTTTCCTGGAAGGATTTGTAACCTCAGGGGTGAAGAAGGCGGTGCTGTCTTTGTCTCTGCCTGTGATGATTCTGATCTGATACTGCTCCCATTGCAGACCAACCCTCCTGGTGTGCTGGCTCTGCTGGATGAAGAGTGCTGGTTCCCCAAGGCTACTGACACATCCTTTGTGGAGAAGCTAATTCAAGAACAAGGCAACCATCCCAAATTCCAGAAGCCCAAGCAACTCAAGGACAAAACAGAGTTCTGCATAATGCACTATGCAGGAAAGGTACTGGACAGATTGAGCAATTTTGATTTTGGGAACTCCGATGCTTTGATACTTAAAGGATCAAAGAGAAACAATCTGGTATCTGCATTGATGGCTTTAATTACATAATGTGCTTATTAAGTGCTTTAATTACATAGCACTTGTTTTAAGATTTGCAAATCATGGTAGTGTTAAGTTCACAAGAAAACAAAAATAACCTGCACTGAGGTTATTGAGAATCCAAGTAATTTGGGTTCTTTTCTAGCAAGCAGACTTCTTAAAGACATTAGTACATGTGAGAATAAATACTCAACTCTGAACCCTAGAAAGATTTGCACATTATTTGTCTAATTTTGTGTTAATACAGTGCCCTGTGTTCTTGGGCACTCCAGATTTCTTATCAAGAACAAATTTTTGATGTAGCACTCACTGTTCTCTGCAGGTTACCTACAATGCAACTGCCTGGCTGACAAAGAACATGGATCCCCTAAATGACAATGTGACTTCTCTGCTGAACCAGTCTTCAGACAAATTTGTAGCAGACCTTTGGAAGGATGGTATGAATCACAACTCTGAACCAGTGATGGGGTTTAAAGGGAGAAACTCCTACCAGAAGTTTTGACAGCCATCCCTTGCTGGCAGCACACAAGTGTGAACGTGATAAGCATAGAAGACACTGAACTAAGAAATAAGAATAACGTGTTCCAAATACATGTTTATGAAAAACTTCATTAGAAAGTTTTAATTTACAAAATCCTTAATATTATTCAGCAACAGAATAAAAAATATTCAATACATTGTTAAAATGTTGCTGAATATGTAATATTGTAGACCTCATTTAATACAGGTTATTGTTAGGTTTTATGAATTCTCTCATGTAAGTTCTGTACAGTTCTGTTTAATTTATGGACATAATAAAATATATCCTGGGTATTCAGTTGCTCCATTCTGTCACTAGTTAAGAAAATCCACATTTTCATCTTTGACAGAAATAGACTATTTACCCAGAAGGGCTTTAAGTACATTTGTCATAATGCTTCTATTGCACAAAAAATATACTGGTCCTCTTTGGCAAGCTGCAGTGTAACAATGCCAGTGATAGATGTAATATGAGGCAAGGGCAATTTAAATAAACTATTCCCTTCTTTCTTTCCTGTTTCAGTGGACCGTATAGTTGGGCTGGACCAAATGGCCAAGATGAGTGAAAGCTCGCTCCCCAGTGCTTCAAAAACCAAGAAAGGCATGTTCCGTACCGTTGGACAACTCTATAAGGAGCAGCTGACCAAACTCATGACCACCCTAAGAAACACCAATCCCAACTTTGTGCGCTGCATCATTCCAAACCATGAAAAAAGGGTACATTTCAGAGGCTCGGTTTCCAGACTCCTGACACATTATCCCTGTTGAGCTGCTCGCCACACATGGCAGAGATGACAGACATGTGTATGGTAACATTTCTGTAGATTTGGGCTAAAAAGACCTTCTGTTCCCTTTTCAGTCTGGCAAGCTCGATGCCCATCTAGTGCTGGAGCAGCTGCGCTGCAATGGTGTCCTGGAAGGGATTCGTATCTGCCGGCAGGGATTCCCCAACAGGATCGTGTTCCAGGAGTTCCGCCAGCGGTATGAGCCCCTCAGACAGCCCTGGGTTTAGCAGTGCTCTAACACCTCTCTGTCTGTCTGTACAAAACCACCCAGTGTGTTTCAGCCTCCCTAACATAAGCATCTTTTGGCAGGTACGAAATTCTCGCTGCAAATGCCATTCCCAAAGGATTCATGGATGGGAAGCAGGCTTGCATACTCATGGTGAGGAAAGCATTTTTGACCCCTTTGATAATCAGGCCTATACTTCTTATATAAAAGTGTTGAGATTGACCAGAAATGAGAAGTGATTTTTAGAACCCTAAGTATCAGCACTAGAGTTAACAAATATCCCTGTTTTTCTCCAGATCAAAGCTCTAGAACTTGATCCCAACTTGTACAGAATTGGGCAGAGTAAAATCTTCTTCAGAACTGGTGTTCTGGCTCACCTGGAAGAAGAGAGGGACCTGAAGATCACAGACGTTATTATCACCTTCCAAGCCATGTCCCGAGGCTACCTAGCAAGAAAGTAAGGATGTGTGCTAACAAACAGAATATCTTTTGCAGCAGAGTATCTGCAGGAGTGTTTAGTGCTCCATATAACAAACCGAAGATACTGAGACATTTCATTATTATGTATCTTGCATTAGAACTTGTGTCCAATGAAGGTTTCACTTCCAGCCCAGAAGAGGCTGAGAAGTGTAATTACAGGGAAGCAGGGACACTGTGAGGCTGCTCACATCCCTCAGTACAGTAAGCTGAGATAATGACCCGTCATTTAAACATTTATGTGTGTGTACCAGCAGGAGAAGGAGCATCCTATGCCATGACTGGAGTCTTATGCATTACAAGTAGCAGCACCCCTGGCATCTATAAAACATAAGATAATTTCTTCCACAGCTTCAGTGTGGAGCACTGACCATTTAGCATGATCTCAGTTAATGTACACCATAAAAATATCAACAATAATGCCTTTTTATTCTGCATAGTATCAAGGCGTTAAAATTGCCAGACAAAGAAATATGTTTCAGGAATGATGATCAGTGCAAGATCTGAGTGCCTGTGTACCCTGGAAAGATGTTCACTCCCAGAACTAGGTTTATACATCTGTGCCTACCCATGGAATGCAAAGAGCCAAAAAACCAAAATAAAATACCAGCTAACCAGAGTCATCACCCTTCCCCAGGAAGGCACAGGCACTGTTAAAGCAACAAAAGAATTTGTGCCAGGCTCCCCAAACCATGTGGCTCATCAGCAGACTCTCATGCCAGAGTTTCTTTGCTTAATATGTGTACCTTGCAAACACCTTCTATTCTCAGACTGAACTAATTTGCTTTGCAATTTTAATCACAGAGCCTTTGCCAAGAGACAGCAACAGCTGACTGCAATGAAGGTTATCCAAAGAAATTGTGCTGCTTACCTGAAGCTGAGGAACTGGCAGTGGTGGAGACTGTTTACTAAAGTGAGTGACTGCTATCAGTAAATAACCTGCCACCAGAAGTAGGCATAACACACCTCTGTGTGCACATTGCCTCTCTATGCAGAAGATGTAGCTTTTGTACATTATAAAGGGATGAAAATAGGCCTGGAAACATTTTAAAAGTGAAATCAGAGATAGAGGTGCTCACAAGGCCCCAGGAGTTAACACAGAGACAGCCAAGAGCACTGCTGAGGCTCAGGCTTTAAAGATGGTCCCATCAAGCTTGGCTGGACAGTATCTGTCCAGCCCTGAGCAATGACAGCACTACCAGAGTGCCAGTCAGTCCTGTAAGCTCAGCAGCACAAATACTGACAGGAAACATCCTTAAAAAAAACCTTCCTGTTTCCAGGTGAAACCACTGCTGCAAGTCACCCGCCAAGAGGAAGAAATGCAGGCCAAGGACGAAGAACTACAAAAAACCAAGGAAAGACAACAAAAAGCAGAGAGTGAATTGAAGGAGCTGGAACAGAAACACACACAGGTGATTTACAGCTCTGAGCTTCTGGGAAACACTAGCTGTTCTTTCACCGTGTCTAGAAGCTGTTCTAATAAAGGTGACTCTCTCCTTTGCACTCATGATTGTCTTCACAACAATGGTCCAGAACAGAAGTCAGTGCAGACAAGCTCCCAGTCACTTCAGGAAAGGCCCAACATCCACATGAGAACGTGTGGTGGAGCTGCCTGCCTGTACCCCAGTAAAACAACCAATTTGCACTCAAAGCCTTAACTTCCTCTCCATTTTATTTGTGCAGCTTGTTGAAGAGAAGAACCTCCTGGCAGAGCAGCTTCAGGCAGAAACTGAGCTGTATGCTGAGGCTGAGGAGATGAGAGTCCGTTTAGCTGCTAAGAAACAAGAGCTGGAGGAGATCCTGCATGAGATGGAAGCCAGAATTGAGGAGGAGGAGGAGCGCAGCCAGCAGCTGCAGGCAGAGAAGAAAAAGATGCAACAACAAATGCTGGTAAGGAGGGATAAGTGACAAGTACTGACAGTAACTTGGATCACATTGAGACACAACAGAAACTGGCAAACCTCAGGTCCCAGGACAGTGCTTGTTGCTCAAACCTCTGTAGGATATGTCTGTCCTACTGAAGAAAGACAATCATTTGATGCTCCTTCCTCCAGAGGTCTCTTCTTCCCTATCTCAATCCTAATCTTCTCTCTAAAACATTATTTTAACAAATCTTTCCTTCTATGTTGTTAAGTATTATAGATTGTCTAGTTCTGAATAAAAACGTTTACAACATACAGTAATAAACTTGAAGCATTTCTTAAGAATTAACTAGTATTTTATTTCCAAAATTCATGTTTTGTGGATTTCTTTTTCCCTTCTCAAAGGACCTTGAGGAACAGCTTGAAGAAGAAGAAGCTGCAAGGCAGAAACTGCAACTTGAAAAAGTAGCAGCAGATAGCAAGATAAAGAAAATGGAAGATGATATTCTGATAATGGAAGATCAGAATAACAAGCTGAGCAAGGTGAGTGTTCTGGGTCCACTTTCTACTCTGAAATAGTGAAAGTCGAGAGAAAACCTTCTCTTCCACTAGAACAACAGGAATACTCCTGACTGTCTAATCTCATGGATGTACAGTTACACCAGGCCACCAGTCCAGCCTTTATTGAATGCATTTCTGCTAATTTTTCTGTGCTCATTTAAACAATTCAAAATTGTGTAAAACTACTTTTTATGATCTGCTATAGCAACAATATCTTCAAGCAAAATATCCACGACAGTGAAGCACAATCAGTGGAAGATGTTTCTTCTTGTCCAAGAGTTGACCAAATAATTCACTTGGTTTTAAATGAATTTCAGCTAAACTTTATAATTAAAACTGGAAGTAAGCATGTCTTCCAGTACCTTTTAAAAGGGAATGCTCCTGTAAACTGGGCCCTGTGCTTAGCAGCCATCAGAGAGAGCACCAGATTCTAAGAGCAGCAGCTTAGAGAAAATGGAAGTCAAAGACACCACTCCATAGCTGCTCTGTAACTGAAAAACTGAAATGAATCACTACAATCTCGAGACATACAGCATAAAAGGACAGTCTCTTGGACATTTTTGGTTGGCAAAAAGTTGATTTATGGCAGACACTTTTGCTAACAGAAGTATTTTATTTTTCTTAAGGAAAGAAAACAACTTGAGGAAAGAATAAGTGACCTAACAACAAATCTTGCAGAAGAAGAAGAAAAAGCCAAAAATCTTACAAAGCTCAAGAACAAACACGAATCTATGATTTCAGAACTTGAAGGTAACATGTACAATAGTTTATTGGGGGGTTGTAGAATTTCTTCTTTTTCCTTGGCACAGAACAAAAGAATGTGATCAGAATCTGGAAAGAACTTCTTAAAGATCTGTGGGGTATTTCCAAATTTTTTGTGCTGAAGCCAGTTTGGTGAGAATCACCAAACCCCCATGGTGCCAAACCACAGAAACCCTTTATTTTTTACATATAAAAGAATAAAAATAGCAGGGAGGAAATGCTTGTTTTGGAGAAAGATAAAGAAATGCTTCTTCAGGATGGCTAGAAATAAGGCATTGCATGTTGCTCCAAAAACCCAGTGACTTGTAGTTAAATCTACGGCTACACTGGAGGCCAGAACCATTTTTTGCCTAATTTTGAGATCAGACTGAGGACTCCTAGCACTGCTACAGTCCAGTGACTAAAATCCTTCATTTTTCAGTGCGGCTGAAGAAGGAAGAGAAGAGCAGACAAGAACTGGACAAAGTTAAGAGGAAGCTGGAAGGGGAAGCGAATGATCTCCATGAGCAGATTGCAGAGCTCCAGGCACAAATTGCTGACCTGAAGGCACAACTGGCCAAGAAGGAGGAAGAGCTGCAGGCTGCTCTGGCCAGGTACTCACTCCTGGGTCTGCACATGGTGGAAAGCCCAGGCTGGAACACACCTTGCTCCTTTCCCAGACACTGAGAAGCTCCAGCCATGAATCTCATCTCTCAGTTCATCCCCTCCATGTGCTTCCCCATTTTCCAATTGTGAAAAATAATTATGCAATTGCTTGTCCATAGACAAATAATCAACTTTATTAAATTACCTCCAGGTATCAATGAAAACTCCCCTTCCCATAGGCAAGGGCAGTGCTGTCAAGTACAGTGAAATGTAACAATTTACTACATAGGCAATAGGCAAAAAATAATTAAGAATCTGACCTTGATCCACTCCAGAATCTCAGTGGATTTTCTCTATAAATTTAAGAGGGAAAACACTCAACCAAAACTTGATGATTCAACTAATCAGCATCTCCAGACACTGCATCCAGCTAAAGTACAGCTGTCTGATCTTTTTTCCATCAGTCCCCCTTTTCTTTGACACTTTCTTGCACAGAACCTATCTTTAGTGTATACTGACTTCCTCAAAGTGAAATTGTTATTATTTTTTTAATTTCTAAAATGAAATGCTCTCTTTTCAAAAAGGCTTGAAGATGAAACTACTCAGAAGAACAACGCCCTCAAGAAGATCCGTGAATTGGAATCTGTAATTTCTGATCTCCAGGAAGACTTGGAGTCTGAAAAAGCTGCCAGAAACAAAGCAGAAAAACAAAAGAGAGACCTCGGGGAAGAGCTAGAGGCTCTTAAAACAGAGCTTGAGGACACTTTGGATACCACAGCCACCCAGCAGGAGCTCAGGTATGGAGATGCAGCACAAGGGGCAAAAAGGAATGTCACCAAGCTGAGTACAATACTGCATTGCAGTAGGGCTGCAATTCTCACCTGCTGCTGCTCCACTGATGTGTGTCACCTCACAGGGCAAAGCGTGAGCAGGAGGTCACAGTGCTGAAGAGAGCTCTGGAGGAGGAGACTCGAACTCATGAAGCCCAGGTCCAGGAGATGAGGCAGAAGCACACTCAGGCTGTGGAAGAGCTCACAGAGCAGCTGGAACAATTTAAACGGGTAAGCAGAAATCCATCACACTAAAAACTGTCTCCTAGATAACACAATTTCCTCTTATAAATAATCTTTGTTCACTTTTTCACATGGTTGTAGGCCAAAGCAAACTTGGATAAGACCAAACAGTCACTGGAGAAAGACAATGCTGATCTGGCTAATGAAGTCAGGAGCCTGAATCAGGCCAAACAAGATGTGGAGCACAAGAAGAAGAAGCTGGAAGTACAGCTGCAGGATTTACAGTCCAAATACACGGAGGGAGAGCGTGTTCGGACAGAACTCAATGAAAAAGTCCATAAATTACAGGTAGGAAGGAGTTTGATGCTTTGCTCTGACACCTGGGACTGAGAAGCCCAGTTTATGCTGTTCTTTGAGGGTGTGTCTAGAGGAATTATGGCCCTGCAGCCAAAATGCTCATTTTTTGTCACCTTAAACTCCTACCTCAATTATCACACAATTAATCAACTACAACCACTCCATCTCATGGAACTGGGAGCTTTTAGTCTCACCACCCCTCTGTATGTGCTGCAGTCTGTAATGCAATCACTGATTCAATGACCATGATGCAGATCTGACAGTTTCTTTCTATTTGTTCATTTTTGGGTGGTGGGGAAGATTGACATGTATGTGGCTTTTGGAAATGTATTAGGCAGCTATTAAACACACGTGCTCAGAAAAGATGGCAATGAAAGGAGAATGCTCACTTATCTACAGTTTAAGAAATAACTAAAGATCATTTAAAATGATTCTCTGGTAGATGTTCAATGTCTAGGTATACTAATCAAGCTTATTGTTACATCTTGCTCATAGCTGCTGTAAGCTTTGCTTTATTATTTTAAGCTAGTGGCTAAATAAGAAAACACAATCCAATGCATCAACTTCTGCCAAACTTGGGAAGAGGAAGGAAAATCCATCATAAATCCCCATTCTCCTTTGCAATTCATTGCAAGGAACATACTGTTACTGCTTTTTGAATATGACTACGTTTTGATACAGAGTAATGAATACTATGGAAAACTAGACAAAAATGGCATTAGATAAGATTTCAGCTAAATCCTAGGAAACTAAATAAAGTTTGAGGAAGACTTCAAAGCTTGGCAAAATAACTGAGTTTATTCTCTGTGGTGTCTCACAGGTGGAGGTTGAAAATGTCACCGGTTTGCTCAATGAAGCAGAAAGCAAAAATATCAAATTGACCAAAGATGTTGCAGCCTTAGGATCTCAGCTACAAGACACACAGGTAAGCCTGCATCCAAGATCAGCTCACCCACTATACTCATAAAATGCACTATAAAAAGACCTAAACTAATGCCTGTCTTGCCAATTGATGTGGTGACTGCAGGAGCTGCTTCAGGAAGAAACACGACAGAAGCTAAATGTGTCCACCAAGCTCCGCCAGTTGGAGGATGACAAGAACAGCTTGCAGGAGCAGTTGGATGAAGAAGTAGAAGCAAAACAAAATCTGGAGAGACATATTTCCACACTGACAATACAGGTATCAGTGCCATAGTTAATCATTAACTCCATCACTAAGAGCTTTGTCAGGAATTCCAGAGGATCTGTAGAATTATCCTGGCACAGCACACAGACCTTCAGGGAATTGGTGCTGTTAGCCCAGATGGCAGCAGTGGTGCTCCACAATGGAGGCAGCAGTCTCCCTGTCCTTTAAAGTGTCATCCCTAGGACAGTCATGGATGCAAGGAAGCTCCACAGAGAGTCTTGCACATGAGACCTGTATGTTCATCCTCATTTCATGGAGTCTGGGTGATGGGTAACTGTCACCAGCTTCACACAGGTCATACTAGGAAAGCCCCAGGTCTTAGCTGTCTCCTGGCCAAGTTTTTGTCTCTCTGCCTAGTTTTGTTGTCACATCTACAATGATTTGTCCTCTGCATTTAAATTTCAGCTCTCTGACTCTAAGAGGAAGATACAGGAATTTACCACCACAGTAGAATTCATGGAAGAAGGCAAAAAGAAACTTCAGAAGGAAATTGAAAGTCTCACACAACAGTTTGAGGAAAAGGCTGCTTCTTATGACAAACTGGAAAAAACCAAGAACAGACTCCAGCAGGAGCTGGATGATCTGGTGGTGGACTTAGACAACCAGCGTCAGCTGGTCTCCAACCTGGAGAAGAAACAGAAGAAGTTTGATCAGGTATGGATTTAAGATCCTCCCTTGCTGTGTTATCACCTGTCTGGAACTCACAGTGTGTCCACTAGGACGAGGGGACAAAAAAATTAACTAAAATTTAATTATACAAAGAGTGGTTAATTTTGTATTTATATGCCTTTATAAAAGCAGAGGTTCTTCTCTGTCATTAACAACTGACAAGCTAGCTGCAATAGAAAAACTCTGTTACAAATGACCTGTATTGACACTACCTTTTTACAGATGCTAGCTGAAGAGAAGAACATCTCCTCAAAATATGCAGATGAAAGGGACAGAGCAGAAGCTGAAGCCAGAGAAAAGGAAACAAAGGCTTTGTCATTGGCTCGAGCACTTGAAGAGGCTTTGGAAGCCAAAGAAGAACTGGAGAGAACAAACAAAATGCTGAAAGCTGAAATGGAAGATCTCGTTAGCTCCAAAGATGACGTTGGCAAGAATGTAAGTTTTGGCCTTAGAACAACCTCCACAACAATAATTTAAAATAGCAGCTAAGAAAAGAGACCATTGTTTTCAGTGTGGGAAATTCTCTGCAGCACACAAATCCATTCAGCAAGATCAGATATTTCATACAGAATTCAAAAGTTATTCCATTTGTGTCCAAACTTTCAGAGGACTTGGCAAACTACCTTTAGACCGTGTTTATTTTTAACATAACTTCAAGCATGAAGAAGATTCTAACTGATTTCTAAATAATGTACTAGTTTATTACACTTCTTTGAAATTGTAAACTCTGCAAATCTTATTTTATTAGTTGTATTTGACCTTGCCACCTGCCTTATATTTACTTACAAAATAGCAGCGAATTTCCACTTCTGCATTGCCAATCACTTCTTTAATTACAGGGATATGACTATATTACTTCTAATACTAAAAAAATTATGATATTTGATTAGATTATAAATTAAATTCTGGGATAAAGAGAATCTCATTATTTTAAGAGAGTTTTGCAAGTATTCAAAATAAAGCTAATTGAGCTTTTTCAGTGTAAATTAGTTCATTCATTGTCCACAGCTGATAGTTTCAAATGTGGCCTATACTGCAGGTATACTGTGTATAACTAGAATTATTCTTATTTCTCATAACAAGTCTATTAAATTCTCATTGCTTGAAAGGTCCATGAATTGGAGAAATCTAAGCGGACACTGGAACAGCAAGTAGAGGAGATGAAGACACAACTAGAAGAGCTAGAGGATGAGCTTCAGGCTGCCGAAGATGCCAAACTCAGGTTGGAAGTTAATATGCAGGCCCTGAAAGGCCAGTTTGAAAGAGATTTACAAGCCAGAGATGAACAGAATGAGGAGAAGAAAAGACAACTCCTCAGACAGGTACCATTCTGTACTAATGTCTTTGTAAAAATCTAACAAGGCCAGTTGAAAGGCCCCAACCTAATGCCATTATTAAAGCACCTCATTAATTATAATGAGAAAAAAGCATTATATTGCCTTGTACTTGGTGATTAAAAAAAAAAAAAGAAAAAGAAAAGGGTTATTGTACTGAAAAAGACAGGGGCGGGGGGGGGAAGTCCCTGTTTCAGCAGCAGGTGCACAGTTACCAACAAATGTAGCTATTTAACTCCCCAACCAATAAAGTATAAAACATATGAATTGTTGTTTCTGATATAGTCAGAACCACCTTCCCTGTATTCTCAGTGCAAATGAAAAAAGACAGCTTCTAATATACCTGTTTTCCCAAGGTACACTGAATGCACACAAAAACATTGGAAATGAAAATAGGATAAAACTAATTTGTACAGAAGTGTTGTGACAGTAAGGACGACTGCTCTAGTCATCATCTTGTAACACACATATTTCCATCAATACAGAACCCAAACTGCTGAGTCCTTTCAAAACCTTTTCATTTTTGGACAAAACGGAAATCCGTTTTAACTGCCAGGGAAATCACATTGAGCAGAGATGTGGGGTCTGCATACACTATATGGACACACACAGAGTGTTTGGGAGTGCCCAAGGACTTTGCTAAACTGAGCTTGTTTTCCTTCCTGATCAGCTCCATG
This sequence comes from Petroica traversi, assembly GCA_025920805.1. Lineage (NCBI taxonomy): Eukaryota > Metazoa > Chordata > Aves > Passeriformes > Petroicidae > Petroica > Petroica traversi. The sequence continues at coordinate 7,202,543 of JAHLSL010000037.1, forward strand.
AATATGAAACGGAACTGGAAGATGAGCGGAAGCAACGAGCCCTGGCAGCTGCTGCCAAAAAGAAGCTGGAGATGGATGTCAAGGACCTGGAGAGCCAGGCTGACTCTGCTAACAAAGGTCGGGAAGAAGCCATCAAACAACTCCGCAAATTACAGGTATGAGGCCCCAAAAATACATTTTTTCCCCACTGCTGTGTCTTGTACAACCACAATACAAAAGTTAGGTGACCTTTGTGAATTTGATGCCCATTTCAGATGATTGGTCAGAGGGGTAATTTTAACTAGACTGCCACATTAAAATATCAGTATCTGAATGCTCAGTTTGAATGACAGTGGAAAATTCACAAGGCAAATGATTAAAATCTTAAATTTCATCATGGTAGAGATCTTCCAGAATTCTCTAGCCAACACTCATCTGCTACCGACTTACCCACATGGAGGAAAACAAATATTCTCATAAAAAGAAAGGGCTTTAAGATAAAATCTACAGGGCTTCAATCCAGGTTCTAACACTTGACTCGAGAGCATAAAAGACTGATCAGAAATCAGGTTGTCTCTGAATTAGCATGTTCCTCTTTATACTTTATCAACTGCTCTGTCACATGATAACAACTAAACAACAAGAATTTTCTTAATCAGAAGGATTAAGACAGTTCACATACTCCAATATTCAGAGGACATATGGACAACAGGCATTGCAAAAGACGCAGTGTTCAAGTGGAAACATTGCCCTCCTTGGAATAGCATTTCAGATCTTTCCAACATGTGCTACCAGATCTCTACAGAAAATATAATTTCAGCAGTATTATGACTATGTAAACATGTGTGTGTTCTGTTCTGTCTACATTTCTACTGAAATTGTACCAAATTTGTTATTCTTTTCAACAAGGCTCAGATGAAGGACTACCAACGAGAGCTGGACGATGCACGGGCTGCCAGAGAAGAAATATTTGCCACAGCCAGAGAAAATGAGAAGAAAGCAAAGAGCCTGGAAGCAGAACTCATGCAGCTTCAGGAGGTAAAGTGGGAAACCTACAGCAGAATAAAGGAGATTACATGTGGCCTTCAGTAGCAAAACAGAACTACAGTGAAGTAATCTACCAGTTCTTAGGGACTGAAATTGTAACAAGTTCCATGTGCTCTATGCACTCCACTAAAGCTGTTGGATCTACATCTGAGCACAGTCAGATTGAGCTGAGAAAAATCACCTTGGAAGAAGGTACAGATCACCAAGCTTAAAGGGAAATGAACTGTACGATCCAACACAAATTGTTTTCAATAGCAATAAATTCTTGAGGGCTTAGTGCTATTATTCCTACCTGTATTAAATGGCAGTCTTGTGACTAAAACAAAATAGAAACCAGCTGACAGGCTGGATAAATTGAATTTCATTGTACTTTCCTAGGATTTATGATAAGACAAGAATTTATTCTGTTAACAAGACAACCCATCTCATACCAGCTTTAGAAAATTTACAACGCTCTGAATCACACTATAACTATTTGAACATTTACTCATTTCTTTACTATGCTGCTTTTTCCATTTCTCCAGGACCTGGCTGCTGCAGAAAGAGCTCGTAAACAAGCAGACCAGGAGAAAGAAGAGATGGCAGAGGAACTTGCAAGCGCTGCCTCCGGAAGGTAGGAATACACCAAATTACACACAAGGCTCTGAATGTGCTGCCAATGCTGCCAAGAGAAGTTTTGTTCTGTTCCCAACAGCCATCTGGTCTTGACAACACAACATGCACACATATGACTGCTTTCATTGAAACATCTACTTCTCTTTCTCAATTATTGGCACTTCATAATACATTCATAACGTGGTCAGAGCCATAACTACTCACTTTTTATATTGAAACTTCCAGGACAAGCCTCCAGGATGAGAAACGGCGCCTGGAGGCAAGAATTGCCCAACTGGAGGAAGAGCTGGAAGAGGAGCAGAGCAACATAGAGGCAATGGGTGACCGCATGAGGAAAGCAGTACAGCAGGTACAGCTCTTTCTGTTCATATTCCAGCAAAAACTATCCGGAGGATTGCCATCCCAAATTGCCACCTATCATTTGTCTGAAAGCATGCAACACTTCTGAGAGCATGCAACACTTGTGACAGCATCCCTTGCCACCTTGCAGGCAGAGCAGCTGAACAATGAGCTGGCAACAGAGCGCTCAACTGCACAGAAGAACGAAAACGCTCGGCAGCAACTGGAGAGGCAGAACAAAGAGCTAAAGAGCAAGCTGCAGGAGATGGAGGGAGCTGTGAAGAACAAATTCAAAGCCACAATTGCTGCTCTGGAGGCCAAAATTGCTTCTCTCGAAGAGCAATTGGAACAGGAAGCCAGGTACAGGGCACAGCTGTCCATTTATTGTTCCAGTTAATGAGACAGAACATAAAGGCAAGCAGGATTTGTGTCATCAGGCTCTCAGTGCCATTAAACTTGGTAAAGTCTCTTTCTCACTTAACATTTTTGAGACATATGGCAACTGGAACTGCTACAGATTAAGATCCATTTTATTATTGAAAAGGTCCACTGGTACCAAGGCAAGGATCTGCTCCCCCACATTTTAGAGTAACTGCCGAATGACTCTTGACAGGTTAATTGCCACAACATACTGTGCCACTTGTTGGATTATTTCTTGAGGAGATCACCTTGTGTTTCAGAACACATCTCCTGGAGCACCCCTAGCATACAGCAGAGACATATATTTGGTTTTGTTTTGATCAGAAGAACAGGCCTTTAAGTTTTCCTTAGAATTCACCTGTTAAATTCAGTAAGACCTTTAACACAGGGGTCCTTGGTGCCAGTTTCATGAGCCACAAGCCCGAGGCAGGTGGAGAGTACAGAGCTTGCACATCACCAAACACTGCCCTGCTATTGCAGAGACAAGCAGGCAGCGGCCAAGACGCTGCGCCAGAAGGACAAGAAGCTGAAGGATGCACTGCTGCAGGTGGAGGATGAGAGGAAGCAAGCAGAGCAGTACAAAGATCAGGTACTGACTGTGTCACAAGGGTCTTTGTCGAGGGAACAGGGGTTTTCAGGTTTTGCCCTAAGAAAGGAAGATTCCTTGCTCTGCCTCAAGCAAATGCCCTTCTAGAAAGCAGACTGTATGCTGGTATTCTGTGGTGGGAGAGCCATACAGTCCACCTCTAAAAGATGGAACAATATAATTCTTCCATGCTACATCAAGAGCCAAAGCACAAGTCCTTGTTAATCAGCCAGATGCAAGTCTGACTGCACAGCAATATACAGGACTGTGCTCAACACCCCTGGTGCTACATTAATACAGATTCTGAACACATTTTACATAAAAATTTTAGCTTTATCTAATGTACATCCATCTGCAAGCCCAAAAAGCAGAGGTAGGACTATGCAGCAAAAGAAACAACAAGGCTGTGTCTGAATACAGTAGCTATGAGCAAAATGAACTCCCACAAAGCCGAGTTATTTTCAGCCTATAAGCTTCCACCTTTGATTGGGGATATGTTTCAGTACAATAGAAACATGACATTAAAATGAGGAATGTAAAGCTCTTAGATCTGTTTTAAATTAAAGCATTACTCTAAAATTTCCCTTTAGGCCGAGAAGGGCAACATCCGGCTGAAGCAGCTGAAAAGGCAGCTGGAGGAGGCTGAGGAGGAGTCCCAGCGCATCAACGCAAACCGCAGGAAGCTGCAGAGGGAGCTGGATGAAGCTTCTGAGAGCAACGAAGCCCTGGGCCGTGAGGTTGCAGCACTAAAAAGCAAGCTCAGGTAGAGTGCTCTTGTTTGGGATGGCCCTGAAATTTAGAGCTGAACTACCTAAGTGGAAAAAAATCTGTCAGGTAAAGAACAGACACCTATAATGCTGCGAAGCTGCTCACTCCTTGTGCTAGCTTGGCACTCAGAACAAAAGGCCAAAGTCAGGAGTGAAGTGAATTCCACAAACTGCAGCAGCCTCAGGATTTCAGCTGAGATGAACTGTGATAACATGGCACAGGCCTTACTCTTCTCTAATCAAAATCCTTTTGGCTTAAATTGGAACAGAATTAGGCTTGGTTGCTTTTGAAACCACCCCTTTCATAATGGCTGTATCTATTTGTACAGAAGCAGTCACAAAAAGGTAGAAATGCTTGTGCTTTTCACACTTTCACACATGCACAACTCACACGTTAACGACTGTGAATAGTCTTGGACATCACAGGCAGTAAAAAGCAAAAAAGCAATGCACATTAAATTATTCTTATTCCAAAGTCTCTTTGGACTTCACCACTATGGGATTCAGTGTCATCAGATCAAGGAAAAGATTAAAACGTCCCTTTGCATTTTCTTGTTAAAACTGCGTGGGAAAAAGATAAAGCTGTGATCAGTCAGCTACATCCTGGAGTTCTGCACTCACTGGGTTTGAAAACATGAGCTCACTGAAATAAAGAGGCTGATTTGAGTTATAAAGATATTTCTCTATTTGTATCACTATACCATAACATGTCGGGAAAAAAGCACCTGTCTAGATGTTCTCGAAGCAGTTTGCCAGAATAATGAGCAGTAACCCTTTTCATGTTACTGGGTGTGGATTCCCTTCAAAGTGAAGAGCTATAGATGTGGCAGCCTTTTCCATTAGCACCACCTTGGGTAGTACATGCTCCTGGCTGCTTTACAAAGCAGTGGCTGTGTCCAGCCCTTTTACATAGAACACCATAAGGCTCATTTTTGTTTTATCTAAATGTAATGTAATTGGCTGTAATGTACTTTGTTTAATTATTTAAAAGTAATTACCTACCTCTGATCATGACCATGTGCCTAGTATAACTGCCAGGACTCTTTATCTCTGTTTCAGAGGGACACAGGAACCTTCGCATGACTAAGCAGGTACCATGCCTTCAACTTTGCAGCTAGCTTGTGTTGCACAAATTTCCATTTTCTTTGGCCCTGGTTAAAATTATGTGAGGTTTCTGCAAACTGTGAAGGCTTGGATATCTTGGCATTAATCTGTTTTATCAAAAAAAAAGACAAATATTACAATAATCTAGCTACCATCAGCTGTTCATCAGTGATACATCTTTCTTACAAGAAGGTTATGTGCTGACGTAGACTTACCAATGTTGCATTCTCACAAGCTCTATCAACAGAGTACCTATTCAAGTACTCTGATTTTTTTCTGCATGATTTTTTTTTGCACATCATTCTTGTGCACTGCCACGAAGAGTAAAATTTTTTCAAATGAAATACACCATTGATTAGTAAAATTGATTAAAAGGACTAATGAATATGGAGTATCACAGCATGTTATTAGCATTTCACAGTATTTCTTGTGCCTACTGTAATGCTGATCTAAGGTAAGAGCCCATTTTTCACCTGAGATTTGGGAGGACCTTACTTGCATGTGATTTATCACACATCACACAATCACAGACAAAAGAGAAAGTCTTGCCTTTCATTACATAGCACTCTGTGCCTGTTTTGCTTACAAAGAGTTATTACTGAGGCTTTTAGAGCTGTTGACAGACATTACATTGCTTGTTTAGTGTTATTAAAACAGAGCACGGACACAGAAATTAAAGCTGACACTGTAACCTAGCACAGCATTATGTGGTACTTATTAGCACATTCTCTGGAGATAGGAATAATACCTACACTGCAAAAATTAAAGAGCTATTGCCTTGTAATATTTGTATATTTTCTATTTTACATACGCTGGATTTTGCTCTGAATACACAAATATTTAAAGATGTCTTGTCCTTGGATGTGCCTTTTAGTCAGCCTATTTCCAGTCAGACTGTTACTCAAGCACCATTCCAGTAGCACTTGTTCAAAGGCAGATTAAATACAGAGGTGCTAAACAAACACTGATGCTGAAGGCTTGTCCCAGATACACACATTATTCTAAAGGTACTAATGCAAATGACCATGCAAATATTACCAAACACACAAACTTCTTCAAGAGGAACAGGTATAAACAAAAGGTGTTTATCCACAGGGCCAACACCAGTTTAAAGAACTGGAAAATTTATGCATACTGCAACAGCTTAATAAGTAGTTAGTGGATGATAAGGAGCTCACTTTGAAGCCAAAACTGTAGTACACAATTTGGTGAGACTCTTGCTGTCATTCCTCCCAGTCCCAGCTCTCTTACAGCAGCACAAATGACTCGTGAGAACCAAGTCCAGACAGCACAAGTCCAAATGGGTAGAGAGATCTTCATTAACAAGAATTAACATGCTTATTAACCGAATTAGAACTTACTTGCTAAATAATAATAACAAATCTCTGCTGCCATAAAATAAGAGGCTCTGCTGTTAGACCCTGCCAAGCACCCACCAGGGTTGGAATGACACACCCGTGTTCAATACATGCCATCAGCACCAGAAAAACCATGGGTCCCTGTCAGCTGATCTCATATGTAGCTTTATTAGCCAGCTGATTGCCTGCTCACACTGAAGTTTAAGGGCAGAATAATGGAAAACAGACTACACATCACATTTCCCTCTTGGAAAGGCAGATTTGTGCCTCTGAACAAAGTCCAGCCAATGTTCCTACCCTTTTCCCTCATGTGGAATACTGAACTTCAGACTTAAATAGCTTCTTCAGAAAGGGCACTGGCTTAGCCTTTTGCAAGGACAAGACAAGCCTTTAAATATTTATGCATGATTGCTGTACCAAAAAGTGCAGTCTTGGATCTATTTAACACCAAATTAGTGCTTTTGGCACAATATCCAGTGATCATGAATTTATTTCATTGCTTATATCTGTGGTCTCAAGCCTTTACAAAGGTTTGCTTAATGAGGGGCAAGTGAGAGGCCATGTCACAAAACTGAAATGCTTTGTAGCACATTAGCAATGGAGGCCATGGGACAAACCCATCTTCTATCTCACTTGCTCACACCTCCCCAAAAATCTGGAGGACCAAAGTGTCCCTGCCTTGGGATGTGCCTGTGAAATATATGGGGATGGGAGGGAGATGGGAGAGGAAAAGGGGGTAAAGTGGGAAAAGCATTTTCTGTAAGACACTTGCACTGCTAAGCATCAATCCCTGGGTTACAACAGTTCCAAAGTTGGCTCTCACTGGAAAGAAACTGGAGTTACTCAGAACCTGGGTGTCACCCCTGTCAGAGAACCTGTGGTGCCCTGACCAATGAGCCTGTGCAGAGAGGAACTGTGGGCTCAGAAATGCCTGCTGACACCCACAGCACTGCCCCAGGCCCAGGGCTCACTGATGGACAGAAATTCTGTACAAATTGCTCTCTGCTTGCTCCTGCAGAGGGACAGGAGGGACACTGCTGTGCCTTCCACTCCTTTCAAGCACCACCAGTTGCAGCTCCCATAGGGGAAAACAGTGAAATGAGGGGAAGAGTGGGGGCGATTTGGGGCTGATGAGACTGTTCAGAGGAGGACAAGGACACAAGCACAAGAACAGGAAATCCATCACATATCCAAGCAATTGGGAGCCTCAGCCTGTTCACAAATTACTATTTCATATTACAGAACAGGAAGTGGTATCAAAGGCCCACAGCTCTTAGCTTTTCTGCATTTAGAATCATCAGCCCCACAGGTCCTGTTACAAAATTCTGCTTATTTGTCAGGACTCCGAATAACCTAATGCCTGATTTCTTTTCAATTTTTTCCCCCTCTTACTGCAGGAGGGGAAATGAGCCAGCATCTTTTGCCCCACCCCGTAGATCTGGAGGCAGAAGAATAATTGAGAATGCAACAGACGGAGGTGATGACGAAATGGATGCAAGAGATGGAGATTTCAATGGAACAAAAGCCAGTGAATAAACACGCTTTAAAAATTGCACTGCAGCAAGGGGAGGGAGGGAAGATGATATTTAGCACTGTTTAAGTCTACTCTTAGTGTCAAGGTCACATACACCCACTCCTCTGACAGATAAAAGCACAACTGCCTTGTCTCCAATGTATAGACTGACGCTAAAAGTACTCCAAAAGTTGTCTTACCATGACGTGTATTTGAAAAGGAGGAGATTTTTAACAGAGTAACTAATTTTGAGAATCTTGCAGAAGATGAGTTGTAATAGCTCAAATGATTTAAATCCCAGTGATCTATAGTCTACACAGTATTTGTGAGATTGTTGCAGGGAAAAAAAGGCATTAGTCAGTTAGTCTTTTCTTAAACTTTCATTTTGTTTTGAGTATTCAATTAATATAGGGTTTTCTCCTGGTTACTACACCCCTGATGCACAATTCACAAGGTGGAAGTGCCTTTTTAATCACTTACTGAAAAATATCATTTGTTCAAATTAAGTCAACTGTTACAGTTTTATATGCACCATGGATGTGCTTACACACTAATAAAAGGCTATAAAAATGACTCCACCATTCTTGTGTGCAGGTGTTACTTGAAGGGAAGGGGGGATGCAGCAGAGCTTCTCTAAAACTGAAATACTTCTTACAAAAGTTAATCTGTCATCATTACAACAAACCCCCAATTTTCTCCAAAGCAGTGCTTTTGAAGAAATACAAAAAAGTCTGTGCAGGGAGCTGGAAGTAAAATGGCAAAAGTACGTGGGACAGGTTTGATTCCCTCATGGACACACAGTGCTGAGGTGCCCTGGGATGCATCCAAGGGCTGACAGACACAGGACCTGAAGGAGAATTGCAGCACTCTGGTGCAGGAGCTGGAAAGCAGTGGGGCCCTGTCTGTCTGTGGGCAATGAACCCACCCTCTGACCCTGTTATGTGCAGGAATATTTCCAACCAAAGCCTCTAGAGCAGCCTGAAAGCATTAGAAACAGCAGCCCACACTGAACACAGGGATCCAAGCCAAGCTATTTTGCACTAAGGGATCAGCATGCAGTTGCTTTTTATTTTTGGAGCACTTCAGCAAGACCACAACCTACTCTTGGGAGCTACCAGGACCTACCACAAACCCATGCAGCTCAAGCACTTTCACACAGCAGCAGCTCTGTGGTCACAGCAGGGCAGTAGGGAGCCATGCACAGCAAAGCAGGATGTAAAATCACTCTACATCCAGTGCAGAGAGCTTACTTGATGCCTTTGATTGAACTGCAAGTGAACCTTAAGCAATGTAACTATAGGGAGAGCTCACCATGCACAAACATCCACCCTGACAGCTAAAGCAATCATCTTCTAAACCTAAGCATTGTTTCCCAAGTGCAAAGATCACAAACTGGGGATTCAGACTAGGCACCATTTAGCCAGCAGATCCAGAGCTCAGAGAACTCTCTCTGCTCATGAAGGAGTAAAGGAAGAGTCCATTTAGAGCAATTAAGATGACAAGCTGAGCTGAGAGGGGTTAGGAGTTATTGGGTAAGATTTGATCATTGCTTGATCAGGCACAGAGCCCAGCTCTGCAAAGATGCTCAAAAGCTGGCTGTTAACACAGTTTGTGAGCCTGCATGTGTGGGAACAAGTCAGACTTCATATTAAATGGTCTTAAGCACCAATGCCTGGAGCCAAACCAGCAAACTGACCATGTAACAACTTGCAAAAAGAACTCAAAATGCATCAACTCACATTCAAAATAAGCTTTATTCTGTTTCCCAGTTAAACCAACTTCATAGGTGGACTGAGAAATGGAAATGATCTCTGGTTTTCATATTCTAGAGAAATAGATGCATCAGTGGCTGTTTTCATAAGATTTTCTTTAAAAAAAACCCACCAAAATAAACCTCAAAAAACAACAAACCCATTTATGTATTCTTTTGTAAAGTAAGCTCTCCCCATCTCCCCTTACGACAAAAAAACTTCATAAAATTGTTTAGTCATGATTAGTTTTGCAAGTACAGGCATCCATAAAATACATTAACGCTGGGAATGAATCTACTCCATTTAAAAAAGAAATGCAGTAATATATCTTTATTAGAGGGAAAAGTTATTTAAAAATAATTCTCTACTCATATACACTTCTCTAGCATAAAGGGCTTTTCAGGTTAAAAAGGCACTTCTAAATTAGTAACAGCTAATATATTCATATAGAAAAATAAAACAAAAAAATTTCACTAACACCCAAGGCACCTTAGTGAAGGGAGGTTTGTAAAGCAGTAAAACCCACCTATCAAGATTTTAGAACTAGAAACTTAATTAGGTCTGGCCTCCTACAACCACCAGGTTTTATGGGCCACTATGGAGTAAAAAAAAAAACCAAAAATAAAGTTGTCAATACACTATTAGCTCTGGGATCTCCTGAGCGCTCTCAGCACTAGACATGTCTCACTTAAACCATGATCTGGTTCTGAATGACAAATCATTGCTTACAGAAACATCTTGCCACTACAGAGGCAGGGTTTTGTGCAGCAACATTCTGGTCAGCAAACTTCCCCCAAGGAGCTGAGCAGCTTCCTTGCAGAAATACACCTTTCTCCACATAAAAACACTTCTTTAATTTGGTGACTGCAGCACACAACACCCATGGTATAAAGCAGAATTCCAGCCAGACCTGGTGGTGTATTTACACCGAAAGCCAAAGCCTGAGGAGCTGCACAGGGAATATTGCTGTGTTGTAGGTAGGACAATGGCTTTGGCAGTGGCAAAAGCAACCTTCAAGGAGCTATTTACAGTAGCTGATGCAGGAAGCAGTTCCCAGTCCTGCAGTCAGCTTTGCTTTGTCCCATTTTGTCACCCACAGAATTTGCCCAGAGGCCACACTGGAAGCCACTGCCAATTGTGACTTCTTGTTCAGCTTTCACCCACCCTGACACTGCTGTCTGCTTGCTCATTGATATTCTCTTTAAAACTAAAGTTTGAAATACACATTCCTTCTCCTTTCCCAAAGCCAGCCAGGCTCTTCATAGAAGCATCTTGACAACACTTTGTGAGGGATGGCTCATGGGCCCTGCAAGGTGCGAAGGCCGAGTTCCAAACTCCAGGCGTTTCACCAACCTGCAAATGCAGAACACAAGTCAGTGCATTTCCACTCAGTGTAACCATGCTCTGAAAAACTGCTCACTTCCAGAGCACACCACTCAGCTGGGAAACCTGCAGATGAAAAAACAGCTCTCTGAGCACTGCATGAGCCCATTCCTTAACTGGGCTGAGCTTCCACTGTAATACAGAGCTCCATTTCCCTTTGAGTAATGAGCACTGTCTTTTGCAGGTGTTGGAATTTTAGTTTAGCATTGCAACAGTAGATAGATAATCAGCTGCGTGAATATGTAAACGTATGGGCCCTGAGGCTTTCTTGCAGGAGCTTTCTTGAGGTTTCTTCCCAGGCTAGGAGAGCAAGCACAATGTGGAACATTCCTTCTAAACAACACCACTGGGCACTGGGTACCAGGACAGACCAGCAAAACGATCTGGCTAAATAACCAAGTCTGAAACAAAGTGTACTATAGGCACTTAACTTACACAGAACCTAAAGAATGTGCAGTACAAGATTGGCAGAGTTTAAGCAGACGCTGAATGGCAATTTGCAATAACCTTGCTGATTTTTCTTCATTTGGTTTAAAAAAGACAACCAGTTCTAACATTCAGAGAAATTTCTAAGTTGAGTAACATAACTTCCTGTCAGTTGCTAATTAAAAACTGTAAAGAATTCTGAGTGGACCCACTATTCACCTTTTTCCCAGTTCTCCCATAAGTGGGAACCTTAACTATGATAAGGGAAGTCTCCCTACATACCATAACATTCCTGAGACATCACTTGTACATGAGCATAAAGCATAAAACAAATTGAACCAATAAGCAAGAACTGTTGTACTTTGTCCCATTTAAACAATGGTTTATAATAAAATACATCTTGCACTTGCTCCAAATTTGAGGTACTCAAAACTTGATTTCAGCTAGTCTTTGAATTTCACCAGCTAGTGATTCCAGATTTTAAACTGACCTGAAACATTCAAATCATAACTCTGAATAACTGAATTTCACATACTTTGAAAATAAATCTGCCTCTACCAAAACAAAGACTTAAATACTAAATACCAGTCCCTGAGTTCCAAAACCAACAGCTGTCACTAAGACAGCAGCAGAGCCCAGCACTCACCCTGTATCACACAGAGACTGGTGAGGACTCAGGCGTGTTTCAAGGACATCTCTGTTCATGTACATAGACACTGAAGGCCTGTTTGGAGACTGGTCATACACAAAGTTTCGGCAGGATGCAAGCTTGGACTCCAGAGCCTGAAGTAAACAGAGGAGGCAAGTGTCAGAACCCTTCTCTTTCAGAAGATGGCATTGTGGCCCACAAATATGGCACTAAGAGTGTGGGTTTGGCTTCTTTCTTTAAGAATGAGTTGTCCAGCAGAGGAACCTGGTAGACCCCTGTGCCACATGGGTTCTGAATTTGTGAAGAGATGAAGACAGTCATCTCTCTAAAGTTGAGTCTCTGTTTCTCTAGGGAGTTGATGCTCTTCACCAGCACGAACACAAAATCTTCACTTTCCTCAGGGAGATTTCTACATCTTTCTTACAGGCATCACTTTTCAGATTACTAAACATTCATATGAGCTATTTACTTCCTTAGACATGTATTAGGTGGTACAAAGGGAAAGACTTACAGATACCCTATTCTCTACCACATGCTCCCAATCTAGATCACTCTCCCTTTATTGAGTTACTTTTCGGCTGTATCAGTTGTGCAGCTCAGCCCATCAAAGTCTCATACAAATGCTTGTAACAACACAGCACCGAGGCATAAGGAATGAAACACAGGGAATGGGATCACTTTCCCAGCATCAGCACTACCTTAAATATCAAACTACAGCTTAGCAGGACATTAGGCCTTGCTCAAAAGATCACTGGACTCTTAAGGCAAACTTCACCAGAGGCCTTTTGGACAGCAGTCACCAGCCTGCTAATTTCTCTGCCTTTCATGGGAACAGATCCTTTCTCAGTTTACTCAGGCTGGCTTATTTTTTCTGCACATGCACTTCCAGAAATTCAGAGAGGGAGTTCTTATCCCCAGCTGTGTTAGAATTTAGACAAACAGCCAGGGTCCATCTTTATCTGGGGGTTGGTCAGAAACATGTGAAGCCCAGACCAAACCCCAGGCCACACTTAGCTAACCTGGGGCCAAGAGATTCTTTCCAGTCTCCCCTGAACAGCAGCACTAGCAGTACTGGTTGCAGTTTCAAACGGCTCCAGCTTTCCCAAAACATTTCCTGGCAGGTAATCACTCACCCCCACTTTACGCAGCAAGTCTCCCACAATATTAAGTGCAGATATTCTTGCAGCAGGTGTGAGAGGGGTTGCACCATAACTGTCCTCAAGACCTGCAGGGCAGATTAAAGAAGGATATATTAGTCATGAAAAGAAAAACAAAAACAAAAAAACAAAAAAAAACAACAAAAAAAACAAAAACAAAAAAAAAACTTGACCCTACTCTCTTAAGAGAAGATGATTCAAGGAATACAATTAAGGATCACTCAAGTTTTTAAAATCTTTCCCCTAAATTAGACCAACATCTCTGGGACAATTGTGAACTACTATTAAACTCTCAACAGCTCATCTTATCCCTCATTATTACTGGACAATTCAAGTCAACTGAAATGAACGGACTATGAATAAACTCAAAAAGATCCCAGTCTATGAATTCTGAGAGCATGGTGATTGGATTTATGTGTATTTACACTACACTACACACTCAACTCTGTGTCTAAAGGAGGAAAAAGAAGGGAGGAAATGACAGGAAGAACAAGAGCATCAAACGGTGTTTGTGAGCTGGTTTCCTGGCAGTCACCTCTCCTAAAGGTCCCAGGGGTGGGAATGCTGATGGGTGTCCGGCGCATGGCGGGTGTTGAGGGCACAGATAAGGAGGCCTGAACTGCAGTGTCTGCTCTTTCTGCTTCCAAGGCAGTTCTCATCGGTGTTTTGGGTTTCTCCTGTTTCTGCTGCACTGCAAGCTCTTGTCGTAGATCTATGAAGGAAGCAGCACACAGCAAGTGTTGGAGTATGCAGCCACCAAGATAAAAACAGGAGGTAATCTTTTGCTCAAAAGACTTTTCTCCTCATGGAGCTGAAGTAAAGTCACTTGTCCTTGTAAAAGACTCCTCCAGGCATATCTTCAAAATCCAGATAACTAAAGGATTGTGGTTTAAGATGTTTTAGTAGTGGTAGTTCAGTTCCTATTACCTAGCTTTCATTTTCAAACCCTTTCACAAGGCTCCCCTTCAGACAGGGAATTAACTCCTTTCCAAACAGGCTGATAAGCAGAGGCACATCGAGACTGAGGCTTGGCAGCTTGACACACCTCAGCTATATTCTGGCTCCCTACAAGGCTGAAATCCTAACTGCTGTACCCTTTCCAATCCTGGTTTCCACATGAAGGAAACTTGAGCTGGGGCCAGGTGGAAGCCACATGATTATCTAGCCAAGGGATAGAGCACTTCTGTCCCACAGCCTGGCTGCAGCTTATGGATACCACTCAAGGGCACAGAATCCAAGATCTGAAAACAGATGTTTTATCCATCTCCAGGGTCTGTCTCTTCTCACCCAGCCTTCCTGACAGAGAGTAAAACGCCAGTGCATTGCAAGGCACTCAGAAGCCAGTCACAGCCCTCCTGTTTTACTTCCCCATTAGTGCTCTACCTTCCACAAGGCCAGGAAACAACGAGGTTAATGTGCATTAAAGCTGACCTTTATGGGAAGTCACACCAGCACAAGCCCCAGCTGGACTGACTCAGCTCCCTAAAGCCCTGATTAAGAGAAGGCTGGAACAGACTTTTGTTTCTGTGAGTGCTCTGGAACAAAGTCAGGAGTTCACAGAGTGGAGCAGAACATTCTTAAGTTTCCTTACTTGTTTCTACATTTCAGATAGCAGGTTTTAAAGAAGCAAAGTTAAACGCCCAGCTCTAAGGCATATGAAGAGGACTCAGTAGCTACAAGGCAGCGGGAGAGAAAGGAAAAGATACAAATAACTTCTGTCTAACCTCTAGCTTCATCTTTCAGGCGCTGCACAGACTCCAGAAGGTTTTCCTTCTCATCCAGCTCACTCTCCAGAAAAGCATTTCTTTCAATGGCCTGGTTTAAACGCTGTTCAAAATCCTCCAGAGACATTATAGTAGCTCTGAAAAAGAGTGCATTAGGTGTCACTACCAGAGCCTCCAAGTACATGAAGGACTAACTATCTGACAAAAAAAATGGACACTGTTGCATTTTTGTTTGGTTTGCTTTGTTTTATTTTTTTTATTTTCGCTTGTAAGATATGAAAGAATGCAATCAGGGGAGTGAAAGAGGTAAAAAAAATTATCACATTGCCCATCTGCAACAAATCCCTTCAACACAATCATCAGACAAGTGATAGTTCAGAATGGCAATGTTCATGAGTACAGGGTCACAAACAGCTCAGTGACACCATGCTCACAGGACAGAACAGAGGTGGAAAAAAGAAAACACAAAAAACAGATCACCTTTTTGCTCTTTCCAAATCATCATTTTCTTGCTCGAGTTCTCGAATGTATTTCTGAAGCTGCTCTTTAATAGCTCTTGTCTGTGCCAAGTCATCTTCCAGTGCAGAGATTTGTCTGTATCCTTCTGAATGCTGCATTTCAATCTTTTCCTACTCAAAGGCAAATCAAACAGCACATCCGGTACTTAGCAACTCATGTTCTCTTTCTGCAGCATTGTCTGAGCCCCTTGAAAGGCAGAGACAGATGCTCTGAAGTTCTTTGAGAAACTTTACATCATTTCACATATGGTAAAATGCCAACAAATTCAATTGCTCATATACTTCTGGGCTGCCAGCAGACAAGAGTTCTTCCTGTCACTCCTTATCAAACCAGAGTGCTGGGGAACAGTTCCCATCACTCACAGCACAGGGCCAGTCCTTGCCTCTCCCAGACAGCCTGACTCAGCACAGTTTCTTGCACAAGAGAAGCCGATTATTTTCAACTCTAATATGAAATCAAGGCAGTGTTTAGGAGCCAAAAGTAACAAGAATTAAAAAAAAATTCTAAGTGTAACCTTGTTACATGCTGTCACAAGTGGAATGAGCAAGATTCTGCAATGCCCATGGGTTTATTAGTCCAAAGCAGGTTCAGAATTCTTGATCACAGAACATTTCAGGTACAGTTACACTTTGGATGGAACATAAACCAAACTCTGTCTCCCTCTATGCCACATATACAAGGCATAGGCAGGGAGGAAGACTTGGTTTCCACTTCAGATCTCTCTCTCCCGCACTGCCACTGGAGTTGGTTCCACTGTATGTGACAGGGAAAGCTTCACAGCACACTATTACAATGCTTTATACTCAATCACCTTGCTACCAGACCACTTCAACATGCCAAAGGTTTTTTAGAAACTCCAAGATTGCAGTGTAAGCAACATTCCTGTAGTGCTCTCCAAACAGAATTCAGGTACAAAACACTTGAAGCCATGGGAAACAAATCCATGCACTGGAATTTGAAAACGATGGCATGTAGGCAGGTGTGAATGATAAAGTGAAGACAGCTATTTTAGCACGTGAAATGTATAGACAAGGAAGATGGAAAGAGATATTCATCCTGAACTAAGAAATCCTTATTTGACTGCAGTGTGGTGACACTGCTATAATCCCAAATCTCTGAAACACAGTTAAGAGCCTCGATGCTCCAAGAGGCAGATTACTTCCAAATGGTTTCTCAGGGCTCTCTAAACTAACCTTCCAAAGCACTATTGCCATCAGTTTGTAGGTAGTGTGAGCTCTGATTGCTGAAGGGGAGCAAGCACACACATGGGGCTGGCCAGCTCAGAGCCGCAAGCTGTGTGGGCCTGGCAAAGTTCACTGGTGCTGACCTAGATGCAGATCCCAACCCTCGATGGGCTCAGTTAACACTGCTGCTCAATAGCTTCACGAGATTAATGCTTTGCTCTTGAATTGATTCAGATAAAAGACCAGAACTGCAAGGTCTGAGTCTTTGTTTTCAGCCAATTGTAATAAACTATCAGCTGATCTGGCCCTCAATGGTGGCTCTGTTCCTTCACTGCAGGCTGTTACTGCAGTTTCAGGCTGCATGAATAGCCAATTGTTGAATGGTTTATTTCAAGCAGAATGTATTTTAAGAAAGTTATCTACTGTGAAGAAGAATTTCAGATTTTCCAAAATATGGCTACCCTCCACTTTTTGAGGCTCTGTATTGCTTCCCACTATTGTCATTCTTCACTGTTCTGGCTGGTTCACTGGCCCTTCCTCTCATCCCAGCTACTCTAGAGAAACAAAATAGTCTACACGCTCCTCAATAAAATGAACTGTGGGTTTTATTTTTAAAACATTAGTCTTCTCCCCAAACCCCTCAGCTTCCACGGGTTTCTGTGGCTACCTGGAATAGCAGACTAATACTCCATACAACATGCACAACATTTAATATTTCTAAGGTGCTACAACAAGAAGGACAAGGATTAGAGCAACATAATTACAATGAAACGAGTCTTGGAGCTCTTGCTATCAAAAAGCAGGGAGTGGAGGGAATGGCTAAGCTAGTGCTAGAGGGACAAGACATCTGCCTGAAACAGCAGAGTACTTCCTTAGGACAGTAATTTGGTCAACAGTTTAAACACTGGATTCATCCAGTGATTAATCACTTATACAAATACCTTCACTCCCATTAGCTCATTATTGCATCCAATTGAGTAGAAGTGTAATTACATTAATCTCTGCTTCCAGAGAGATTGATCTAGCCTTACAAACCAGTGTAGTATTTCACTGGATGACTGTAACTCATCTGTAAACAAAAGGCCTAAAATAAAACTTTAAAAAATCATACCAACGCCAGTGACAATTTTTTTTCCAAACTTAAGAGAACTTACCAGTACTTCCTAAACCTGTCAATCAGCACAGCAGCATCTTTGATGAGACTGAAATGAGGCACTCATCACTCTTCATACTCTAGACAGCTTCATTGTTTCTTAAGCCACTGTGTTAAGAACCCCATCTCAGTAAGTTCATACTCTTTATGTTTTATAGTTCTGGAAGTTAATGCCTTTCTGCTGGTTTTTAGTTTCACAGAATGCTAACCAAGTGCAAAGAGGATAACTCATTTTTCCCTAAGGACAGTCGATTCAATAACAAAACCAGGACTGAAACTGTTTTATGACTCTCAATTCTATGTGTTACTCACCAGCTGTTGCTTCATAACAACAGATCTGAAAAGTCAGATAATAAATACACAACTATGTATAAAGGGTTTAAAACTGAGTTTCCTTATGTAATGCAAAAACACAGCTGCAGTTTTTGTACTTTGATTGTTCTGCAATATTATCTGCATGATGCAGACAGCAAGAAGCTATGATCAAAAGCACTAAATAGATGGAAGAAGGATTAGAAAAGCAGCTCTCTTGTGTTCACAATTAATCTCCACTCTACTGTGACAATTTCCTCCCATCTGAAATCTATCCTGACACACAGCCACAACCTGTGAGCAGGGCTCCAGAAACACTTCAAGGAACACAGAATCCTCAGAGCAGACAGGATGACATTCCTTTATTTTTCCAGACTTGCCTTTCTGCAGTCTTCAGGTGAACTTCCCTGAAATGCTGAGGTGACACCAGAGGGCAGAGGCTGCAGACAGCTGTGCTGCTCACCCCTGCACTGAGGATGTGCACACAACGTGCCCCAGCAGCTCTCACCTTCACTGACTCCAGCTCCATGCGCAGGCGGTTGTTCTCTGACAGAAGATCCCTGTTCCTGGACTCTGTTTGCTGCAGCTGAGTCTCCAGTTCAGCTTCATACTCTCTGCTCCCTTCTTGGAATTCACGCAGCTCCTCCTGTGTATTCTCAGCACTAGAGAGAAATTCCAGCAACAGAACCCATCATAATGAACAATGAAAACACCATCCCTTATACACTCAAGGTAAAAAAGCTACTGCTCTTGAACGCAGAAGGCCATATGTCCTTCTCCAAAATGTGTAATCAATAGGAAGAGAGAATCATATGCAAACATTTCCCTGCCACACATGGGAAGTCACCCCATAGCAAACTGGCAAACAAATAAAAAAAGCCCAAACAAACAGAAAAATCCCAGTCTACCTTCACACTATAGGTGTTGAGGATATGTGGCATCTCTTTAGTATACCAATTGTCCACATTTATGTAAATGTGCCATCACACATTTACTCCATTACTCAATTCTATTTATTTGAAAATATAAAGCCATTACTGATTAACAACAAAAAGTGAGAAATAGAAAGAAAGATGAAAGGAAATGTTTTATATTCTTGAACAATTCTATTGAAACAATCCTCCAGCAAGCTAAATAAGCAGCAATGGAAGGTCTGTGTCTTTGCATGCAGTGTTATGCACCTTACCCAACGACCTGGAGGAATGAAGCCACTGCCTTACCACTGCTTGTATTTCATGGCCAACTCCTTCCAGTATCTGGTTTCCTCTTCCACTGAGCTGAAGTGATGTTCTTCTGAGTCTTCCATAATGAGTTCTCAAAGTCTAAAACTCCTGTTTCATTTTCCCCCCTGAAAAATTAAAGGGTCAAGCGTAAGAACTCAGGTAGTGAGCAGCCTCATCCCCCTTGCTGCAGATCAGATCACCCCTCCTCCCACACAGCCACTGCTTGCCCGGAGACCAAACCAAAGACCAGCTTTGGCAGGACTCTGTCAGACATACCACAGATGTGAAAGAATTCCTGCTAAGTCACTTTCACCCAGTTCTCCTGAAGCTGCTGCAGGCTTACACCACGTTCCCAGCTGTGAGCACCTCGGCACCTCTGATTACACAAAACTCCAGACCTGAGCTGCAGCTATGCCAATGCACAGAGAACACAAAGGAATGAAGACATCTCAGGCACAACTTCAGCTCTAAACACACTGCAATTCAACAACCCTAAAGACACTTATCATGAAATTAAAGAGAACCTTCAAAGAGACAGAGATTAGGCACTCAAGATACTGATTTCCTGAGTTAACATTTCCAGGAACACATCAGCTTTTTATGGACATAACTGCTGGACACGTGAAAAAATTTCTTCCTAGGTCAACACAGACAGAGCTACCCAACTTTAAATCTGAAATATCGAAATCCAACCATGGCTACAATATATCTGGATACCTCAGAGAGCCAAGGGAGATGGGAGGGCAAAAGCTCCCCAGAGGTTTTAGCAGGATACCACTGGCTGGGTTAGGTATGCAGATAAGATTGCAGCAATCCAGACCATCCAGCTGTCCCTGTGCCAGCACAAACCCGGTCAGGGGACATAGTCCCAAATGGGAATGTCACATGAAAGAGCCACAGGGAATCAAGAACCTTAAGTTGGTCACTCCCACTTGAGGACTTAAGTATGTCAACACCACAATTAAATAAAATAAATGTTCTCTGACGTGCATGACACACTCTATTAAACGGGTCAGTAGCAAAT
Organism: Petroica traversi; assembly: GCA_025920805.1. Taxonomy (NCBI): domain Eukaryota; kingdom Metazoa; phylum Chordata; class Aves; order Passeriformes; family Petroicidae; genus Petroica; species Petroica traversi. The sequence goes on from JAHLSL010000037.1 coordinate 7,222,776, forward strand.
ATCATTTCATACAAATTAGTCTTGACAATGGAGAAACATCAAACCTAGTGTTCTGCATAATCTGCCCATGTCCAGCCCTGGGTGAGGTAAAGATTCCACTCAGATATCATCAATTTAACAGAAACCAAATAAGATCAAGAACAGCAAACAGAGGTGGAATTGAACAACTCATTACAGTGACAATTGTCAGAAAACCATATCACTGAAATCTAATGACTGAAGAAACACAGCTCTACCAAGTTTCAACTCCAGTTCTACTGAGACAAACCCAAGCAGTTCTTACCTCTACTTCAGACAAAAGTACTCAAAGTAATCTGGCAATCCAAAGCCCAGTTCTTACATACCCAAGCAAAGCCACTAAGCCCAAGTCCTTTTCACAGCCCAAGTAATTATCAGACTATTGAGCAAGGAGTAAGCAGCGTCACAGCTGAGGGGGGCTGTGCCCACATACCTCAGTGCACAGTATCAGCTGCACACTCACTGAAATTACACTGGTATTTAAAAGGGGAGTTGACAGGTGAGGAGAAAAGTTACAAGCTTTAGTTTTTATAATTTACTTTGACACAAAATGTTCATTAGACAAAGCTATATGTGTTCCTTCAAACAAATAAAAGCACTGTATAATGTATTGGCACATTTCCAGTATAAAGTGTCAAGGCTGAAGTATGCACTGGGCAAAAAAAAAGAGAAAAAGGAGTGTGAGTAAGGAATGATTTTCCAAATTGTACTTTTGCCCATTAAAAAGAAAATCATGACCAAACATAATTAACATTCTTGACCTAGGATAGTTTATGTCACATCTACTTTGTTATTTTTAAGTGAACTGAAAGTGCCTTTGATGTTAATAAGCATGTCCTTCTGCTCAGGGCACTGTGTACACACACAACAATCCTTGCAGCACACTTGTGAAGAAAAAAACCCAAAAAAGATTTTTTTCTAACACAAGCAGTGCAATAAATCCAGTATCTGCCTTTGGACAGTCAAAAAAAATAATTCAGGAAAGATAAAGATGAACTGCAAGACATCCTTCTCCAAAAAGCTTTCAAACAACCCTTTAGAACCCCAAAAAAGAAAGCTTCAATCAGCTTCAAAATCTTGAATATGCTCATATCTGGCTCTTGGCATTTTTTGACATTGTAAGGCTACATAGAGAAGAACTTTCTTTAACTGATCCATACAATTCCTAAGAGTTTCAGAGAACATTCACAGCATCACAAAGGTGCTGCACTCTTCAGTGCCATGTATGTCTTTGTGAATATGAGATCATGGACCCACTGAGGATGTCATCCATTGAGAGCTCGCTCTGCTTCATGGTTACCATTACTAAATAGCATTTAATAATTTAAAATTAATCGTTTGACTGCAAATACATGGAAAGACTGTGGACTTGTACTTATTCCAGAGTTGTGGCTACTGTCCAGTGCCACAGGCACATGGTTTTTTGCTGCAGTGTACAAGGAAGACCTGTAAGTTTCCTTCCCTGCACTACACCTTCACTCACAGGGATTTTCAAACTAACCAAGGATAAAAAATACAAACTTAAACCAAGAAGAAAAACTCTGTTTGAGACGAAGTATTAAACATTTTTAAATTTTTTTCCTGAAATTTGTCTAAGAAGAGTGCAAACAAAAACCATGTAAGTCTTGTTAAACCGCCTGTAGAAAGGATAGGACCATGACTGGTTTTCCCCTGCTGCCTTCTCCCCTTGATTTCTAACATCTTGGAGACAACATGCAAAATGCATGAAGAGAAATTAATTAGGACCTCCTCATTGTCTGGGCTCACTACAAAAGCGGGGAGAGCAAGGGGGGTGAAGGCAGCTTTAGAAATGCTTTGTTAAACACTGGAAAAGGTGGAAAAAACAAGGAGAGAAAGAGTAACAGGCACACACTGGCTGCACCTTCTTGTTTTCGCACACATGAAGCCAGAAGAGACTTCTGGCCAGATTTCCAGCGTGCAGGCAGCACAAACGCTGCTCACAGGCATTACAAACCTCCACATCATGCAGGAAGTGGAAGTGACCATGGGTGGGGACTGGAATTTTGCAATGAGAAAAACACCGCAGCGTAAATGTTGTGGAAAACAATTTCATACCAGTGAGAGCAGAATTACAAAATTCCTAAGGAAAAAAACAAGCATCAAGAAAAGCTGCATACAAAATTACTGAAGGAGCTTCAATTTGGAAATCAGTCCGAGTTCACACAAACTCATGAGGGCCTCAACTTAGATTGTTTCTGTCCTAGAACAAAGAACTCAGAACAACCCTGACACTGAGCTTTTTCCTTCACAAAAGAACATTTAGCTTGATGAACAATGTTAGCCTACCTTTGTAGCCTAATGGTCCAAGTCAAAGAAATTTATATTGTAACAAAAAAGCAAAACAGCACCACAAATACATGAATTATCCAAGACAGAGATAATTAAGCTCCTGTCAGACATCTTCCCCTAAATGTAAACAAAAACAAACCAGCTCTCTGCTCCTCTTAAGTAGCTTTCCCATCCTATGAGAATCAGATTTGCTTAAAATATTCCCCTTGAAAGGGTCTTCCTGAAACACATGGGCCTGTTTTCTTTTGTTTAAGCAATACAAAAGAAATCCACCACAAAAGAGAAAGAAAAGGCAGAGGTCACGGGGGCGCCAGGATTACTACAGAATCCCACAGCCAGCACTGAAAAGAGTTATCAGCTTCTCCGGGGCTTCTCTACCAAAAAGCTGAAATAAGCAAAACCCTCCTCTCCTCAGCAACCAGTCCAGCTCCGACACTCCCAACTTTCCAGTGACTCCTAAGGGAACTCCGCACTTTTCTCCGCTGAAACGGCCGACCTTGCTGGTTCCAGCTGCCAGCGCAGAGGTCAGCGAGGCAGCGCTCCCGCTCCCGCTCCCATGCGGAGCCCGGAGCCGGCCGGGGGCTGCACCAGCG
>JAHLSL010000037.1:7230696-7278432 GCA_025920805.1 Petroica traversi
CGGGGGCCGGCGGGGCGGCGTAGGGAGGCCCGGGCTGGAAGCGCCCCCGGAGCCTCGGGACGCGGAGGGCAAAGCGCGGGCATGTGTGGTAATGTAACGCTTGTTCTTTTCAGTTACCGTTTTAATTCCGAATTAACCGGTGCTATCTGATACATTCAGAAGTAACGTACTGTGGAGTTGTAGAACTTGATGAACTTGATGCTGTGAACGGCATAATTTTCGGGTAGCTAGGGTTCGCGTGAATGAATATTTCTGGTTTAAAAAAAAAAGTAAAATGTCTTTTGAGGTTAAAAACAATGCAGAGGTAAATTTAGTGCTATGTGATGTGTTCTGGGGTTATTGTGTTTAACATTAAATACAGAAGAACCTGAAGGAGTGTAGTCTAATGAATGCAGCACGTAGTTGGAGGGTAAAACTTCATTGCTAACCGGAGTTTTTCTGGTACTGAGTCTTAGGTTGTTTTGCTGCTTTCGGGTTCTGTAAAGCTAAACTGATGTGCAGTGGGACAGCTTGAGGATTAGCAGAAGTATTTGTAAATTATTTTAATAATTTGAAGCTCTATTTAAATGCTAGCTGCTGTGTGCTTAATACAGGTGTATTACGTGTAGGTTTTCTTAGCCAGTGGGAAAACAATGAATATACAGCTCAATTCTTTCAGCCGACTTCAGTTGTACCTGTTGTGTATTTACAGTTGAGCTGTTCTTGCCTCCTGAGTTCTGTTTCTAGGAGAGTGCACTGTAAGTTTGGGGACACTCTTTTATGTCAGCAGCTGTGTGACTCCAGCCATGGGCTTCAATGTGTTTCCCTCACATTGGTTCTTGTGTGCTGTGGGTCATGAGGAGCATTCCTGTATTAAAAAAGGATAGTTAAGGTTTTGGCCATAGGCATAATTAAATTTAACATAAATAATGCAGGTTCAGTGATGGAACAGTAGTGGAATTAAGACCACCATGGTTTTTCTCTGTCTTGCCTTAAAAGTTATTTAAAGCGTGTTTTCTTTTTCTTCCCCTTAGCAGGTGGGAAGAATGAAAGGAAGGGGGAATGAAAGGATGTTGAACCTTTTTGTTTGGCTGTATGATGGAAGGAAACAGGACGGAGAACCTCTGCAATAGATCGTTGGGATGGCTTCAGAGACAAGAGAATGATGCTAAGCCATGGCTCTGGAAACTTTCTAATTGCTTTTCTGCTGCTGAGAAGGCTTTGCCTTGTAGTGCTAAAACGGTAATTTCTGCCTTCCCCGAGGGGATGTTTGTGGGGGTGGCTGACTCCAGTGGTGTTACTGGCTGAAGGGGAGAGGGGAGGGGAGGAAGAGGAGGCAGCAGTTACCAAGGTAAGTACAAAACCTGCCTGGGCATTGGGGGCCTTCAGTTGTGTTTGCAGCCCTCTCACTGGTGTTGGTGAGAATGGGCAAGGTGCTTTGCTTGTTAGGTTTTACTCACCACAGCTGTTTGGGGTAATGCAACTGGCTGCCTGCAAGGTGTGTAAGGAGCTTCTGGGGAGCTCTGCCAAGTTATTTCTGAAGAGTAGATTAGGGAGGTCATGCTTCCAGTTTATCTGTTTAGTTTGGAGGCAGATTTATTTCTCTGAATTATTATTGTATAGTAGCTGCAGAAGTTGTCAATAGTATTCTTCGTCATGTCTTACTTTTTCCTTGTTTCCATTTCTTTAAATGTTCCTTTTCTGTAATGTACATAATTCTATACATTTAAGATGCAAAGGGCTAAGGATTAGAACTTAATTAGGTACTTGAGCAAGTCGGCTCCAACCCTTAAGTAACACTCATTCAGTCACATTTAATCTGACTTTAAGAAAAGACAACAGAAGTGGATGAGCATGTTGCCCCTTTCATGCGTTGGGGTTTAGGGAGGGAGCTGCCATAAAATCTGGAATTGAGTATATAAATCAGTTCCAGACAGATTTTTGGCAGCGTTTATCTTTGTGTGATGCAGCATCAAGTAGAGAGGAATGGTTTTCAACTTGAATAATTAATTACTCATTCCTGAGTAGTAGAAAATGCATTAAATTCAATTTGGAAAATAAAAGTTGTTCAAAAGTGGCAGTGTTCTGTGCAAGTTACCTCTACTGATCTTGACTATTCTGTACTTTTCTTAATCTTGCTTGGTTTTCACTGCTGGCATTTTAGAAGACTCTCTCTGTCTGTGCCTTAGTCTGTGCATCTTGATAGCTTAAATCAGAGTAGACAAAACCACTTAGTTGTTGTGAAACTTTAGCCTTCTTTGCCCTGTGCTATATTACCTGCTTAATGTGACTTCTAATTTTTTTTAGGTAATACTCTTTTAATACATTACTTTCACAATTTTAATACAATTTAAAAATCTGTATCCAAACTAAAATATGATTGCTTACATGTCTGCAAATTGAGGGTTTGTCACATCCATTTGTGTTTGTTCTTACAGGAAATAGGGATCTCTCAGCCTAAGCCTAATCAGTTTTCTGATTCTGCTTTATAGACTCATTGCTATTTGGTTTATAGCTCTTTGGGTTTGTTGCTTCAAAAATCCACTGTTACCAGTATACCTAAGGCACATGTAACTGGCAGGGTTCTCTTAATATTTAGCATGTTCAATCAGTAAGGTAATAGTAGTCATAAAGGTAGCATTTTAACACATAGTAGTTAAGAATAGTAGCAGTAGTCCAAGAATACATGCTTATTACCTTATAAAACTGTTTTATTCATGTACATGAATGTAACTGAGCTTTCATTTTCCAGAAAGATTACATGGAGAACAAGAAGGCTGCTGTAGAATTGAAGGATGCTTCATCTCCTCGTGCTGGCTCTAAATTGTTTCCAGCAGTGCCGCTTCCTGATGTTCATCCTCTTCAGCAACAGCAATTACAGCTTTCCCCTGGCCCCAAAGTAAGCTGCTGTGCTCATGGCTCTGACTCTTCCTGTACTCCACAAATGCATTGTGGTGGTGGTGGTGGTGGGAACCTGATTCACCCTGGCACAATATTAGACTCAAAAAGCTCTGGGACAATAACTTGTCAGGTAGGGTCAGGATTTGCTTATCAGTCTGCATCTTCACTGAAGAACCCTCCAGCTCGAAGCAATTTGGCAGGAATTTCCAGTGAGTTCTCTGGCATGTGCGTAGAAAACAGTGTCTCTTCCTGTCAGCATCTGGCCTGTTGTGGAAAGCTCCATTTCCAGCCCTGTCACAGTAACGTGCACAAGCTGCATCAGTTCCCAGCCCTGCAGAGCTGCTCCTCCTCTGGCTATTTCCCCTGTCCCGAGTTCACCACTGGGGCCGCGGGGCACTTGGACGAGCACCTTGCACAGCCGGAGCTGCCACGCGTGTGCGCCAACCCTCTGCACCTCAGCGTGGTGCCCCCCGTGTGTCTGAAGGGCTCTCACTACTGCACTGACTGCTTGAGCAAGGTTTGTACACCCCCCTCTTTCTCCTATCCTACTGTGGTGTCTGTTGAAATTGTGTAACTTGAGCAAGGCGCCAGCTCCTGGGGGTGCAGCTGGCATCCCCATAGCTGGTGATGCACAGTCCAGATGTGCAGGCAGCCTTTTGGAAGCTGGGCTCTTTCTGAGGTAACATTCAGTGCAATAGGAAGACAAAAGCGCTATCACAGCATTCAGCCTACAAGGGGTCTGTAATGTACTCGAGTTTTAACGTCTTTCAAATCTAGTCATCTCTTCTTTACAGCTCCAATTAAACTGTTCCATGGTAGGGACTCTGTGAAAAGGCTAACAACAGTTAAGATGTACCCTTGGGCAGCTGATCAATAAAGAGCCATTTGTAAGTCAGGCAATATGTCTTATGCTACAAGGATATTCTAGTCTTGGTTTGGTTGGATAGATCTTAGTTCAGTCTTCCCAAATTTGCTATTTATACTTTAGTAGCAACTTAGTAAAATTTAGAACTTACTAGAACTGTGCTTGAATATTACTAGGAATATTAGAAATAGTATACTCAACTTTGCAAGATGTATTATGTAAACTTCTAAGTTAAAGTTTCCAATATAAGAGTGAAATGTCACTTTAATGAACTAAATGGTGAATTCAATATGTTTGGAATTGTCTCACCACCGACTCTTCATGTGCAGGTTTTGTGTATTAGGTCTCTGTTTTCTGTTGGTTCTTTTTTAAATGATGCATATTAGTACCGCTTAAAGGTGGCCTGTTTTGATATGTTGAGCTTTGTAGAGTCTTTTCTTGCGTTTGGAAATCTAAAGCTGAATGTGCTGGGATAGAAGCTTCCTTCATGCTGTCATGTTGTTAATTAGCTTTGCGGAGCACATCTGAACTGGCATTTGGTGCAGGAGGGAAACTTGAGTGTTTCTAGCATGGAATAGCTTGTGTTAATATTGTATACTAAGTGAACGTGTATTCTGAAAAATTGTCCCCACAGCCAACCAGAAACAGCCTAGTTGATGCTGCTAAAATCTGGCCAAATATTCCTCCTCCAAGTGCACAGACTGCACCTGTTCCTATCCCAATCTGTAATGGCTGTGGAACCAAAGGAACAGGAAACGAGAAGAGTTTGATACTGGCAAGCAGCCTTGGCAAATCACCACAGAAATATGGTAAACCACATTTGTTTAAAACTTCCATCTAATGGATGTTCTCCTTTTAGATACTGTTGCATAGCAGGAGTTCTCTTAAATTGCACTATTATCTAGAAACTTCTGTATAGTCATAGAAGATTAAACAGTAAAAAGACCTTGTCTCTGTTTTGAAATTCATTGCATGGTTTTGCATGTTTTGACTACTCAGTTAACTTACTGTATTGTTTGCATAGAGTTTTGATTTATTTTTACTGTTTTAAGAACTAGAAAGAAAAGTTCTGTGGACTGGGAAGCTATTTTGTTCTGGTGATGTAGAAAGAAATTATCTTCAGCCATGTTTGAAAAGCATAGTCTAGTGTCTGTTATCACTCTGTTCGCAGTAAAGGTATAACATTTATAATTACAGGATAGCTTTCTCAAGTTCTTAAGAGGAAAATACTTGGAAATAATTTCATGGTCTTTCTACAATGTTAGTACTGCTTCAACTACAAAATCATATCTAATGTTAAAGTTATAAACTTTTTTAAAAAGTCACAGAATATTAAGAAAGTAAAACGCAAACTTGTGTTCCTGGGCATGTTATTCATAAGGATGCCTGTGTGCAAAGATCATGGTATGCTAAGTTTAACATTTTCAGTATTTGAAGATAAAAATGAGCTGTGTTCTTATGCCTACACAGGGTCCCCAGAAGTTGCAATAACAGGCCAAGTTCTGGAAAACTTGCCCCCCATTGGAGTGTTCTGGGATATTGAGAACTGCTCAGTTCCCTCTGGCCGTTCAGCTATAGCAGTTGTGCAGAGGATTCGGGAGAAGTTCTTTAAAGGTCACAGAGAGGCAGAATTCATCTGTGTGTGTGACATCAGTAAAGAAAATAAAGAAGTTATTCAGGAGCTAAACAACTGCCAGGTATCCCACAAGCACCAGCTTGGTGGTCTTGCTTGAGAATTTGTGTACTTTGAGTGTGCTGAGAGTGATTCGCATTCATTATTAAAGCTTTGTTTGCTTCTGTGGGTTTAGTCCATCTTTAGTTTATGGCTGGGGTCTCTAATGCTGATTTCTCTTATTTTTGCTGCTGTGGTACTTTCTAAAAGTGAATCTGCATTCTGTCATCTGTAGGTAACTGGTTTAGCTTTAGTTCTAGTGTTCACAAGAGTGTCTCTATCTCATCCAGTAAAATGTGGTGCTGGAGTTTTTGTTATCCTTCAAATCGTTGACTAAATGATTAACCTAAAAGGATTCTAACTCTGAAGTTAACTTTTTTACTTTGTTAATAAACACTGTGCTGATTGTTAAGGACACCTGTAGAGTAGTGGTATTGATTGGAGCAGCTTTAACACTACATATATTTTCCATCAATACCTTCTGTTCCTTGATATTTGTTAAAACTTTTTGTGCTGGTTTCTATGCCAGAAACTTCCACCCTCTAAATTGCAGATATGATAACAAATTGATAGTTTTTTTTGGAATGTTTTTGAGGTGTATGAATTGTGATCCGTAACACAGAAGAGCAGAGGTCACCCCAAAGACATTGCTGAACAACTGGAGTTGAACTTACTGCTTTGTGATCCCTATGTGTTCTATTTCATGCATGTGTGCATTAATTTACCTAAATTAGAAGTGCATGCAAGAGCTTCTATTTTTTTTTTCATTCAAGAAAGCCCAGTTCACATTGAAGCTTTTCTTCAGAGTATATCTGTGTATTTCCACAGGTGACTGTTGCACACATCAACGCTACAGCCAAGAATGCTGCTGATGACAAACTCAGGCAGAGTCTGAGGAGATTTGCTGATACACACACTGCACCTGCCACTGTGGTTCTTGTGTCAAGTAAGTGTTTGTGGTACTCAGTTTGTGGTATTCAGTTCCTCTCTTCCATAGTATTTTTGCATATGGCAGTGTGCTGATTTCCAAGGGTGGTGTTTAGAACCAGCTTTAACTGAACTGCTGAAGAATTCTTAATGTCAGTGGCAGCAAAGGAAAAGCAGGGACAGTAAGATGAGAACTTGGCTCAGTTCAGTCACTGTTATGGTTTGATGCCTTTTTGAGTGTCAGTAGGTATGTGTGTGACTACTGTCTAAAGTTAGCTTCAGCAGGAAGCTCATAAATTAAAAGTCATGGAGTTGTATTCATGGGCTGAGCAAAATGTATTTGTTTTTAATTCTTGTAACAGCATAATATGCAGTTAAATCTGCAGTCCACTCAACTACTGAATTGCCATGTGCTGGCCTTGGGTTTCTCCCTAAGCTAAACAAATGCTTGCTATAGAAATACCCAGTACCATTCCAATACCCTGCTGATTAATTGCTATGAGCTGCTGTTAAAAGGAAGCCCTTGTCTTGAGCCTGAATGTGAACTGCTGATTTAAATAATGTCTGAGAAGCCTTGTAGCTGTTGGTACTTTTTCATTGGAAATTTCCAATGATAAATAGAACTTGCTGAGTGAGACTTGTGGGTTTGCTTCTTCAACCAGATTTTTAGGATTTTCAAGTGTTTCCTTGCCTATTTTGATTTTTCCCCTCCAGCGGACGTGAACTTTGCTTTGGAACTGAGTGACTTGAGACATCGACACGGTTTCCGAATCATTTTGGTCCATAAAAACCAAGCTTCAGAAGCACTCTTACATCATGCCCATGAGCTTATTTGTTTTGAAGAATTTATTTCAGACTTGCCACCAAGGTTACCACTGAAAATGCCGGTAAAGATTTTAAATTTTGGCGCAGTAGTCATTTCCAAGTGTCAAATTGAAGTTTTTGTTGTAATTTAGGAGGAGAGCAGGCTGAAGGGGAATGATGGCTGCTGTGTATTTGGCCACTGTCTCTATTTCAGTTACTGCCATGTGACTGTTTGCTTTCTGCTTTTAGGCAGAAAGAATGAAATAATAAAATAAGAGTAGTTATCTAAAAAGTGAAACAGTAAAGGCACATTCTTGTCAATAAATACTTTACCAGATAATGTACCTTACATGCTTTTCTTTCTCTTGCAGAAAGTTTGAGTATGAACGTAGTTGTGCATTAAGACATCTCAGTGATGCTTTCTTAAGTTTTGAATGATTGTGTCTTTCCTTGGTTTTTTGTCTTCCTTGGTGATTCCTTCTGGATATGTTGTTGTGTGTTTGTGCAGCACTCATGACTTTTTCTTTCCTGGAAATAACTTTCTGACTATGCTTTCACATGCATGTATAGAACATACAGGTTATTGGATAGTTTACAATGGTGCTTTCTCATCTGAAGAATTGATCACGTATTGATCCATTGATCAGGGACTCTCTAGTCTATTCTAAGTTTAAATTATATTGGAGATGAAAGTTTGAGGATCTTCTTTTGTATGAGAGTTTTCCAAACAAATTGAGTGCTGCAAGAGGAATGACTTGGTGATGTTGGTGGTAGGAGGAGGGCATGGTCACGAGAACCAGTGTTAAAACTACTGGTTTTCAACCAGAGGGTGTTCAGCCTAACCAAATTCAAATCTTCCTCCCTTTTGACAGGCTTGTCACACGCTGTTGTATGTCTATAATCTGCCAACAAACAGAGACAGCAAAAGTGTCAGCAATCGCCTGAGGCGTTTGTCAGACAACTGCGGAGGGAAGGTGCTGAGCATCTCTGGGAGCAGTGCAATTCTCCGCTTCTTGAACCAGGAGAGCGCGGAACGCGCTCGGAAGCGAATGGAAAATGAAGATGTTTTTGGTAACAGGATTGTAGTGTCTTTCACTCCCAAAAACAAAGAACTCAATGAAACAAAAAGCTCCAGCTTTGTGGGAACTGACAAGGTCAAGTCTCCAAAAAAAAGTTAGCAAGAACACGAAGCTGTGCCTCCTCAACAAAGACTCCAGTGATCAGTCTGCTGGTACCAAAGGCTCTGCTGGGAAAGGATTCCAGGTTCATGGATCTGTCGTCAAACCCACAAATGTCAAAAGTTTACAAGTATTGTTGTTCTGCCTTGTTCTGTATTCTTGCTTTTCCGTGTGTTCTGGGGATTGCTTCTGTTACAGCTTTAACTTGCCAGTCCCGTTGAATGAATAACTGTAATGAGTGGTGACATTCCTGAATGAGAGCTGTGTTCATCTGCTTGGGAAGCAGAAAGTTAATGTGAGGGTGGTTCTTGTTCCCCCTCCCTGCCACATTTTTCTCAGTTTGGAAATACTGATGGTACTTGCTCTCAAATTTTTGACTTTTGCACTGGTGATGAGTAACATCTAGAGTGATCCATTTTGCTTGTTGTAAGAAGAAGTAGGGCTAGACCTACAGTGTAGCAAAACATTTCTACTAATCAACAGTCTGCTGGCTTCTGCCACAGAAGATCAAAAATCCCTTGTTATGAAATACCAGTGAAAACACTGTTAAAGAAAATGGTCAGTCACCTAGCCTCCCATCAGAAAGCAAGCCTTCTGGCAAGGGATGTCTGATGCTTTTATGCTGACCTTTTATCTATTTCATGCAGGAGCTGTGCCGCCTTGAGTCAAAGAACATCAGTAGAAACACTGAAAACCAGCAGGAACGTTTAAGAGAGCAAATTCCTTCTCCTCAGAGTGACTCTAATGCAGCAATTGCCATGTCTCTGGCAACCAAAAAAATGGGAGCAGGAGAATCATCCTCCAAAAATAGTCAGAAGTATGTTTAAAAAAAAAATATGTTGATGTTAGTTACGTATTTTTAATGTAAATTCTGTAACATAATGTTTTTTCTTTTTCTTATATATATTTGTAAATAGAAAGGAGACCTCTGCTTCCAGGAGCATTACCAATTCCCCTGTAGATAAAAAAGATAAAGATGAAACTGTATTTCAGGTCAGCTATCCCTCTGCTTTCAGTAAGCTGACGGCCTCAAGACAGCTCAGTCCTTTGCTCATGTCTCAGAGCTGCTGGTCATCTCGGTAAGTGTCTGTCTGTCTGTCTTGGGAGGGGAGGTGGCACTTCACGAATACATACATTGATTATTCACATCTTATTTGTTTGTGCTGGAATTTGTTTCGCCTGCACACACATAGTAGGAAAATCCCTTTTAAGTGCTGTATTTATGCCTCTGACCTGTATCTGTTATCTGATTTTGAGATGTATATATTGTGCAGTTACTTCAGCTCATAAATATTTTTCTTTTCCCTAGGAGTATGTCTCCCAACCTTTCAAACAGATCATCTCCACTCACATTTAACGTCGTGAATCACACCAGTGGTACAGACTGCCCTGATCCTTTTGCAAATGGTGCAGACATTCAGATCAGCAACATAGATTACAGATTGTCCAGAAAAGAGTTGCAGCAAAATTTACAAGATATCTTCTCAAGACATGGCAAGGTAAGCTCTCAATTTCTTTTATTAAATCTCGTTTTTAAATACTTCCTGTTTATTTAGGGGTGTGTTTGTGGTTTAGGCTCAGATGAGCAGAAATAGAAAGGTATTGGAGCAAGGCTTCTAAACCTTGTTAAAAGGATGGATTGTGTGGCCTTTTTTTTTCTTTAAGAGGACCAGATAACCACTTGTACTAGGTTTTTAATTTGTGTGTGGTCTTAATAGATCTAGTATTCTGAGGTTTGGTAAAATTCTTACTAAGTGGCTCATTAGTATGTAAGAATGAGATTTAAGCTTTAACAGGATAACCTTTTTAAGCTGTAGAGCCGAATTCCTAATGTCAGCTTAAAAATCACAGTGAAAACTGCTTTGAGTCAGAAGTGATCAAAAGCATGGGAAGTGTGAATTGGTAAAAAGCAATTATGGCAGGTGAGGTCAGTGGTCCTATTTCTGTCTGATCAGTGGATGGCATTTGTCTGACATAATCTTTACATGGGAAGATGGTGCTTGTGTTAATGAAATACCATGGGCTTGCCTTAGTCCAGGATCACTGTGCTTGGCTCTTGTTTGCATTGCCCTGGTGGCCATGGTTCATCACACTCCTTTCCCTTTTGTGTTGTATTTGGCTCTTGGCCAAAGCAAGACCCTGCTCTAGTGGTGACTTGCCTTGGGTTAATGTTTTGGTGTGAATGCATGATGTGTTTTCTTCTTCTCAGGTAAAAAGTGTGGAGCTGAGTCCTCACACAGACTACCAGCTGAAGGCTATGGTTCAGATGGAAAATCTGCAAGAAGCCATCAGTGCTGTCAACAGTCTGCACAGATACAAAATTGGCAGTAAGAGGATCCAGGTCTCATTAGCAACGGGAGCTGCTAGTAAATCACTCTCTCTACTTAGGTAATAAGCACTTTGGCATCTTCTTAATTGTCCTAGCATGTATTAGTGGCTGAGAGATTCTTTAAAATACTGCTTAAAGGGATAAGAGGAGAGTAAACTAAAATCTATTGTATGACCTGATGAATGTGTTAAATACAACTAGGCTGGTTTTTAGTTTAGTGTTTCTGCACTGCTTCTATTTTAAGTTGCATCTGAAGACTCTAGATCTCTGTTTAAGAGGGTTTAATAGCTGCACTACTATTCTTGCCTTTAACCTTTAACTTCATTTGTGCAGCTGAGTTAAGATTACACTGGGCATCTTTATTTCTTCTTTCTTCCAAGAAAATGAGTTTTGTTTTTGAGGGTGGGTACAGATGAGCATGAATGAAACACCAACAGCATTTCATTTGCTACATGGAATATGATACAACTTGGGAGTACTGATACTTGTGAGAATACATGTTGGGTTTTTTCCTTATTGAAAGAAAGCATTAGGAAAAAGGTTGTCATCATTTATTCATGGAATGAAACTTGTGCTTGTGCTGTAGAGTATTCTACAATTATGTACTACTTGCCATTGTATAATTTACAGCTTTATTTCATTCTTGCCTGTTCAAAGTTTGTAATTTAATGACCAGGCTGGTAACTTCTAATTCTGCAGCTTTGTTGTTGCATTTTATAGATGCTCAGATCTCAGCACCACCTATGAAAGATGCAGCTCCTTCAGAGACATGACCTGATGAATTAACAAATACTACTACTTGCACTCCCTTCCATTCTGGCTCTATAAAAGTTGGCATTTTAGATCAGGGAGTGCACTTTATCCTTTTTTATTTATAGTTCATAAACTGCATCTGTAAATATCTCCCTAATTTACGCTGGAGTCTAACAACAGCAGATTAATTTTGTGCTAATGCTGCAAAACATCTTTTACAGCTCAGAAGCCATGTCCATTCTGCAGGATGCACCTGCTTGTTGCTTGCCTGTGTTCAAATTCACAGAAATCTATGAAAAAAAGTAAGTTCCTGGTGGTTTCCCCTCTAGGGCTTCTAAAAACAATCTGATCACATATGAATGTTTGCAGTGATTTAGAGAGAGTAACAGAGTGGAGAGTTATGAATTTTTGTTGTTAGGTGTTGCAGCATCTTTGGTATCCAGAGGCAATGATGACAAAAATGGCCTTTTTTAGAGGGTTCTACTTGCATTGTTTTTACTTGACAATTTTTATTTATTAATTGTTCTGCATTGGTTGAATAGGTTAATTACCTTAACATTTTGCATCGAATAGTTTCTAGCTTTTCCTGTTTATTAAATAAAAAGGTGGATTACAACATTATCTGTGTTTCTAAAGTGCCTTTATTTCAATGTTTCCCTTTGAGGTTTGGCCGTAAGTTAATTGTCTCAGACCTGTACAAACTGTCAGACACCGTGGCCATCCGTGACCAGGGCAGTGGGAGGCTCGTGTGCCTCCTGCCCAGCAGCCAGGCCAGACAGAGCCCCTTGGGATCCTCACAGTCACACGATGGCTCCTCAGCAAACTGCAGCCCAATAATATTTGAAGAGCTGGAGTATCACGAGCCTGTTTGTAAGCAGCATTGCCTGAATAAAGACTTTATGTAAGCTGTGTATAAAATACTATCAATCTTACAAATATTTGAACATTTATAGTGTGCAGGTTTATTAAAGTTGAGGTGTGTGTTCTCATAGTGTGCTGTAGTTCTTGCTTTATGTTTACAAGGATGTCAGGCAGAAAATTCTGAAATAGGCCAGTGGATTTTCTAGGCAGTTCTTATGGGTTGGTGTGTATAGGTAAGATGATTGTGTTCCAGCACAGGACTGAACACCTCTAATGGAAGCTGAAAGGTTCCCTGCACTCCTCTGGTTATACAAGGAGGTTATACATACTAGAGACTTCTGTTACCTGAATTTCACTGCATAATTGTAGCTGATCATTCTTCTTTGTCCTCCAGCTACATTTAGTGACTTGCTGGTTTCCTGAAGCCGTGTAATAAGTTTTTTGTGTAATTCAGCAGCTGCCAGGTTGTGCTACTCGAGCAGTTATTAGGTGATCATTGTTAACTGCCTGGTATGTGCTGCTAAAGTTTAATCTGAAAGTTTTAAGAGTTAGTAGAAATATGGTCTTCTAAATGTTTCTTCTGGAGATTTGCTCTAGCTGTATTACTTTTGGAGAAAAAAATGATGGAAGTTGGTTGTACTGTACTTCAAGTGCTATTGTCACTAGCAGCAGTATATTGTGTGCATGTAGTATAGTGTTTACCATTTGTGTGAGCAAAGATACTGTGTTAAAGCTGTGTGTAGAGTAAGCATAGAAACCTGAACCTCTTATTTTTGCAGTGAACATGAGTTTGATCCAGATTCTTATAGAATTCCTTTTGTGGTTTTGTCTCTGAAGACATTTGCTCCCCAAGTTCACAGTCTCCTACAGACACATGAGGGTACTGTGCCTTTACTAAGGTAAAGTATTTTAATTTATGTTTTTAGTGAGGTCTGATAGGTTGAAGACTTTAAAACTTTGTGGAAATTAGCTGTTTTTTATAGACTCAGTTCTTACATAAAATGGTATCTTTTATAGCAAATGAATGCACTGTGAAGCGATTACTTTAAAATTATTTAGCAAAAACAGCACCTATTTAAGATACTCATTTTATGAAGATTTGTGTCAGTAAGTTGTTGAAAACTCTTGCTCTTGAAGTGTCTCAAAATAATGTTTTTAGGACAATTATATGGTGGAATTTTAGTGCTAATGGAAGCTTTTTTTTTTCTTCCAAAGTTTTCCTGATTGTTACATGTCAGAGTTCAATGATCTTGAAATGGTGCCCGAAGGCCAAGGTGGTGTTCCCTTAGAACATCTGATTACCTGTGTTCCTGGAGTTAACATTGCCACTGCCCAAAATGGCATCAAAGTTATCAAATGGATACATAACAAACCACCACCTCCTACTGCAGGTAAATATTTCTGCTTAAAACCTTTTCTCTGGACTCAATTTTTTTATGCTAAAAATTAAGCTAATAAGTTCTGCTAATAAAATAAACACATAATTGTTAAACTTATTATAAGGAGATACTTTCAGATTGAACTTTCATTGTTATTTTTTGTTTTGCTGTGGCTTCAATCCATAAGTAAAGTGCAGTGTTTAGTGGAAGGTGCAGTAATGAGTTTTTTCTTTGCAGATCCTTGGCTTCTGCGTTCCAAGAGCCCTGTAGGAAATCCCCAGCTCATTCAGTTCAGTCGAGAAGTGATAGATCTGCTCAAAAGCCAACCCTCCTGTGTCATCCCTGTCAGCAAATTCATCCCAACCTACCACCACCACTTTGCCAAGCAGTGCCGAGTGTCTGACTATGGCTATTCCAAATTAATGGAGCTGCTGGAAGCAGTGCCTCACGTGCTGCAGGTGAGTGATGTGCTACTGGCCATTCTGAACTGGGGAACTGGAGCTGCAGCTACCTGAATTCAGGTTGCTGGTGTAGAACAGATGCTGGGCAATCACCTAGTGCCCCTTTGGAAGAGGTGGTTGACTGAACCTTGGTGGGTGCATTCTTTTCTGAGATGCTGTTTCCATGTCCTTACCAAACAACTTTTGGGGAAATTAACTTTTCGAATAAGCCTCTGGAATAAAGGTTGAAGCTACTTTTAACCTGTGGCTTTAAGCTGGGTAAGAGTTTTAAATCGATCTTTGTGCAGCATAAGAACACTGCAATTGCTGAATGCTCATGTGTTGGGCTGAGATGTGTAGTAGCTTGAAGGGATTTCTGTGAGAAGTCATGTGACCTTATTACCATTGTGATCACATTTGCTTACAACTTTGAACAAGATCTGGTTGTAGGATTTTTTAAATAACCAGATGTGCAGAAGTTGCAGTAGCATTCACGGATGAAGTATTGAATTTCTCGAGAGGATAATTCTTAGTACAGAAAGTGGGTGGCTTTGTGAGGCTGCCATTCCAGACACTGCCTCTATTACATTCTTTTTGTAGCATGCCTATACCAATACTGACTTTAAATGCTGTTTATTGAGGGTGCTCGGGGTGGATGTGAGTGACCAAATGAGATTTTCTTTCAGATTCTTGGCATGGGTTCCAAGCGCTTGTTGACGCTGACGCACAGAGCTCAGGTGAAGCGCTTCACTCAAGATCTGCTGAAGCTGCTCAAATCCCAGGCCAGTAAGCAAGTTATTGTGAGGGAATTCCTGCAGGCTTACCACTGGTAAGTTACCCTAATGAAACAAGAACTGTGCAGGGCATGTCTGTTAATGGTGATTTTAATCGTGCAAGAGGAGTCAGTACTTAAAATCTCAGTACAAAACTGGCAACTACATTGCCTTTTCATGGCAATGAGGGAGTTCAAACTTTCAATGAAAACAAAAATTAAAAGCTCTGCCCTATTTTATTCCTTCCCTTAGTACTTTAGGTTCATTTAACTTCATTGGGCTTGGAAATGGGTATTTCACTGGTTCTTGTTGAAGCCATGGCTGCAAGGTTGGATTTAAGTAAGTAGGTCATGGCACATTAAGTTGAACAGTAAAGGGAAAACTTAGTGTTAGGCTTCCTTCAGAAGGAAGTATAAAATTAATAGATTAACTGCCAGGAGTTACTTTTACTAATTTAATTGGATCTAGCAGTGGCAAAAATGAGAAGTAATACCTGTCTGGAACATTCTGCATGCTAAAAAATAGGGGTTTATTTGGGTTTTTTTAAGAACCAAGACTGGTGCTTTCTTTAATATGAAGATCAGAAAGTAATAGTTATTGTGCTTATAACAAATCATGGTATCTTAGAGCTACCTGGGATCTACCTTTGCATGTGTAGTGTTGTAAGTCATGTGCCAACAGCTCTCTCTTGGGTGTGCACTTTCCTATTTTTACTCTTGGCAAAAAGATATTATTGCCTGTTTATAAATCTACTTTATGTAGAGTCAGCACTGGCCACTTGTTGAGTAATAGTGTTTGTGAATTGTTCTTGCTCCTGAGAGATTTTGGTTAGAGAGGTGGGAACAGTAGAATATATTTTAATATATTACATCGTAGTGGGATGGGTCTCTGCCTCCTCCTGAGACCTGCTCTTGTTTAAAAGAGTGTATGGCTGTAACTATTAAGCAAATACAGACTGTTAGAAGTGTAGCCAGCTGGGGCTGTATACACAGCCCAATTATATTTTTCCTAAAGCACTTAAAACCACAGGTTGGTCTGTGCACTCTTTGTTACACTGATTGTTCACATGGCAGTAGATCTCACTTCTCTGGCTAGAATGGGTGTCTAGCTTCCCCTTTGTTTCCCAGGCTAGCATTATTGCCAATGTGAAAATTATCCTTATGTTTTGCAGGATTTAAGGCTTACTTTCTCAACTCTCAAAAAATTTACTTCTTGCCACACAGAATGCATTAATACTTGTTTGACCCACAATTTTTTAATATTTTCAGGTGTTTCTCTAAGGATTGGGATGTTACTGAGTATGGAGTGTGTGAACTGGCTGATATTATATCAGAAATTCCAGATACAACCATCTGTTTGTCACAGCAAGACAATGAAATGGTAATTTGTATTCCCAAAAGAGGTATGTCCATAAAACTTTCTTGTGCTCTTTGTAAATAGATTGTTCTTGGACTGTTCTAAAGCTTTAGTAAGTCAAATGTGTAGGAGTAACTGGGCTTTTTTTGTGTTTTTACCTATGTAACTTAGTTGCTAAGTTCTAGCAAATCAGGTATGTCATTCTCTTGAGCACTTACAATAGAACAGATAGAAAAACACGTGGCAAAAAAATCAAATAATGTTACTACTTCTGCCTGTAGTTGTGCTTTCTGTGGAATGATTAGAGAGTGGATTGTTTCCACACAGAAAATATATGGACATGTTCAGGTGTTTAAAACATTCTAAAATACTGATCTCCTGACTATTTTGGACTATTCAGTGTGTAAGCAGTAAAGGTCTCAGTGGCACAAAAAAAGAGTGACTTGGCGTAGTACATGATCATGCTGAAAACCAGCCACTGTGTTCCTTACTATACTCTGTTGCATGTTGGGATGTAGCTCTTGCTTTTTGGTTTGGTTTTTTTTTTTATTTTAGAACGTACCCAGGAGGAAATTGAAAGAACCAAGCAGTTTTCCAAGGAGGTGGTGGATCTGCTGAGGCACCAGCCCCATTTTCGAATGCCCTTCAATAAATTTATTCCTTGTTACCACCACCACTTTGGGCGTCAGTGCAAACTCGCTTACTATGGGTTTACAAAACTACTTGAACTCTTTGAAGCCATACCAGATGTCTTACTTGTAAGTTCTGAAATCAAAAACTGGACTAAAGCATTTCTCTGGAGTGTATACAACTGTTTCAGCAGGGGTTGTGTTTCTTTTCAATTTTAGTATGAGTTATAAACTCTGCACCTGTAATGTTTAGGCAGCTGTATTTAAGAAAATATTTTTATTAATGCTGTTTTGGTGAAATGGTCCATGATTTTGAGCACATTTGGGAGCCTGTGTGTTAACAAATTCAAACAAAATTTAGTGACTCAGAATTTGAGCTAAGCTTTAATAAAGTTGTGTTCAATTTGCTTTAGAAAAGGTAACTATTTAGCTGCTTTTTTGTATTTTGGAAGTTACATGGTTTTGCTTGCTGTATAAACAACTTTTGTGGTCGCAGGCAGCAAATGCCTGCCTGCAGGGCCTGGGTTTGAGCTGCAGCTTACACTTTGTTCATCCAGACTGCATCAGTCACCTCAGCAAAGTGTTCCTTGTGTTGTGTAGGTGCTGGAGTGTGGGGAGGAGAAGATTCTCACCCTGACAGAGGTGGAGCAGGTGAAGGCAGTGGCTGCCCAGCTGGTGAAGCTGCTGAGGGCACAGAAGGACAATTCCCTGCTGCTGGCAGATCTGCTGCCCGAGTACAGCAAAACGTTCGGCTACGCCCTGCGCCTGCATGACTTCGATGTCAGCTCCGTGCCTGCCCTCATGCAAAAACTCTGCCACGTGGTCAAGGTAAGCCTTTGGCCCTGGCAGTTACCTCTGGAAGGTGTGCAGGGTTGTGTGAAGGAGCTTTCTGGCCCTCAGGACGTGGCTCAATATGCGAAATGAAGTGGTGTTTCTGGTGAGCAGCATTAAGTGAGGAAGGGGGAATTCCAAAAGGGTTTTAAATGTAGTTTCTATATTCTTATGATGTTCTCTGTTCTTTTATAATCTTGCAGCATTCTCTGGGAATACTCGTGTTTATTTAGCAAATAATCAGTAAACTATTCTATTCTAGTACTGATTTTAACAGTACAAATTGGTATTTGTCCCACCTGACTTCTAACTGTGAAAAAGTGTTCCGATAGCTGTAGTAGTTTTCGGTCTTCTAATGCTTTCAGTTCCTTTACTTTTTTAGCTATGGTTTGAGACTTTGATTCTGAACGTAAACATGTAGGTTGTCTTCTGTGACAGTGGAGAAGAGAGGTTGCAATTACATGGATGTGGACACGTTGGTTTAGTTGCTCCAGTTTTGTTGATTTAGCAGCTGGTGTTAGGCTGGGGCTCAGGACCAATTGGCTTGTAACAGAGAGCAAAATCATACCTCCCACTGAGCAGAAATTGCTGCACAGCTGTACAGGCCCTATATATTTAAAGTAAATATTTCCATGTACTAAGGTGCTTAATTTTGTGTGCTTTTGGCTAGGGGAATATCAGATACAGCTATGCTCAAATAAAACCCAGCAGTACTTCTTATTTATAATCCAGTCTCTTCTGTGTCCCTAACTTCTTTCCCAATTAAATTTTCTAGGTGGTTGACACAGAATCTGGCAAGCAAATTCAGCTGATAAATAGAAAATCTCTGCGGACTCTGACTGCCCAGTTGCTGGTCTTGCTGATGTCCTGGGATGGGACATCCTTGCTCTCAGTGGAGCAGCTTAAGCAACATTATGAAACAGTTCACAGTACTTCACTTAATCCATGTGAATATGGATTTATGACCTTAACTGAACTCCTGAAGAGTCTGCCTTACTTAGTTGAGGTGGGTGAGCACCTGCCTTTCTGATGTGTTTGAAAAGCCAGTGTGTCTAGAGGCTATGGACTTGTGCACTCTAATTCTTTCTCTTTCTTTTTTTATTCTTTCTCTGCTAGGTTTTTACCAATGGTGCAGCAGAAGAATATGTGAAGCTTACAAATCTATATGTGTTTGCAAAGAATGTGAGGTCCTTACTTCACACCTACCATTATCAGCAAATTTTTCTTCACGAGTTCCCAGTAGCATACAGCAAATACACAGGAGAAGTGCTGCAGCCTAAAGCATATGGATGCAATAATTTAGAAGAGCTCTTGGGAGCAATTCCACAGGTGGGAAGAACTCAGTTTTGCACAGTTACATTGAAATTTCTGCATGGATTAAAAGTGGTTACACAACTACAGTTTCTGTTAGTTGGGGTGAATTACTGGAATAATTATCTCCTTCAGAGAAGCTCATACCAGTTGTATTTTTAATAAATTTCTGAGAAACTTGGGAAAGAAAAAGAAAATAAACCAGCACACACATTTTGGTGAAATTTTGCTTAAGAACTGTTCCAAGTAAGGCTGTAAACATCTCTGGCATCTCTGAGTGAGAGAATTGATTTTCTGTCTGCGTGAATGAATGGTTGTACAGTACTGAACCCTCATTGTGATCACAGTGCATTATTGGGTTTGGGAGTGAAGAATTCTGAGACCTTGTCAGAAGTGCCATGTTTGTGTCATCTACATATCCTAAGTGCTCTGGGATAATTTTGTGACCTAGTTTGTGGTTATAATATTTCCTTTAATTAAGCTAATCTTTGTGAAGAGTGACAAAATGGATTTTTTTTCAGCTCCATGTTTAAATATTTAGTTTCAATAATGTTTATCTAGTACTCTCTGGCACTATTGTATGCCTTTGGTGTCAGTTACTTTGAGCCATTACTTGGGTAGCGTAGTACAAATTAGCAGTGATTCAGTTTACTCTTAGAAGTCAGGTCAGTGCAAAGCTGGATGAAAGGCAGGGATAAAACACTTGGAGCTTGGCATGTGCTGATGTTCAATTCTGCTTCCTTCTTAATAGGTGGTCTGGATTAAAGGACATGGCCATAAGAGAATTGTAGTCCTGAAGAATGACATGAAAAGTAAGCCATTCAATTTTGAGCAGTATCTTTGGTTTTGGTTTGTTTTTTTTTTTTTTTAAGAAGCAGCTTGAGTAAACTAACCAAATGAACTTGCCTTTTTGTAGCTCGTTTTAGCTCACCTAGTTTTCCCCCTGCTGATCATGTAGATGATCATGGAAATCAACTCACTGACAATAATGGACATACTATGGAGACCCAAGGATCCACTTCATCAATGGAACTAAATCTAGAAAGGCCTAGCAATGGTAATGCAAAATTGATTTATATAAGAAATTTAGTGTCTTAAGGGAAATGAGCAGAGTAATTGAAGCAGCATGGGGAAAGGTGAATTAGTAAATCTGAACTTGGTAAATATGCATTTTGGCTTGAAAGCTTGTTGAACTTCTCTGAGTTTCTGGTTAGCTGCTAGTCTATAAATGTGTGTATATATATACACACTACTGCTGGGCACTGCTTCCCAGGGATGTGGGGGAAATTCAAGTCTATAGACATGAAGCTAATGAGAGAGGGGGAGTCACCAGCAGCTTCTGCCAGCAAGGTCTCCTGTATTCTGATGAGAATTTACTTAGATATTCTTGATGCAGCAAATGAATCTGAGGTTAATTAGCATTAATTAAATTAGTTTGGTGTTAGTATTTCAAATAGAGCATAGCTCTCAAATCCTCAGATTTGCATCTGGAGATGTTATGTTCACCTGTGCCAATAGGGACACCTTCTCAGCTCCCAGATTCTCTGAAGGATGTTTCCTTGTTTTTGTAGTTTCTAATCAAACAGAGCAAGAACTCCTTTGCCTCACAAACACCTCTCCTGTTGACCTCCTGTGTGAGCCAGTTCCTTCCTGCCTGCCATCCCCCCAGCTGAGACCTGATCCCGTGGTTCTTGAGTCTGCAGACCTCATTCAGTTTGAGGAACGCCCTGCACCCCTCCCAGGTAAGAGTTTGCCCCCCTATGCCACTTCAGATCAGGCTGATGAGTATTTTTTTTTTTTTGCCTAACAGTAGAGAGATTTTTTTTTTTTACAAGAGCAGAGCCTCAGTAAATTGAGTTGTCCTATTTATTTTAGAGATAATGATTTTAACAGAAGAAGAAAAACGAAAAATTGTTACCACAGCTGAAGAAAAGCTGATCTCTGGTTCTGTGGTGTCTGACACCACAGAGAATGCTTCAGTGCCTCCCTGTCAGTCCTCTGAAACCCAAGTAAACAAAGAAGCAACGGACAGCCCAGCCAAAAAGCAACACAAAAACAAGGTCAAATTGGCAGCAAACTTCTCACTTGCACCTGTAACCAAGCTTTAACTCTTTCTTTTTAGTGTGAAAGACAAATACCTATGGACTGTGCACAAAGTCAAGCTGTTTGCTAGCCCATGTATATTTTAATGGAAAACCTAAAGGAATTAATTTGTATTTAATGTATTCTGTGAAGATTTTGTTCCTTTTACACTGAACACAGCTGTTAGCAGAGCAGATTTTTTTCTATTATTTTGAAAAAAAATCTGGCATTTGTTAAATTATTCTTAAATTTTACAGTTTTTCGTAAGCGTGTTCAGTAAAAGCAAAATATTAATTCAACAAATGTGGAACAGATTTTATTTTCTTTAAGCCTTGTTGGTGATGTAATCATACATGTAGCATATTGTATTCTATAGGCTGTTGCTTACTGGTATTGTTTCAGACAGTATTAATGAAATGCATGATTTGTCTTTCAAAAGCCTGTTGAGAAATTTTAACTCGCTGACCTGGGATGACAAGAGTGAGGGGAGCTGATTGTCCTTCAGAGGGGAAACTTGTTCTCGGACCTTTCAGGTGACTTGTTACTGCACTGGAAATGCTTGTCTAAAGATGTCTGTAGAAGGTTATGTGGGCCTTGTTAAAACTTGTTTTAAATGTTTTTTCCTGTAGCTTTCAGTTCCATTTAGGAGCTTTCTCGGACACTGATGCTTTAAGCTTCCCTCATATTTAGTTTGTCTGGCATGGGTTTGGTTAAGGAAAGGACTGTTGATGTCATGAGTGTAAGATACAGACACACACATTTTCATTGTGTCTAGAAATGAAGTTAGGATGATTCTGATATTTCTGAAATATGCATCTAATGCATAAATTACAGATAATGGAGCAGGTCTTATTTAAATGGTTGGTGATGGAAGGTATTGATGCTATTTCCACCTGTAAGGAAAGTTCTAGCTACATGTGGAAATGCCAAGGTTGTTCTGCTTAACCTTGTTTTCTATTTTTAAGCATGTTCAGGAAATGGGAAGCTTGTTCTTTGATGTGCTGTCTTTTAGCTGTGTCTGTTTTTATTCTAAGACTTACTCCTAGTGTTGGCAGCTTTTTGAATTTGTGGTATCTTGCGTTGGCTTTTGCAAGGGCCAGCTTTGGGAGAGAGGTGAAGTCAGTGGATGACCTTAACTCTAGTTAGCAGAACTGTCCAGTGTGTGAGACTTTCTACCCATTCTGGGTAACCATGGCATTTACAATGGGTTGTATTTGCCAGGCAGCAAATCAATTGCTTGTAGTATTGAAAGAACCTATACTAGAAGTTTTCCACTGGCCCACTGAGTATTTTTTAATGGATTCTATTGTAATATGCAAGAGATGGAATGCAGGCTCTAATTTTTCAGCCAGCAGCAGGAAATGCCACTGGACAATGGCTATGGACAGAATTTTACTAGTCAGATTTTGTTATAAAATCTTTTATATTTAGGCAAGTATTGCCAGTAGTGAGTTTATAGCCATTGTAAGTGCAAAGAAACACTGGGAAGTTTTTCTCAGCATTACGGCACAGTATTTTCAGTCCACAGTAAACCTCTACAGACATCTGTTACAGAAGAAGAAATTTAGAAGTAAACTTTCTTGGAATGTTTTTAATGAGTTAAATGCAAGAAAATCTGAGTTCACCTGAACTTTGATAAGGTTGACAGTGATCAGTCTAGACCTTTGTTTCAGAAGAGCATGCATTGGAGAAGAGACCAGTCTGCAATTGTATTTTCATGAGATGCAGCTACAAGTCATTTGGAGTACTAAAGAAAACCAGGATTTTGCTTCAGAGGAAAACATGGTGTTTATCCAAGTAATGTGGTGGTTAGACCACATAGGGAGATCAGCATATCTTATCTGGATTCATGTGTGATTCTGCTGAAATTGCTGTTTGAAAGTAATAGAATAATACTTTTGAGAAGTTGTGTTCATAGTGTAACAAAATAGCTAATTGAATTGCAATATATTTTTTTATCCAAAGGGTTAAATGAATGATGTGACTTACAGATTTAAAAGCATTGCAACCATGAAATTCTTTAATTTAGCAAATAAATGTACTACTTCAGGTTCAAGTTTGTTTAAAAGAAAAATGTCACTGAAGCCCTCAATTCATGCACTATTTTTTTTTCTTGGAATGGGCGAGAGAAGAAAGACTTCTTTTCTTAGCTGTCTACTTTGTTTGGACACTTTCTTTTGTGGCTCAAGTGCTGTTTTGTGTGTTGGGACCAAACAGTTGTCAATAAAATTTTCAAGCAAGCATAACTCTTGTCCTTGTCTGAAGACCTGGGAGGGAAAAAACCAAAACAAACCAGCCTGCCCTTGAATACTTAACTTGCTATCATGTTAAATTTAATTATTGGCATAGAAGAAAGAGCTGGGCTTTAGTGAAGAACAAGAAACACCATAAATTCTGGAGAATGAGGCTTTTTCCCAATTTTTGCAATGGAGGTGTTTGCAGATGCAGTTAGTGTCTCTTCCTGCTTTGATGCCGGAATGATTTTTGTCTTTTCTTTTATACCCCTTTTACATGGTTCTCTGTATCCACAAGTATCAGCAGTATGCACACTTGCAACCTTTTACTTAGTTTAGTGCTCAGTGTTTTGTAAGTGTTCTGCAGGCCTGAGACTGAACAGCCCAGAGCTGCAGAGCCAGGGACACCAAACATTCCTACTATCTCAGGAACCCAAGGTCTCCTGGCAGGAGGATTCTGTAAACTCAGGGTTAGCCCACCCCAACCTCATTATTGGGCCCCCTTGTTAGATCTGCTAATGTGTAAAGTCTATAACTGGTGTGTATGATTGGCGGGGGAGGGCTTTTTGCCACACTTCACCTGGTTGAAGTGGATGCACTGAACAGGATACTGAGGTAAAGACCCCAACCCCTCTAACTGTGTCTAGCTTCATTTTCCTAACACCAGGAAAAAGGCATCAGCTCCTCATGCAATGTCATGTGTAGGATTTATTTGAAAAGAAGCTGTGCTGTGTATCAGCCTAAGGAGAAAAATGGGGAAGGGAGTGTAAATTGAGTTGTATGTCAGGTGTTCCTCCTCAGTGTGTCTCCCTTCGAAATGTTAAATTTGTTGCAAATAAGGTCATGTGAACGTTAAAGAGTCACTTTTGAGTTATAATAGCTTTGTTTTCCTTGAAGATGGTAATTATCCAGGATCTACAAATATAGCAAATTTCTTTCACTGGAGTGTTTTCAAAATCTTAATGAAATAAAAAAAGGTAACTAAACTGAAGTGTTTTGTCATCTCACAGCTTCATGGACAAAAGTCCAAAATGTAAAGAGTTGGATGAGCTGCTCCTGACTTTCTCTTTTTTTGGGGGAGGTTTGTTTGGGTTTGGGGTTTTTTTGTTTGTTTTATGGCATATTCTTTCTCAACAGAACTGTAAAGTGGAGTCTATTAAGTAAATATCAGGCCTGCTGCAGATAAGCAATCCTTTGACCTTACAGAGCACTTGTTCAGTAAACCATTTTAAAGTAACTACCTAAAAAACTTACTGGAAAGCTCTTCATAAACAGTGTAATTAATACCCCTCTTGAAAATAATGAATATTTCTCTTGGAAAGGAGGAATAGAAGGTTTATAAAAACTTCCTAGAGCAGCACCACAAACCCTATAATCACCACTATGTAATTCTGTTTTTCAGTAGTTGTGAATGTTTTTAAGTACATGAATGAGTAAAATCCCTCATACTGCCTCTGTGATTACCTTCAAAAGATGAGTTGGATTTTAAATGCTGCTTTGGTTTTGTGCTGCAAACATTCCCACTTCTTTCCATCTCGTTTAAGCCATCTGTTTTAAGTTAGTAAAAAGGTCATGATGGAAAGGACTTCCATTTTTTCCTAAAATTAATATGGCTTGTTTTGCCTGCCATGATGTAAAAGGAGCGACTAGTTTATGGTGAGCTATGGTTTAACTCCTATTTATAGTTTTTTCTAGTAAGCATTACTTTTAATGCTGTATTCCTTCCTGTTTGACTATTTTTGTTTAGTATTACCTAAATAGATAAAGACAGAAAAAAATCCTAATTAAAGTGATTATTAAAATGGTTTGTAGTGCTAGATGTATGCTACAGAAAGCAGATTGGTCTAAACAGAGAATGCCATTTTACAAGAAAGTTCTGAAATGCTACTTCAGGATGTTACTTGAGCATTTTTGACATGACTGTCAAAGCACTATTATATGTCATGCCATGGCTCAAGTTTCAAGTCAGTCTTTCAGTTATTGAATTTGAAAGTGAAGAATTGCATCCTGCCAGAGGAGCTGTTTTGAGTCATGAAGGAAAAAAACAACAAACTCCTCTGTTGTAGATGGGATGAGGTAATTGGCTGCAAGAAACTTGATATTGGCTGCAGTCATGGCCTCTGCTTTTGTGATCAATTCTGTTAAACTCCTCTGATCTCTGCAACTGATGAGAATTACTTTTCAAGTATCAGTTTAAACATCTCTTGGTCTCTTTCCACAATTATTTCAATCTCCCATGAAGTGTTGTTGCAGAAAACTGCCTCTCATTAAGAAACAAAGGCTGTAAAGAAACCAAAGGTGAGGGGAGATCTGTGAGCCACCTGCTAACTCATTTCTGAGACCACGCTGCTGCCAAGGCTCTCAGGATCCAGGCTCAGGTGTTCTCAGGAATGTGTGTGCACATGGAAAGGAGAGATTTTGGCCTTCAAGTAATATTTTTATATGATCCTCTTTGCAAGGAGCCAGTTTGCCTGGGTGTTTGTAGGATGGATGTGAAACAAGATGGGCTCTGATGACAATAGTAGCGTTTATGCTGGGGTGCAGTAGGATTTTTTGTCCACGTCAATCACACGACTGCCCTTCTGGCTTGGCAATTCTTTGTATACTCAGATATGTTAGGACCCATATTCTAAGTATAAGGCTGGGAACTGTCTAGTCTGTGCAGGGCTCTGGGCTATAGTGAGGTTCCAGAATCATCTAGGAGCATAATGAGATCAGCTTTTTTGGTGGGTTTTCCATCTTTTCAGTGAGAAAATCCTTTATTTCATCCCACTCCACTACTAACTTTTCCTTCAGTAATAGGCAGAAACAAGTGCTTAGTATAACACAGCAGCTTAGTTTATTTGGAAATATGTTTAACTTGGAAGAGATTCAGTAGGCCTAGGGGAAGGTACAAGAGAACCATTTGCTGGTGGAATTGGTGAGTTGTACAAATAGCACTTCAGCACTTTTGTTTTCCTCAGTAGACCAAGATCCTGTCCTGAACAGAGTCATTTACCAGAGTGTGTCAAATCCACCTTACATGTTCTTCCACATATTTTTCCTTTTCCAATGCCTTGCCTTCTTTCTGAAGTGATAAACAGCCAGGATTTCCACAAGAGATGCTTCAGTCAATCACTGTCCCTCTCTGCAGACAGTGACTGATATCTGAAAATCAACTCTGAAATGATGCCAGTTACTCCATATAGTCACCTAAAGGTACTTGTCTGATACTCAGCTGAATTTATATATGGGAGTTGTACAATGTGTCGTGCTCACAGGATCATGGAAGTTACAAAGCCCCTGGTTGTTCTTGGGATATTTAGTGATTTCGTCTGGTTTTTAAAAATAAGGGTCAAGATTTTTACACTTAATTCCTTCACAAGTTTGTTTAATTAGAGCTATTAGATTTGACATCAGCCATAAGGGCTCTGCTGTGCTCTAGACAGGCAACACTAAACCAGTGTTGAACACAGTTGAGAATCTGACCTTGCAGTCTAAAAAATCCAGTACTTTATTGCTAAGCAGCATCACTAACCCACTCTGAAGGAACCACTGGTGCACTGCAGGCAGGCTGTTCAAACCCACCCAAATAAACACAGAAATGAAGCATTTGCTAATTAAAAACAAAAACTGGCATACAGAAAACCTTCCAGCTGAGCCAAGCTAGAACTTCTGAAAATGAAGTTCACTCTCGTTAACACTGCTGGAGTTCAAGTCCCTTTGGGGCACTGGCTGCCAGTGCTTAACTGTATGAATATTGCACATTCCCACTTGCTGTGTTTCTTCTTGGTTTTAATTAAAGGAGATGGCTCTGTAGCCTTGTCAGGAATGTTGCTTCCCAGGAATGTCTAACTCTGTTTCTTGCTGATGAAATTTTTTCACGGAAACCTCCATCATACTCACTTCACTTTATTCCCAAGGGACTGTGGATTCTGGGCAGCCTGCAGGGATCACCCCAATCATCAGCACAGCCTGGGTTAAACACTGACCTGCACAAGTCACCTTGGGCCTTAAAAACCAAGTGCAAAGTCCTTCTGGACCCTTTATTACTGACATGCACAGCTGATCCCCCTAAACCTTAAAGTTTGGCTTTTTCCCTGACTTCCACTTGCCTTTATTAATGACCCTGAACATCTCCTCTTGTCTTAAGATACTGACAGTTCCTGGTACCTTAACTGGCCACATGCAAGAGGCTGTGGAATTTTACAGAAGCCAATGGGTGTTTCTTTCCCTCCAGTGTGTATTTCTCACCCCTAAATCAGTTTTGAATGTTCACAGGTGGCATGCAGGGTCCAACCCACACAGGTTCAGATTTTAACAGCTACAGAGCTTAATGTGGTATTGTACATCTCAACAAGGAAGCAATAACTATGAGAGTCAGCCTTTGTCCTCTTTCCTGCATCTTTGGTCAAAGTAATTAAAGTGCTTCATGTCTTAGTGGAAACCTTTTGTGTTTTTTCCTCTCTAATCCTTAAAACTTAAGGTACTTAGTGACGTTGGTTCTTTGTCTCAAGTGAGTCTGCCATACTGAAATTATTCTGGAAATGCAAGTGGTTTTCATCAACTCAGTCAGTGCTAGGGATTAGGTTTTATTTGTATAAGAATATTCTGAATTACTTTAGATGGTGTCTATTGCCTTCAAACTTAAATAAGATACTTTTTCTCTCTAAAAAAATAACTGTTTATCCTTTTGGGGTAACTGCTGCTAATTTTATCTCCTTTCCTATACTGTGGTTCCTTGGTATATAAGCACACACTTCACTTAGCTGGCTTCACAAAATGGAAGTTCCTCTTGTAAAGCTTTATTTTAGGAACTTTTTGCTATCTTTTGTTATTTCTAAGCCTGAGATTGTCACACTAGATCCATGTACAGTTATTTTACTATTTACACCTATCACAGTACATTTATATGGAATACCATCACACAGACAAACCAGCTACTGACAGCTAATATAAATATTAGATTCCACAAGGCTTAATCTGCATAGAGACCAGAAACACACTTAATGGTGAAACACAGATAAGAATTTCTGTATTTCCCTTAATTTTAAACCCATTTTGAATAGAATGTGATCTTCCTGCCACAAATACCTACTTCTGTATTTGTATATTTGTCTTGTGGCCAATTTGTCTTGGGTGGCTTGTGTCTTCCTGTGCTTGATAGTTTATATTTCTTGTGGTCATAAAATATACAATTAATACTTGCTTTAAGCATGGTTTCAATATTAGTTAAATTTTGTCTTCTATTCTTCTCCCAGCAATATCCCAGTGATGTGTAATATCCTACTGCAGGTAGCTTGTAAAAATGGACAAAACCCTGGGTGAATATTTCTCTGGCTTCATGGGAGGTGGAGATCTAAAACAGAAGTGACACAACCTTGGACTGCCTCTATTTGCAGATTATTGTAGCTGTGCTTTGCTAAAGGGATTTATTTCCCCTGGTGCAAGCAACATTAATTTGACTTGAGTAATTCTGATATCATATGGGATATAAAATGTGTAGCTACTTGCAGCTTCCTTGTCACTGATCTCATTCTTTAGGAAGAATTTGAAGTGAAACTCCACAGCAAAGTAGTTGAACATCACAGAAGTTTGGTGTTTTGTATGCAACATCAGTTATCCTAGAGTTGCTTCCTTTATCAGTTGTGCTATATACAGCATTGCTACGTGTGGTTTTTGTTATGAAAAGTAGCCAAAACAGGATAATTTTGCAATTTTGCAGTTTGTCACAGAGGGGGGAAAGTGTACAACATATTCTTATAAAGTCATAGCCTATGAAAATTGCTGTTTTACACCATACTGGATACACATAGCCCCTTTTCATTCACCTGTATCAGGGGGGTGTTTTGTGTTGACTCTACTGCTGATCTCTTCTGGTCCCTGCACAGCCACTAAATAGATTCTTTGTTTTAGGCATGCGTGTAGAGTGATCCATGCAACAGTGAGACCCTGCCACTGCACAGTCCATAGATTACACTTGTGCCAGCTGCTCCTGTCCCTCAGCACGATGCTGTTGGTTCCCCTCACCATCACTTCCACTCCATGGAAACACTGAAAGACAAGCAGGGTAGGAAGCCCAGGGCTCTACATGATGTTGCACTGAGTGGCCCCACAACAATCTTTAATAATTGCCAGCCCTGCCTTGGCAATGGTGGGCTTGCTCGGAGGAGGTTCTGCCTTCTTTTCTGCTGGGCTGCCTGCAAAGTTCAAAACAGAGCAAATCAGAACCAAGAGCTGCCCAAACTATTTCTCCCTCCTTCTGCCCTAAAGGGTGCAAACCTTTCCCACCCTCTCTCCACCCACCCTGAATTTGTCAACTCTGGGTTTGAACAATACACTGTGGTGGTTTGAAACTGCTCAGGAAGTCTCATCTCTTCAGGGAAGGGTGTCGGGAGAGGCTAAAGAATCCATTCATCTCAAAGGGATGAACTTGCATCTGGTTCAAGGCAGGTGTCCCTTTTCACAGCCATAGGGTCCTTTCACAAAGTCATTTCACTGTTTAACTCCCAACAAGGAAAGGAGCTGAAGAACAAAAGTATTGCTAGAATTTATTATCTCATCGGCTTGGATGTTGTAATTAAGAGAACAAGATAAAGGTAGGTTTTCATTTTTCAGGGTGAAAAGGATCTTTTTATCTCTAAAACTGCATTTAAAAGCAATGACAAAGTAAACAAGGGAGATGAGTCACGCTCCCTGTGACTAAGGGGGTATAAATAATTAGTGATGCATCTTCAAATGTCTCTTCTCAACCTTGTACTTGAACTCCACAGTCCTTCCAGTCCCTCTGGAACTCCTGAGCAAGGTCTGGAGCTGTGCAAAATGACAGAATGGTTGATACAAACCTCTTCAGCTGGTGGAGCAAAGTCCCTTTCTAAGAAGGGCACTGCTCTCCCTTGACTCTCTGTCTAAGAGCTCATCCTGAGACAGGGCAGAATCAATCTGTGAACTTGCAGAGCTCCTGCTGTGGCTGCTCTGTTTGAAAGTTGCAGTAAAAGCTTCCAAGGGGTCATGCAATCCACTCAATCTCTCAGAAACCAGTGTGTTTGCCATTCTGTCTACAAATGATTTGGGTTGGGGTGATTCAAAAGCCTATTTCTCATGGTAATATGTAAGAAATTTGGGTCACCTGTGAAAGTTTGCAGTCTTTTCTCTGGTTTCCATCTTGACTGCAGTAAAACAGGTGAACTTTGTTTCAGATAGTCAAGCATGGATCTGAAGAGGTTTCTTTCAGTTATTTTTGCAGAAACAGACAGGAAATGATTAATAAAAATCTAACTCAGAAAAGCAGGTTGTGGCACTGTGTATACAAATATACTTTGCATATTTAAAATACACAAAGCAATTTTTAAATAGCTATTTGTCCTGGTTTAGGGCAAAATTTAGGAGGAATTAAGTCACCATAGGTGACTTAAATTCAGTTTTAGGGGGCAATTTGTTACTGAAGTCTGAGAGGCCAGCAGTTGCTGACACCCTGTGCTGTGTCTGGGTGATCTAGCTAGCTTTGCCTAGCTTTTGCCAGAAGTTAGCCTTTGAAAATGCTCTTCTGATCAGTTGCCTTTGGGGTTTTTCCTTTTGTTCTTGTTTCTTTCTTAATGATTAGGAACTCACTGGTAGGAGACTGTGTTGCTTTGTCGATGGGTTTTAACTTGGTGCGCAGGAACTCAGCCATCTCTCTGTCTTCTTCTTTTTCCCTGGTGGAAAGAGGAAAATAAATGTTAGAGGAATGACAGTTTTCTCTGCAAATGGGACAGCAAAAGCTAGGATAGTTAGGATCAAGTCACTAGTAAACAATTAATTGCTTTGCTGTTTTTAGAAACATTTAATTTTGCCGCACATTAAAATGCAAAGTCTCTGCCTGAATGAAAAATGCTGCGATTTGCACAGGGGCTCAGGGAGAGCTCTGGGCTCAGCTCAGCCCAGGCTGCCTGGCAGCTGCTGCCTTTGGCCAGCTCTCTTTAATCAGCTGCAGGACCCTGGCAAGAGCTCTGCTTTATCCTCTCCTTGCTCAGAATGTGAATGTGTTGGAGGAGATACTGTCATTTTGGATAAATGGATTGAGGCTTTACTGTTAAAGAGAAGAGGAAGAGAGAGCAGAACTGACTCTGCAGAGTGTTGATCTCAAACAAAAGATTGCATTTGGGTGCTGGAAGTGAACTTTGGAGGGAGACTACAACTTCCTTGGCAACTTTGGGCCAAGCTACTGAGATGGAATCCTTCAGAAACTGCTTATGGCTTAGGCAGGGCTGTCCCACTGAGTGCTTTTTAGTTGGTTTGGAGGTTTTTGTTGTTGTTTGGGGTTTTTTGCTATGACAAGATGGGAATAATAGTAACCAACCTGATCACATGAATAATTAAAAAAGAGGTATTTTAGATGTATACAAATATGCTCCTTGTGGAATTCCATTTCATGTCTACTTATGCCAAGAGAATTCCCTGGTAGCAGCATAAATCCTTTTCTTTTAAATGGTAAATGCCCGGACTGTTTCTGGTAGGAAAATAAGAGACCAAAGCTCACTGTTACTGATGAGATGACTGAATCATTAGTGGAATAAAGAGCCACAGAATTAGAGTAATCTAATTTTAATGTTTTTCCTATGGAATGGGGAGGAGGCTTTTAACTTGGTGAGTTGTTTTGAAGGACCAATTGTCTCCCATTAAATGTTGATTTAAATGTTGTCACTTAATCTATTGTATTATTAGGCTTGTGGAATGTCACCAATAAGTTCAGTTGCTCTTGGTTCCTACCGTAATCTCTCCACCTCTGCATCATCTACAAGAAAATCTCTTTTTTGTACCAGTCGATGAATCTTCTGAATCAGTTCATCCTCTCTTTGCTTCTCCATCTTTGTTTTTTCTTTCTCTGGTCAAAAAGAGAGAAAAGAGGGCATTACTTTGGGCTCCAGGGAGGGTGAGGGGGTGCTGTAGGATGCTGCAGATGTCTGAGAATCAATTGCTGATTGAAGTCAATGGTTTTGCAGCCCTGAGTCACCAGAACCCCAGCAAGCCGGGTCACTGCCTCTGCTCTCTCCACTTGCTGCTGTTCCCTGTGATCAGCTTAATGGTCTGAAGGCTCTGTGGGGTTTGCTAAGCCTGCTTTTAATACCCAATTACTCTGCAAGACATTGCTTGGAATTTTTTAAAGAGCTTTGGCAAGAAAATAGTTCAAGATGCTTTGTTAAAATCCAGTGTACAAACTCCATCTGACCTCAGAGGAAAGGAGATCACACCAAAAGGAACCATTTCTCTGTGTTTCAAGACAGCTTTGGCTGTTGAAAACAACACTTCTTTTTCTGCTCTGACAAGGCAGGTGAGCTGCAAATCTCCACAAACATCATCAATTGTAAAACGTGGAAAAATAAATGAAAGTTTATTTTCCCCGTGCTTCAAAAATCTGAGTAATTAATATATATCCTTGTTAATTGGCCAGTCTGGAATGGCTATCTTCTCTATAAACAACAATTTTGGGGCATGAAAGATGTGCCTGTTGCAAACTAAAAGTCATAAATATTAGGGATTACAGAGCTGTCATTTCAGGCTATAAAGCAAATGTATTTAAGACACAACTCTTCAAGCCTAGCAAGTGCAGCAGAGATGAGACAGCCAGAGGCAAATCCAAGCTCATGTATTTCTCTGAGAAGCTGGACTTTTTGATCAGCTATGAAGACACCTTGTATTAAATCAAGGATTTGGGGTTTGGGCAGCAGAACTGGTTTTAGAACTGCACAATTCAGTACAGTGAGAGCTGGGGGAAGAGGAGGGAGCTGCCTGCAGTCTGATGCACCTGAGCTGTCTCATGTCTGCTGATTTAAGTTATAAGACACTTTAAACAGCTAAATTAATCAGACACTTGAAAACAATCATTTTTAGTACAGATTAAAAAAAAAGAAAAGAACACTTAGAAGTTGCTGCTTTTTCTTGCTTTGTCTCCTATGGCTAAGGAGCAAGGACTCTCCTCACTTCTGAAGGTAGAAGCTACTTTCCACTTCCTTTCAATCTATCCTTTTCCTAAATTGAGATGTGCTCTCCCATTACATCCTTCAGGAAACCGTCTAACAAATATATTAATACATGTGGCAAAATACTGCACATTCTGTCTACCAAAAGACTGATTTCATGTCTGCAATTGGCTAAACTGAAACTAAAGAGCAGTTCTCCACACAAATCTGTATTCTCACAGGAAAATTATGGTAGAGAGCCTATGAATTAATCCATTCGGGATTAATAATTAATTATTAATTAATTAATAATTAATAATTTGGGAAAGTGTTTTTCTAGGTTAGGCTCATGCTGTGTCAGCTCTGTCAATGCCAGCAGCTCCTTTGTCTTTTTAAGACCAAGCTGTTGTGATCCTGCCTGAAGATGCTGCTGGAACTGCACCTGTTGGATTCTTAAGTTTGCTGAGATTTGTGAAGTGCTAAGGAGAAACTGCTGTCTGTGGGTCCCTGTTTGAGGCCTTGAGACTGAAATATCTTTTGTAAAAGATAAAAAAAACACCCAAACACAAACACCAAAGGCATGAAAGCTGATTAACCCTATCTGTAAGTTAAAAGTCTGGACAAGAAAGCTTGCAGATCAGAAAAGTGGGGCAAGGGCCATCATTCACAGACACTCTCTAGGATTTGTAATCCTTTCCATTTGAACAAATAAGGAAACAAGAGTGTGATATTATTAAATATTTAAAACATGACCGATACATAACTAAGAGATATAAGGAAAGACAAAGTAAGAAATATTATTAATCTATTTCTGTGCAAAATGTGGCAAAGCTCTTACACAGCTAAGAGTGGGTGGTTTCAGAGCAGCCCCCTTTCCTGTGTCATGAGTGACCTTCTCTCTCCTTCCTGAGGATAAAGTTGTCCTTCAAAGTTGCACAATAAAATGGGAGGAGGAAA
This sequence comes from Petroica traversi, assembly GCA_025920805.1. Lineage (NCBI taxonomy): Eukaryota > Metazoa > Chordata > Aves > Passeriformes > Petroicidae > Petroica > Petroica traversi. Next base: position 7,264,875 of record JAHLSL010000037.1, read on the forward strand.
AATGAGGATAACCAAAGGATAGTCAAAACTTGGCCTTAAGAGTTAAGCAGAAGCAAATTATTTCTGCAGGGTGCTGGAGGCTGTGCATTAATACATGGGGTAAATGCCTGCTGCAGGTGCTGAGTGCTTTGCAGGATCTGTCTGTATTTTTTCCTTGAACAGAGCAGGGCTGTTGTGGATCATTTAAATGGCAAAGCTGTAGTGAAATTCTTCACTGATGGCAGCTGCAGTTTTAAGCCAAGGACTGCAGAACTCTGTCCCTCCTTCAAATAGTGAATTTGCAGAGATTTATGGCACAACACAAAGCAGAGTTTTGGGCCCTGCTTTTTGCAGAAACCTGTTCTTGATCCTAGAAGGCAGATTTAACTACAGGTGTGACAATGGATTGGTGTAGCAAGGAAAAAATCAATCACATTCACAGTGATGGTTATAAATCCTTCTCTTTTCCCTCTTTTATCTCTGGTATCTCAGCACTTGTCTCAGCACTGCCTGACAGTCTGTACCACTTGGTTCCCCTGAGGTTGCCAAGGGAGTCCAAGAAATAAGGAATGTGCTCCTTGTTTGAGTGATATTTGCAGGGTTGCTGCCATGGGAGCAGTGCAATACAGCATGAAAAGAAATTTAGAGACATGGAGATTAATGATGGGCAGGAAAATGGGAATTAAAAATAAGGACTAGAGGAAAGAGATATGAAACTCCACCTTGTAGGGAGGAGATTCTGATTGTTGGGGTGGGTGATGCAGGGTGGGGATGGTGTGAGGAACTCAGGTGCTGTCCTAGTACTGGATGGAGACAGCCATTACCTGGGATTGCTACCAAACTCTGCAGCTCCTGCTTGAGGTTCATTATGTCCTTGCACAGCTGGATGTCATCCATCCTGCAGAAACAGAAACAGCATGGTCAGACTGCATGCAAACTCCCTCTGCATTGGTGGGACTGGCCAGATCTGATCTGAACACACAACCCTGGCCCTTGCCCTGAAAGGGAATCTCACACTCTGCACTCACCTTTCTAACAGAAAGCAAAGGGTATTTGCACTAAATGCCCACTGAGCCCTTGATTACTTGCCTTGCTGGCTCTGATTTGTGTGTAGGTTCATACCTGTCACTGTGCCTTTTGCTGTGACAGGTTCATACCTGGCACTGTGCCATTCCAGATGCCTTTTGCTTTCTTGAACATCACAGAACATTCTGGAATTGGCTCTGTATCCATAATGCTCCTGGGAAAAGACAGGTTTGCCATATTGCACTTCCTGCAGCAGGAATTTTCACTAGGGAAAGTGCAAGAATAGCAGAGCCTGGGAAGGGCAGCAGAGGGTGGTTCTTTATTTGGCACAGCCAGGGCAAGGTTTATATTCCCCTACCAGCCTCCTTTGTGACCTCACTAATTCAGCTCCAGCCAAGAGACTGGAAACTGTCATAATTTGGCATTTATCTATTTTTGAGGTCTTGTGCCTTGGGTCAATGTCCTCCATGGTTGATGTTGAATGCTTCAAATCCTTGATATGTACAGGAAGTCCATTAATGTTAAAACACAGAAGAGAGCTTCAAAAAAAAAAAAAAAGTAAAACTAGCAGAAACTGCACCTTCAGTTCTCATTGAAACTGCTGCTTCTCCTGAGAGCTGCCACACTGAATTATTCCCCTGGAAAGTAGCAGCCTTCAGGATTAGTTTCCTGGCCCAAGTTTCATTTCAGCCTCTCAGCCAGAGCAGCAGCCAAGGCTCAGGTGTTGGCTCCAAGGGCTGCATCTGGGGCTTCCATTCTGAAATCACCCCCTGAGGAGCACAAAAGCCAGCCTGTGTGATTAATTGTGTATTCTCAGCTTGGATCTCAGCAACACTCTGCTTGCCCACGGATCTCTGAGTTCTCTTCTCACAATCCTGAGCCTGAGGATGGATTGTCTGCTCCTGAGCACCCCAAGGTAGCTCCAGTGCCACCAGAGCAGGGGCTGACACAGAGGAGTTTCAGGAGAGGGATTCCAGTGTGGGTGTATGTGAGAGGGAGCCCCCAAAGGACAATGCAGCCAAATTATTGAATTATGTGAGCAGTGAAAAAGTAGGTGTTTCTGGCACAAATAAGACTTTAATCACAAGAGCTTTAATTCTCCCTGCTGCCTCTGCAAGGAACGCAGGTCTCTGCAGGGAGCTGTCCTTCAGCTGCTGTGCTCTTGTTAGTAAAACATGTTGATCCTTTCATTATTTGCTGCTTTGGTTAACTCCTTCTTGCCTGTTCTGTTACTTTCACTGTGCTATGACAGCTATTCCTGCTGCATTTTTACCCCTCTCCTCCCCAAATATGACTGTGAAACATCTCCCCTAATAACCCTTATTGCTGACCTCTTTTCCTTCTTTGTGTCCCCGGTCCCCTCTGCTGGGATCTGCTCTCTCACTGCCCATCTGTCTTGGAAGCCTTGGTGTTATTGGGAAGATCAGCAGCTTTGCCTCAGGACCAGTGCATGGTCCATTGCTCTGTGTGTTTGGGACATTTGGAGGCAGAGATGTTTTTACTGATGAATACTCTTACTTATTCATGCTCATCACAAGCAAAGCCTGATTTACTCTTGAGATCCATCACACTAAATGGTACTGAAATTACTTTTATCAATTAATCTTAAACGCTGTCCTCTCAGGAGAGTCAGTGTTTAAAATGTGCTGGGATATGAGCAAACCTCAGAGCTCCTTATCCATTCAATGTTCATGCGCTTTGGGTGTCATGTTCATGCATTTGAGGAAGATGACCATGGCTAACAAAGCTGACAGTTTCTTGGCAGGAAATGTTCAATATTGAATTGCTGTATTCAAATGATGTTGGGCCACACTCTCAACCAGGGAAGAGAACAGAGAGTTTCTACAAAAGAGATCTCTGTGATAGACAGAGAGAGGGGTATTTTTTTCTGATTCAGTAGATTTGGCTTCATTCTGAGAAGCTCTGAAATACACTAATTAAAATACTTTACTATATCAGTTTGGCTCCCTGCCCTCGCTAAGGAACTCCAAAAAGCTAATGGCACTGCTCTTCTCTGAGGATTTTCAGGAATTTAAAATACCATCAGCAGTATATTCCAAGAGAGCAAGATCATTCAACTTCAGTAGTCCCTACAGTCCCTGTGCCTAATTTGTGGCAAAGTACTGGCCTCATGTTGCAACTTCAGTTGCACTTCCTCCCCATTATTTTGGCTGGTTTTTAATTTGACTGCAGAGCATGTAGCTGGAACTCCATGTATATTCTTAGCATCCCTTTTTCCTGAGACCTAAACTTTGTTCCTGCTTTTTAACACACAGCAGAGAAGCAAATCTATGGCCAAAGCGCTTCAGGTCTGTAACAGCCCTGTGACCACATGAATTCCAAAGATCATGCATCAGATGACCTCTCCAAAGCCCCAGTTCTGCAGGCTGGTGCATTGTGCTGAGGGACAAAAACTAAACCAATCTGCACCAATCTCCTCAAGCACATGGAACATCTTTCCTCCTATCTGTGTCAAACAGCCTTTGTGTTTCATCCACTCCACAGTGCTGATTAGGAAAAAAGTAATAAAAAAAAAGGTTAAATTATGAAGGGGAGGGCTGAAGGACATATGGGACCACGCCAAAGCTTCATCCATCTGACTTAATGAAAGCAGGATCTATGGCTGCTTGTAACTATAAAGCACATCCCACATCTGCCAACAAATAATACTGAATGCAGGGCAACAGGTGCTGCCCTGGGCAAGAGTTGCCTTGCTGCCCTTGAAGAAAAGAGAAAAAGAAGAACTCCTGGACAGGAAATCTCTTGGAAGGCCATTCAATCTGTACTGGCACTATGAACCTTCCTCTCTTTTCCCCCTTATGCCCTGGATATTGGGTGTGAGTAGTTACAGGAGTCCTAGAAGCTGCTTCTAAAATAAAAGAAAATAAAATCACAGTGTATTTCTCATTTGGAAGCTGGATTGTCAACAGGGTTTGACTGAGAGCATCTTGGTATTACTATCAGACCTCTTTAGGAAGTAAAAAGAGATTTTGGAAATCTTAAGGAGAGCAGCAATCTGCAGAGTAGAGGAGAAAACTCCTTTGGGTCCCCTAAACTACAGAGGTCCTCTCTTCTCTGCAAGAGATGGTACATCCTGTCCAGTCCCTGTAAAAACACTTCCCACGTTGCAGAAAAAGCATCAGTGAAACAAACAGCAGTTACAACAGGGCAGCTTTTCCTCCAGAGCTGAGCTTTAAATGTCTGCCCAGGAATCCTAAACACATGAGTTATGAGCATGATAAAACATTTCTCTTGTTAGGAGCCCAAATCCATTCCTGGAGTAATTGCAGTAGTATTGAACCAGGGATGAATTCTCAGCATGCTTTCACGTATTCCTGACATACTGTCTGCACTTCTGCTTTTCTCTTTCTTGATGGCTATTCCAGAACACCCTCTGTGTGCTTGGAGATATCACACAAGCACATTTTATTCTCTCCTCTCTTGGTATTTCAAGCTATAACCTCACAACCTACAAGCAGACTGTTTGTAAAAAAACAAAACAAAACAAAACAAAACAACTCAACCAAAACCAAAAAACCAAACCTCATAATGAATAAACAGCATGAGCAAAAGATGTTCCAAACATGTCACAGAATGACAGGAAAATAAGTGGGTCGGGTAGCCTGCAGTGCCCTGGCACAGTGACTCAGCCCATGACATCTTCTGTGGCCCAGGCTGTCATTGCCACCCATCCACAGGTGAGGGACATCAGGAGCCACCCGAACTGTGCCCCATCTGCACCCAGGGGAGCAGGGCAGGCAAACAGCACAGCCCTCCCACTCAGCTGGGCCTGGCAAAGGCCCTGCAAGGTAATGGAAGACAGGACTTTGGAAAGAAACATTCTGTGCCAGGCACAAAAGAATTGTTTTCTTTTGTTTCAGTAAGAATTAGTCCTCAACAGCTGAATTTTTCTGTCTTCTTTCCAGCCAAGGAGGAAAACCTAATTCCCCAGTGGAAGACCTAGGTGCCATCTAGAGACATGGATAGGGAAAAAGGAAAAATTATAGTGAAAGCTCACAGAAAAATCACTGAACACCCCCCTTAATGGTCAGCCAGAAAAAAGATGGCCAACAAGACTGACAAATACTTCATATTTGAGTGTAAGAACGATCAGTAACAGCTACATCAAATATCATTGTCATTGATTTCAGGATGAGCAGAGCAGTTCAGTGTGTCTGGAGAGCTTCTGTCTTTGCTGAATGACTTTCAAAGCTAGAAATATATCTGTGCTCCCTCTAGCATGTCTGTAAGAGGAGGTCTGAGATTCTTTTGCTTTCTGTTATTGGATTGAAGTTAAAAAAGGAATGTAGACCGGGTTTGCTGGTTTCCTTCCCTCTCTTCCAGGAGGGTTTGCAGGCACTTAAATTATTTTTAGTTCTGTTTTGATACATTCCTGCCCCAGGAGTAAAATGCTTAGAGTTTCTGAAGGCTTTGGCAGTGCCAGTCCAGGAGCTGGCCTGAGACTCAGGTGTCATGCTAAGTCACAAGCTGACATAGTGATGTAACTGAAGGTCTCTGTGAAGGGAAAAACGGATCATCTCCTTGGTGTGTCCCCAGGAACAGGCTGAAACCAGCCATGAGCAACCAGCAGGGATTGAGAAATCTGGGGGATTGAACCAAAGAGATGTGTAGAAATAAAAGAGAATTGCTGCAGGGATGGGGATGATGTTTAGCTGCAGATTCCAGGGACTCCTGTGGAGGCTGCCTTTGGGTACTGCAGGTGTTTATGGCTTTGGCAAAGCTGGGGGAATCTGCAATGGTGAGGTGTTCTTGGGAGTACAAGGGCACAGTGCATTTATAGAATCACAGAACTGTTAAAGTTGGAAAACCCCTCTGAGATGATGAAGTTCAGCAGTAACTCAGCACTGCCATGCTCACCACTACAGCACATCCCCAAGTGCCTTTTGAACACTTCCAGGGATGGTGACTCCACTACTGCCCTGTCCCAATGCCTGAGCACCCTTTCAGTTAAAAACTTTTCCTTGTATCCAACGTAATCCTTCCCTGTGCAACGTGAGTCCATTTCCTCTCACCTTACTGCTTGTTATGTGAGAAAAGAGACTGACCTCCACCTGATGCTCCTTTTCTATATTTGACTCCTTTTTGTCCCTGTCAGCTCATTAAGTCACTTAAATCTTCTAATTATAAATCTGTGAGATCACAGGCAACACCTAATGAATACAGACCACGTTGTTTGAGTCATTATGGTGTGTTTATCACATTGTTATTTAGCTCAGCACCTGGAGCTGCTGGGGCTGGCAATTTAGGTAACAGATTGCTGACCAGCCTGCCTGCCAGGGCAGCTCACAAATCTCAGCTCCTGTGATTAACCTGCACTATTAAAGTCAGGGTGTCTAACTTGCCTTGTTAAAAGTGCTCTCTGCTGGAGGAACAGTGCATAGGAGTTACTCAATCACAACTTGCACTGTAATGTCATTCAGCTGTTGTTTCAGAGAAGTGAAGATGGCATTTGAAGTTCTCAGTCCCCAAAGAGTCATATTTAAGCTAGGTTTCACATAAATTCACAACAGTGTCTAGAGAGGCTGTCTGTTTTTCATTTTCACTGACATTGCTAAATTCTCTTGAGCTTGGCCATCTCCTTTGCCAGCTAAAAAGTTTTACTATGAATCGATAGTAACAAGAGGAGTTTTCCTGAAATTGCCCCACTGTGGAGGGGAATATTTCTCCAGGTGGCAAAAACTGACTAAGCTAGTTTGTCTAAAAACATATAGACAATAGAGAAGTCAGATTTAAATTCCCAAGCATCAGCCCTTTGCAGGAGCATACAGAAGATTCTACGCAAAAGCAAAGGGTCAGGTTCATTTACACTACTGTGGTAGCTCTATTTTTGGGTATCAGGCACCGGAAGGAAGAAACTCCAGGTCTGGCTGTGCACTGTCTCTGCAGAATCAATGATACATTTCCTTCTTAATTTGCCTTCATGTTTGACCTTCTCTTGTTTTTAAAAGCAGAAGAGCGACTATTTGTTATCACAGCCAAAAAGAACAGAAAGGTTTCTGGTATAAAATGAAACACTGGCAGTCCATTGCAGGCTTTTCAATTCACTGGTTACTCTCCTGTTTACAGAAGACAAGTGAGAAGGACCAGAGCAACACCAGAGGGCAAGAGGGACACTTTATCACAGAACATCCCTGCCCAGAGGAAGCTCAGCTGTCCCAAGGGGGGCCCAGGGTCTGTGAGTGCCAAGTGTGCCTGATGTGCTGGGTGGTCTCAGGGGACACCCCTGCACCTTCCACTCGTGCAAACCAGAGCACAGGTAGCAAAGAACTGGGGAGTGAAAAGCAGATTGGGATAAAAGGTTACATCTGGAAATACAGGGCTAAACCACTGGATTAAAAATGACAATGTCAAAGATTGAAGCTGCTCCCTCTTCTATGAATAGCATTTTGAGACAACCAATCACAACACATATTCAATGTAGCAAATGCTATTTAAAGAAAATTCTCTATAAAAAACTATTTTTCTAGCTGTCCAACAGAGAACAATGAAAATTCCCCCTATTACATTTTTTTTATAAGACACAAATGTCTCTATCAAGTTTACAATTAATTAAATACTTTCTGAATACTTTGTCATTATACACCACTAAAAAAATGCTTTTCCTCTGGGGTTGATGGTTTGCTGTCAAACAGGGCAATGCAGATGGGTCTGCAGAGAGATCAAACTGAACAAAGGCATTTTCCTCCCTCTTGGGGAGATGATCTCTGAACTTCTGGCTTAAAGTGCACAGTCCAGAACCCTGCAATTCTATCCTGAACTTGTGCTCTTGAGCCTTCCAGGCTTCCATATGAGGAGCTGGGAGACCTGTCAGAGCTGCACCTTACAGGAGTTCCCAGCTCCCAGTGACATCCCTGGGGTCCCCAGACCCTTGAAATGCTGTCCCCAATCCCAGAGACCTCGAGCTTTGTCTATCTGACAACTTTCACTAGAAAAGCACCTTTTGCTATTTCAGAGCCTGCAGTTTCCTGGCTGTTTCCTCGGGCTCTGGGTATTTGTGGCTGAGAAGCCACTGCAATGTGCTTGGGATGGCAAAGCTCAGTGGGGACACAGTGACAGCCACAGCTTCACCCTGGCTGGCAGCAGAGCCTGAGCCACCCCAGGGACACTGGTACAGCCACAGTGTCCCTCCTACAGCTGCCCTTGGTGTTTCCCTCATGGTGCCTTTTCTGATGAAGTGACATGTGAATTGTCATTGTCACCTGACGTGTGTTTATTGAATAATATATTTCATCCCACAACTGCCTCCTTCTCCACAGCCTCCCAAGCCCATCCTGTGTTCCTAGAGCAAGATACAATCAGGAAGGAAAAAAAAAGGAAGAAAATCACAATAAGTGATACTGTATTGTAAGGATTCCAGATCTGTGAAGGAGAAAAGATTTATTGCTCCTTTCCATGAAAAGACGGATCTTATCAGAAAACACTGACAACAACAACAGCTCTATCCATGGACAAAAACCTGGTTTTGCTGGTGTAATTTATTTACACTGCAGTAACAGCAAGGGGCCCAACTCAGAGAAAAGTACCTGATGCTGAAGTAAACAGTCCTAAGGGAATTCCTGCTTAACCTTAGATGACAGAAAACAGATAATACACAGTTCAAAGGAAAAAAGGGGCAGCGAAAGAACCAAAAGTACCCAAGAAAGCAAAAGCCAGAGCACCTGCATAGCAATATTATAACCAGTGAGTTACCTCTGATATTCACACCTCTGACAGCCTGTTTTATCTCCTTCCCAAGGGTGATGCTCCGTGTGTGGCTCTGCTGCCACACAAGGCAGAAGCCACTGAGAAATCAGCTGATGTCACATTAGCTAGACACTTGTAAGAGTGTTAAAGTATTTGGTTCAAAAAATAATTAAATTTTTAAATGAACTTTGTTCATACAAGGACAGCAATTGCCTTTTCTCACCTGAGAATGGAACATTCCATGAACACATTTTTGTGGCACTTTGCAGCATCACTTTGAGTTCAGCCAGCCATGAGACTGTTTCATATTCCCACTTTGTGTCTATTAAATTTACCACACTCATTTAAAATAAAACATAGGATTTTTAAGTTGGTTTATTTAAGGTGGTCATCACCGAGGGAATTAAGCTTTCATTTCAGCAGTTCTTGTGTACTTGTACCACTGCAAACTCCCTTTGAAGAGCTTGCATGAAGGCAGACTATCAGCAGAGATGCCTTTCTTTATTTAAAATACCAGTGTGCTGTGCATACTGCAAATGGCATAAAGGTGAGACTCCTATGTGACCTCTGGGGATGTCCTGTTGTTCTTAGAAGGAATATGGACTATACATTTTTCTCCATTAATTGCCCTAAATTTGAGACTCTACCATCATATCCAATACCCTTGAGAATGACCATTACTGACCTTCCCACCTCAACTGCTCCCAGCAATGGACACATCGATATCCCAGCAGGGCAGCAGAGCTTTATGGGTTCTGCAAACTGGGAGAAGGACAAAGGTTAAAAAGGCAAGGAAAGAAGAAGCAAGCCTGTTTTGAAGGAAGGGAAAAAAACCTCAAACTAGAGATAAATGATGTACTCTGGACAGCTAATGAAGCTGCAAAGTCAAGTTGCAGGAAACTTTTCTAGATAAAAGGTCTGGGATTTCAAGTAAGCAAACACAATAGTGTGAAATGGTCTAAAATCCTGAATAGAACTATGGGGAATTTGGATGATGTAGATATTATGAGCAATCTGGAGAAGAGGGAGTCATCTACTAGTGTACAGTGAGAGGGTACAAAGACATTGACCAATTTTAATTCTGAGTCAGTGTGGAGGTGAATTTGGCCTCTTCACAATATTGGTTTAGTGATGCAATAACCACACAGACATTAAGCAAATACACCATTGTATTACAGCATTTTAACAGATAAAGTTTAATGAGTAAAATGTTTTCAGTAATTGCCCAAAGCAACCTAACGGGGCTTTATGTTTAATATCTTTTATTCCCCACACATTAAAAATCTGACATTCAGTATCACCTACATGGCAGAAATAACCACCCCAAGGCAGCCATCACAGGTGGAAGCAACTTCCACAGTTTCACTTCAAGGTCATCCAATAAAGCTGGCTCCAAGCTTTGCTTTCCATCTGGAAAGGCAGCAGTCCCAGGCTGGCACATTTCCCACATACTGTTTCATGATGACAGTGGATGCTGCTTTATAAGAATTCCATGACTTTCCACAGGCAGAGGCAGTACCTGTGGGTGAGATGATCTCACCTTTATTAATAATATTTACTGGGTCCCAACATGCTAATGCATTTCAAAATGCATGAATTTTGCACTACAAATGATTCTGAAGTTCAGTTTTGGTCTGCTCTGTATCACACAGAGGTCTGAGGGTTTGCTGCCTCTCTGTCAGCCAAGCTGAGCTAACACATGCATCATCCATTTTTACAATCATGTCTTTCAGTAGATTTCCATGCCCCTAGCCATCATAAACTGCCTCTGAAGCCAAACACATCCACAGCAGCAACACATTAAATGTGTGACAAAGAAGATGCTGCCTGAGCAGCTCCCTCAGCTTTTGGCTCTGTTATCTCACCAGGAAAGGAAGAAAAAAAAAAAAAAAAAGGAAGTGGGACAGGAGAATTCGAAAGGGAGAGTGTGCATGTTCTGGTGTGTTTGCTTTCCTTAACAGCACAGACAGACTGAACATTTCCAGTTTGACCCAAAACTCTTTTTATAGAGAATGTTTTAAGAAAGGAGCTGAGAGAAGCCTGAGAAGCGAAGGAGGGAATGCTGGCAGGATATAAACTGCTGCTCTCTGTACACATTGTCTCCTCCATACCCATGGATGCTGAGCTCTCAGCTATTCTAAAAACAAACCAAGAAGAGCTGCAGACAGCAGATGATGGCTCCAAGCTATATTTTCATTTCCTGGTCTGGCTGGAGACGGTCACAGCTCCTGGCATAATTTTATGAAATTTCATAATATCAGCAGCATAGAAGGAGAGATGCTGCAAACAGCCACAATTTATACATATCCTGGACATATCTTGAGGAGGTCCATCCTGGGCACTGAGCAAGGCAGGGGCTTGAGACAAAAATAGGATTTGATAATGTGATTACAGAGCAAATCACAGTGCATCTGCTCTGCTGTGACTGAGGTTGCCTGAGCTAAAATACGATTGTGCAACATAAATTGTGGCTTTACCTAATTGAAGAAGGCTTGATTTTATAATCTGAAAATTGTCTCCTTATAAACTTCAGGTAATTCTTCATAGCAAGCAGGTATTCAGCTGGAAGTAATGTGGATTTCCTGGGTATGAAGAGTACAGCTGCTTTTAGCTGCCTTTTTTTTTTTTTTTTTTTTTAAAGGAGGAAACAAAAATTAGGAGCAAAGCAAAGGACACATTTCCACAGGTTAAAATCTGACTTGCACTTGGCACAATGGCTTGGGAAATATCACAACCTGTGAGTCAATTGCTTCAGCTCATTTTGCTTTCTTTATTTCTTTGTATTGACAAAAAGAAAAACAAGAATTATCAGAAAACTGGCCTCTTATAAAGTATACACTACAGGATGAATTATTTCACTGTGGTGTACAGCAAATAGTCTATTAAACAGACAAAAGAGTTCATCTGCTTTCCTTGCTTTTCAAATCAAAAAATTTCAGGGGATAGGCTAAGAACAAGCTGTCACACATCTAATTTTAGTGAGCTTCATGCATGAGAATTTAAAAGCTGTGTTTTGCAATAAAAACTATTACAATTTTGAAAATCAGAGATGTCAGTTGGAGTTTCTGTACTGTATGTTTTTGCTTCACTTCAGAGCTCCATAAAGTCACACTGTTTAAATGTATCTTTGTGTGACAACACTTCATCTTTAAGCATTTCAGTTTTTAATTCCTGAAATGAGGTCTTACATCATGTTTAATGCACCAGTAAGGAATTTCCACTTCTCTCTCCAAGGCAGAGGAAAAGGAGTGTAAAAAGGATTGCAAAGCAATACAAAAGAGTAAAAATCACATGTATTGAAACCGTACAGATATTTATGGCCTTCACTTAAAAATGTTTGCTGTCTCATTTTTAAACAGGGTAAAACCTGTTCTCACTGTTCTCACAGATGGTTTTTTCCTGTATTTTGGGGAAGGCTTTTTTAATACAGTGATAGGCAGGCTACAGAAATATCTGTGCTTGTCTGAGAGTCAAGCCTTGGTCTGTCACTAAAAACCAGCACGTGCTGCTCTGTGGGCCTGTTTTAGAGAGGCAGGGAAATTGCAACACCTTCTGAAAGATATCTTCTGAATTTTAAAATCATTTTGATGGGTATTAGTACCGGTCCACCAGTCAGTGGGTCCCTTCCAGCTCAAACTGTGGTTGTGTGTTTTGCCAAGGACTCCCTCATGCAGAGTTTGTATCCCTGGAAGAGACACGTGCTCTACAAACCCCAGCTGAGGAAGTGCCAGAAAGAACATTACAGGACTGATGAGCTCATGTATCAACAGAACAGCTTTTCCTTGTTCACACACAGAGTGTGAACAATGCAAACCAACTGCAGGTCCCTTGAACATCTAGACCTTGCTAGGGGTTTTATAGTTGGGTTTGTTGGGGGGTTTTTTCTGATATGCTTTATATGCCAACCTGGAGCAGTTCTCCGCCAAAGGTCCTCATTTCGTGGCTACCACATTTGCACCTTCTCCAAGGAAAACAGTAAATTCAATTAGCAGCCTCAGAGCATATTCCCCCCATGGATTAAACCTGACAGAGGAAGAGCTCGCTGTGTTTCCATCAGCAGCAGCTCCAGCTTGCTTGTTTTCTTGTTCCTGAGAGTGAGTATTTTTAAACCTAGTGAAGAGCTGGGCACCTGCTGGAGTGTGCAAGCAGAGCTGGCAGGCTGTGTGTGCCTGTGAGAGAAGCACCCTGAGGGCTGGGACACTGAGCACAGCTCAGAGCACTGCTTTCTCTAAACACAACTACAATGTACTTTGTCCTGCTTTAGGATCTGGCTACGTGGGAATAAAAAGATCAGTCAGACAGACAGTGAGAAGACTGAACCATTACTTTAAAAGATGCTGCTGGAAATGTAAGCTGTGGCTGGACGTGCAAGTGGTACAGAATCATTTCATCCTGTTCATGCTTTCATAAGAAATGTAAAAAAAACCCCCAATTTAACCCAAGAGAATTTCTATTCTGTTGCTAACAGCATGAAGGGCAAAAAGAGAGAATACAAACACACCACATAGTTTCTCTAATATTATGTGTCTGTTTTATCCTTTTGCTATAATTAAAGGCAAAGCTAAAGCAGATGGAAGAGCTAAAGAGAGGAGGCTCTCATTACAGCTGGTCTGGCTCTCCATGCCCAGCGTAGGTGCAGGGTGCTCGTTAGCACTGCTCAAAGCTGAGCCTGCCTTAAGCCTGGCTGAGGAGGCTCAGCTTCATCTGCTTGGCTCTACAGGTCATTCCCAGGGGAATCGAATCTGTCAGAAGAAATCACTAACGAAAATTCATGACCTACATACAGACTTCTGTTGTTGGGACATTGGCAATTCATTACTTTGGAAATCAAATGGAAAAAAAAAAAAAA
>JAHLSL010000037.1:7278832-7296637 GCA_025920805.1 Petroica traversi
AAAAAAAAAAAAAAGGTTACATATAAAGTCTTCTACAATATGTCTATGGATTAAGAGTTTATGTAATTTGCTTAGTTAAACAGACACAAAACTTGGACCACTGAGGAAACCATGACTTGTGCTGTCAGTCTCAGCAATAGGTCATTAAAATATATTTGTCATTCAAAGATGTTTGTCATTGAAGACAAATGCAGCCAAGCCCTTCTGTCAGTGTAAACTATCCAGCATGAAAGGCAGTAAAGAACAAGTGCTGCTGTATTACTCGGGCATCACCAGCAACATGCTTCTCTCTTGTCAGGGGTAAATCGTAAAAACATTTTTAAAAATGAGATAAAGTAAAATAGACCACTTTTGGGCCATTTCATTCAGCGTTAACAAACTGAATGTAACTGCTTCGAGGATTAATGAGGATATCCTGCTGCACAGCAGGGAGCAGCTGGGCTGGAAAGCTGTGTGAAAATTGTGTGAATATCCCTGGGAAAGTGCTCATCTCAGTCTGCTGCAGCTGAAGGAGTGAGAGGGTCTGTGACCGTGGCTTTGCAGGACTTAGGACAGACAGAATCTGGGGCCACCTCTGGCGGTCGCTGCCTCTGCCACCTCCTGCTTTGCCAGTGCCTTGGGCCAAGCCTGGTGGAGCCTCTGCCTGTGCCAGGGAGGGGCTGGGAGTTACCCTGGGCAGCTCCAGGCAGTGTGTGAGATGAGATCCAGCACAGTGTGAACATCAGCTCTATTCCCTTTTCAATAAGCAAGCTCTCCTGTGCTAAATCCCAAACTCAAACACCTGCCAGGCAATGCAGAGTAAAGAGTGTGAGCACGGGGGAAATGAAAAGAACAGACCGGGTACCAGAACAAACAGAGCAATTGCTCTCATTCACTGGGGCAGTTTTTTCAGTGCTTTGTTTGATATAGAAAATGTCAAGAGAAGTGCAGGTTTCAATGATGAGGCTTCTTCCAGATTAATTTTATGTACAAACCAATAACCAAATAGTATTTAACTACCAGGAGCAGGAGTGACAAAACCTTTCCTGTTCACTGTATTTGTACCACTGTGGCATTACTAAAGGTCAGTGCCACTATTACCAGTCCTGATTCCAAAGGTGTCTGAGCAGTGATTCTGGGCAGAAATCTTCTGGGGTGATACAAAGACAGATGGCTGTGCTGTTTGCAGAGGGGTGAGGCTTTCAGCTCTGGCAGTGCAAGTCAGGGCACTAAAACTGACCTCCAGCCTAAGGGTCAAAGCACCAGTCCCCTCTACTTTAACATGAGCAGAAAGACAGTGAGTTTTTTCAGGCTACTGCAGCTTCATTAATGCCAAAGGTCTGAGCTCAGCAGGTTTTAGAGCTACTGAAGTTCTTGACCTGTCAGCAAAGGCATTTGTTTCTGACCTCAGATACAGACAGAGGACACTTCAAAATAATACCCTTCTTATTAGCAAGTTCTGATCTTCTATTATTTAATTATTTAGGAATATTAACCCTATTGACTTCATCATCAGAATTGGATTAATATTCATGAAACTTCGGTGAGGCCCCTATGCCTGACTTTTTTGGCAGTTTTGAAAATCCCTCTTGGAGTATTGCTATTTAATTTGATATATCAGAAAGTGTTTTGTGTTCATAACTTAATGCTTCCATTTAGCAAATGTCAAATCTTGGCTGCTGTTAGTGCAGAACACAGTGTGCTCTCTTGTGACATGAACTGTCTAAAACCACTAATGAAGTAGGAATAAAGCCTGAACTAGGTTAGACTGTGAAAGCTTCAAATCCCCTACCTGTTGATATTTCGTTCAGACAAATATCCTTCCCACAAAGGACTGAAATCAGGGAGGAAAATATGCTCCAAAATATGCATGTACTTTGCTAAAGTTTCCTTTTGTAAGTAAGAGATCCATTTTATGTATCCTGCAAACCGTGCTGAATTTTAAAAAAGGTGCTGAATAAAAAAAAGGTAATTTTCTTTGCAACTACAAAAATCATTTCCCAACGGCATTTTGTAAGTGCTCACCTAACTGGGATGCTCTTTATCTTTCTCCCTTTTAAAATGTCAGGCTGATAAAAGTCTTCTAAATACCATTCTTTCCTATTTTGATTAATTTTGCATAGTGTTTTCCCAGAAGGATTGATACTTACATAAACCTGAGCTCTGATTCTCTTCTGACTAAGACTTCCCGAAGTCTCTGGATCTTTGCCATCTCAAGCTCAATTTCCTCAGGCATCATTGTTGTTTCAGCCATTGAAATGATGTCAAGTTGATCTGTGTGTGGAAGCAGAGAAAATGAATTAAGCCAGTCAGACTGTCTTAATGGTGTTCTTCAGGAATGTAAATTAAATCACAGAGCTACCTAACTATGGAGTAATTAATTCAAGTAGTAAAAAATATTCTAGCTGAATGCTGTGCTGACTGGTTTCTCTGTTGTTCTGCTTATTACTTGCAATGTAACCATTTAGACGTGAAAGGCTCCCTAAACCAAAGAGAATAATTTTGTTAGTCAGGATTATTCCTCTAAGGAATTCCAATCCCAAGCACAGCTACAACCACCATTCCTTAACTGATACCACCACAAACTGACAGCTACAAAACCCTCTCAGAGCAGTTACTTGCAGCTCTGAAGGCTCCAGGTGCAGGCAACACAAACCCATGAAAGTTTCCCACCTTTAACCCTTCTAACTCTCCATGCTCAGAGTTAAACCCAGCCCCACAACAGGAGCAAAGGATGTGATCAGAAATGGGGCAAAGAGGAGCAGAGGGTGTGATCAGAAATGGGGCAAAGCGGAGTCAAGGATGTGATCAGAAATGGGGCAGAGGAGCAGGGGGTGTGATCAGAAATGGTGCAGGGCCTCATCCTGCAGGGGCTGAGTGTCTCTCACAAGGGCACCGAAATTTTTTGAGGAGACAAAAAGCACTTTGCAGTAATAACTTGGCAGCTGGAAGAGCAGGGTGCTTCTGTGATTATTTCTCCATAATTGATGTATTATCCCTGTAACCCAGAGAGAAACAGGGCTATGAATTGTGTTCCCTGAACGTAAAGCAACCAATTTATATAAGATGGGTTTGGAAAAAAAGCAACTTGGCCTTAGAAAATCCCATTCCAAGAGGTCATCATACTTGGCCTTCAAGTTAAACAAGAATTTAGAAAAATAGGGTGGCTGCATATTTTGGTACCCAAATGAAGAGATATTCCTGAAAGAAGGCTTGTTTCAGCTGTATTGGTTTGAAACAGAGAAAATAGAGTAGTCAAAACATACTCAGCATAATTATGAAGAAAACAGCACACGAAAAGCATCAGAAAATAAGTTGTTCAATTAATTAAGAGGAGACAAATTTTGAAGTCTCTCAAGACAGACTAAGCACAGCTGAGAAGAATTTCTGACAGAAACTTGGAGTAGGAATGAAACTACAAAATCTCAATAAACAGCCCCTGTAGGAGCTTAGTTCACAGTTCTCCCAAAATGGAAGCAAAGGAAAAACATTCTATACTGTATAAAAAAAAATATATTTCCCTCGTATTTCAAAATAGATATTTTTTTTAATTATCCTGCTAGTATTATCTGCAACTTTTGACTTCATTTCTTAATGAAGAAAGTGGGGAAACAAATATAAAAAATCTTTATTTTTTCAAAACAACAGAATCTTGAGAAAAAGAAGTGAGACAGATTTCAAAATGTCTGTCATGAGAGAACAGCTAGGTTTCAGTAGTTGTTTTCAGAACTCAAACTGCAAAACTGGTTTGTACAGTAAGGCTGTCTTGTGTGTCTGAACACACAAACACTGCCTGTACAAGACGGATTTCCCTGTTAGGAATCATTGTGTTTGCTGGGGTGTATTTAGTTGATGTGTAGCCTGAATGGCATGAGGTTCGCACAGGCCCACCTCTCATTTCCACTGCTTGCCAAAAAAATAAGCAGGAGATGGGGAGTTATTCTGATGCTACCATGAATTAAAGCCAATAATGCCGGCAAATAGAAAGATAAACCATAAATAAATTACACATATGTACATACTATAAAAATAGTTCTCAAGAGCTCAGAAAACAGAAGAAAAACAAACCCTAACTCATCTATTTTCACTCTGCAGTTCCAGCTGTACGTGCCCCGGTCTCACCCCTTGTGTGGGGTCGCCTCCACCTGTGATTTCAGCAATTCAGGGACAAACAAGCCTCATGCCCTGGTGATGGGCTCAAACCAGCTCAGGAATCAGAGTGACAGGCAAAATCTGCTCTTGCAGAGCCCTTGCAGAACAGTCAGAGATTCTCCTTCACATCCCACTCAGTGTGTGCTTGAACCAGGGAAAAAATTTTTGAAAGCGATCCAAAATTACGCAGGGTTTCCAAAGGAACCAAAAATGCAAGCAAAGCAGCAGAAGTTTGAAAGTGGAGGGAAACACAGAAACCATGAGATAACAGCTCACAGCTTGTGTGCAAACTCAGAGATGTGGCTGGGACAGTGGGACAGAGCACAGGGTGAGGTCAGGGTTAGGGTTAGGGTTCCCACCTCCCCTCTCAGCACTTGTGATCCTCACAAATCACCAGCCTCTCTGGGTCTGTTTCTCCTCTAACATTGAGGATAACTGGCCTACCTGGCAGCAGCTGTGCTGAAGGATAATTAATTATTTTTCACAAAATGGTTTGAGCTCCTGGGATGCGAACCACTGGGGAAGAACATGTTAATATTATTGAGCATTTAAGTAAAGCTCTAACTCTGTCCCCCTGAGGAATGACACCTCCAGTGCTTTGAGACTTGATTCAGAACAGCTTCACACAGAAGCCTCCTATATTTTCAAAAAAGAAAGACTGAACATTTCATTTTATTTAAAGCAGCTATGCAGAACTCGACTATTTCTTTAGCATATATTAAACCTTCTTTTCTGGTAATGAGACAAAATTCATAGAGCAAAAATGGAGACAACACTGAGATTAGTCACAGCCAGGATGAAACCATTTTGTCTGTTCTGCAATCTCCAGGATAATTTTCAGTGACAAAGAAACAAGTAAAATGATATTACTGTATGCACAAAAAGGTATTAGCATGAAAATAATTACTATAGGGAAATAAAATTATCAAGCTATTACATATAGTGGGAGGGCCTGAAGAGATAAACCTGAAGTTATTTATGGGTAATTTTGCTTCAATTTAAATGCAGGCTGGTATAGTTAAACTGAGTATTAACTTAATGATAACATTTTATCCTCAGTGTGCCAACCAGAAATAGAACAGTAGCCAGCTGTGTTTAAAAGCAACAAAATAATAAATTGCCTATTAAGCCAATAAGTGCAAAGAAAACTTTAAAAGAAACCTGAATTGACACAGTGAGAAATGGGAGAACACTCTACACCTGGTGCCGATAGTCTCAGATCAATTGGTGAGGGATGCTGTAATTAATTACCAGCAAAGATGCTGCTGCTGTCACTGTCACGCTGCTGGTGGCCCCGCGGGAGGGGCTCCTTGGGCTCTGCAGCCATTAACGCTCTAATTGGCATTGTTGTTATTGTCGCTGGGAAGGGGAGGTGTGCCACTAACACAAAGGGTCCCAAATCTCCAAATCTGTGTCGCAGGAACCCAAACGCTGTCATTGTCACCCTGGTGCTCCAGGAACACCTCAGGCACCCGCAGGACCTGCAGCCCCGAGCAGGAAAAGGAGGTTTTTTTTCTCAGGAAACTCAGGGAGGAGCTGCCTGTGGATGCTCAGCAAGTGTGGGGTCTGCTGGGTCAGGGACCTTGTCAGGACCCTCTATCCTTTCCTTGTTTATGGCTCTGTTTGCCGGAAACTCTCTCAGCCTTCCAAGAGCCATCGTAGGGATGCAGCCAGAGGGGAGCTCCAGCACAGGTCAAGGGTAATGGCCCTGCTCCCCAGGACTTCTCTTTTCCATCTTTGAGCCATCCCAAATGAGACTCTGTTTGCTCAATCCATGGCTGCTGAGTTCTGGAAAGGATGGTGGCACAGACCAGAGCATGACTTCTCTAATGGGGACACCACTCAGCAGCAAACCTGCTCTTCAGCCCACTGAGGCTCTCCAGCTGAAAATCATTTTAAGTCATTGTTCTGGACTGGACTTAAATTGAGCAATTTGAGAACTACTTTCACTCCATTAAATTGTCCAATAATAGGGTAATCCTTGTTAAGAAAATGTTAATGGATAAGTTTTGTTCCAAATCTGGGTCAGCACTTTTGGGGCTTTTTCAAGAATTTAGTGAAATTCTTGAGCTAATCCTTTTTCACTGAAGTATATTAAGTGCTAACAGAGCAGAATGCAGCAAGTAAACTCTTAATGCTACTTCACATATCAAAATCAAGACTCTCAAGACCACTATTAGCTGATGAGACAAAGTAGAAATAAGGAAGATACCCAGGTCAGAAATGGATGAAGAGAGAACCAGCTGATGCCACTTAAAAACAGCATGCTTGGTGGAAATTAAAATAGGTGCATCATGCAGAAAAATAAATTTGTTATAGTTCAAAATATTCCAGATAAAAATATGTTCATGTGAAAAGAATCAGATTATTCCTGTAGTTTGTCATTTGGAGGTCACCTGGAGGCATGAATGGCTTGCCTTGCAGCCAGGCCTTTTACTACACCTCTTGTTGTTGCCTCAGAGTTGATTTTTTTTCTGTTTGATTTAATCCTTCTGGAGCAGGATGCAGTGGCCAGTAACTAACCTGTATAGGAAAACTACATTTAATTGCTTATTTCTAACCTAGCCTGCTGCAGCATTCTATTTCTGTGAATCCTAACAATTATTAGATTTGGCATATGTGTGGCACAGTATTTATTCAATGCTTTCTGAATGAATTACCATATAAATACAATACAATCAGCTGTAATGTGTTCTGTTCCAGGATTGCCTGAGCCCTGTGCAATTTAAAATGGACAGACTGGGGAAAGAGAAGCAAGGGGCAGCAGCAGTGTGGCAGTGAGCTGATTGTTGTGACACTGAGCACATCCCTCACTCCTGCTGCTTTCACTGCCTGCCTCACTTGCTCTGGCTGTGGGAATCATCCCAGGAATGTCCTCATGCAGCTGCAGAATCCAGCTCACAGTCCATTCCAGGGCTTCTTTCAGAAACGCTAAAATCTCCTCTTGTCCCTCAAGGCAATTCCTTCCCTTGCTTGTCAGTTTGCTCTCCTGTTTCATCTCCTGCAGCAAGAACAGGCTGGTGGTGGCAGTGAATTCAGGAGAAGCTGGGATGGTGCTGCTGGTGGCATCAGGCCTGAGCTAACAGGCTGCACTGGCAGCAGGAGCACAGACCCTGAGAGTTCCAACCCTGGGGAAGAGTAACCTCTCAGACAACAGGAGTGTGCAGAGGGTATTACTGGAGGAGCAAAAAGCTAATGTACTGCTCCAGGCAGATGTGCAAAAGTTCTCAATATCACTCTGCTTCCATCAATGGCACTGAGTGCTGGAGATAACACAGCTGAATTTTGCTCCTAGCAGGAAGCTGAATTTTTTTTCTTGTTATAATTATATATATCTTTTTTCTTCTGTTATAATTTTTAAATTATTATTAATACTTCTCCATGAATGGAGTAACACATTTAAATTTAGGGATCTCTGGCACATGGAGCCTTGAACTGCACTTTGGGCTGACACAAGGAGCACATCTCCTCCACAGGTTGCTAGATGTGCTTCATCCCTGAAGCAGTGGTAGCCAAAACTTTACCACAAAAATGCACTGGGGGATAGCATACTGGACTCTGCACATTTACTATAAAGTCAAAAAGAATCCCTCTGTGTAAAGGCCCTGTTTCCTTTCAGTGCATGAGGATGCAGAGCAGGCTTGCACTTCTGGAAGTGTTAAATTCCAAAAATAATCAGATGTTTCAATTGCAATGCAGCTCCCAGGTGCACACGGGTTAACCTTAGCCCTGGGATATTGGCTTCAACCAGGCATCAAAGCTTCAAATATTTTTGCCAGACAGCAGGGCACCTAGAAATCCCAAAGGTGTTTTTTCACATGCTCCATCTCTCAGTGTAAACCCCTGGGCTGGCTGAATCCCCTTACAGCTTGGCTTTGCAACAGGCAGCTGTGAAATCTGGCAGCTCTAGGGATCCTCTTTGGCAGGAGGGATCCAGAGATGCCTCCTGAAAGCTGATTAAACACCAGGATGTCTGGGAGTTTCATGGTCATCAAATATCCCTGCTTCTCAAGTGTTATTTGGAGAAGGAGAAAAAGAAATGGGGGGGGGGGGTTTCTGCTTCGTGGGGAATTGTGGTGCATTTTTGCTTCCAGCAAACCTGAAGCACAAAGCACTGGCCACCTCAGCTCTGTGCTGTGCAAAGATCATTTATGTTCTGGGATAAACTGATGGACTTGAGCAGTCCCTTGCATGGCCCATTCTGCAGCTCCTCAGGCAAGAAACCAGAATTTCATGTCTGTAAAGAGACTCATATGATTAATTTTTTTTCTCTACTCATCTACCTCTGCTCATTCAAAACCTACCATAGATTATTGTGTTGCCCACATAATTGTCTCCCAAGGATTATAAATCATCTGCTGTGCCTGGCGATGGCTCTGTCCATCAGTCAGCTGTGGTCTGGGTGTAAAGCACAATTATAGCATTGGGATTTATTTTGTCCGGGTCATTAATACCTTTTTTCTTTTTCATTAACACAGATTTACAGCCTAGACATCTTCAAACATAAGTTTCTATTTCAAAAGTATCTCAGTCACACTCTACCATATGACCCCATTTTGAAATTAGGTGAGCAGAGATTATGAAAAGCCCTGTGTGCAATTGCCCAATGCACTTCAAGAACCACTGCCCTGTCTGTTCCATATCTAAGAGCCTCTGGTTATAGAGATTCTTTTAGCGCTTATCCTGTATGTTCTTGTTCTTATCTCCAAGCTTTGACCTTTTATTTTTCATATTTACCTTTCCAAAAAAGTCTCTTGGCAGCAGTCTATTCTTTCCCATTTCAGCCTTTTGTACACTTGGTCTCACTGAGATTTCTCCTAAAATACAAATGCCAGATTCACTGTGTTGAATGTTAACTCCTTCCTCTAACTCTGAAAGTTCCTTTGGTTCCTGTGGTATTTTACTCAAAGAGCTGCACACAATGACTCCTGCCACATCTGATGGAAGTGCCTGCAGTTGCCCACTGCCCAAATAAGATTCTCAGTTGTTTTCCATCTTTTATGCTGCACTTCTGTAGAAAAAGTTGCATTGTACTGAATAAAGCTGGTTTAAAAACTGAACCTGAAAGGGATCCTGCTTTGAATTTTCTCACTGAACTACATATCCTCAAGCAGAAATAGACAGTCAGTGGTAGAAGTGATTGCTAATTAAGGATGATCTTCAGTACTTTGCTAGCTAGAAGTTTTACAATTAAATGATGGTTCCAGCTTTCTAATTTAGGGACAATTTTCTGCCCTTGCTCCCTATTTAAATATATATACCAGCACAAATCCATAATGAGAAGATCTATAAGGATCTTGCCTCTTGAAAAAGAGCATCAATTAAAGTCTTGTTTGTTATCCTGTAAAATTTATAAGCAGTAATTATTCTTGGCTTTGTTTTTTGCCAGTTTATGACAGTTCCAGTTTACTAAGTGGGTAATTATGCAACCCTTTAATCTTACACTTCCCCCAGGAAAAAGATATCTCCAGTCTTAAGAAACTGCTCTGTGCACAGAAAGCTTCATCTTGGTTGTAATGATATCCTGAGAAAACAGCTCATCTGGCAGTAATTGTTCATCCTGCCCTGACAAAAAGGATCCTGTGAACCAGCGCCAGGCTGGAGTTCTTGTAGAAACTTAATGTCATGCACAGGTCTTACTGAGATATTCAGACTTAATGTACCTCAAAGTCTATACTGCCGTCCTGTATTTGGATGATAAATTCCATTTGTTCTACCTTGCACTTAAGCTTTCAGATTTGAGCATTCTCCTGACCTGTGGTGCTGTCAGCCTTGTGCTCATCTCCTTGTGGAGATGGACACAGGTCCTGTGAACAGCTCAGGTCCTGGGTATCTGCAGGCACAGCAGGGCAGGCTCAAGAAGCAGGAAGATTAATTGACCATTATCTGGAGCTTTACTCACTAAGGCAGGATTTAGCTGTTTGAGGTCCAGTGTCCTCTGCAGTCAGACACTGCCCCTACAAAGGTTGCAGACTTTCTCCACGCAGGAAGTCATGAGGATCCATCCTGTCAAATTAAACCATCCCCTCAGCAGAGTGCTCCATCTCTGCTTTTATGTTCCTCCCTCTGGATCCAAGGGTGCCTGTGTGTGCAAGGAACTGACTCAGTGCACTGGGACAATTTGCTACCTAATTATCTGGAACTAGAATCAGTTCTAGCTGTAAATCTGTGTTTGTTTTGGGGCTGGTTTGTAGCAGTATCAGTATGATTTTCATGGAGGTGTTTTCTGCTACTGAGAGTTCTCCTACCTTTCTCTGGGTTTTTATGTCTTTGATTTGTGACTCACAATACTCTGGATAGTCCCCTAAACAATCAATTTTAGGGGGAGAGGGAGGACTTTTCCTCAGCAGCACCCTCTCTTGCAGTAGTTTAAGAGCTAATACAAAACCATACTTACAGATCAAGAAACAGGATTTCAGCACTCACAGCAATAAATGACCAAGAAGTCAGATCTTAATATTGAACTAAAGTTTCTTTGAAAAGATAAAATAAAAGCATCTTCCAATTAAAATCTTCGTATAAAAAAAGGAATCAAAGCCCAGGCTTGATTTGATTGTGCCATAATATTGCCAAAAATACAGATTTTATTGGTGTGATAGAAATTTGAAGGAAGTGCTCCTGATGTAAATAAATTCAGGATATGCAGAAGTAAGTCCACTGAGATAAATTACCCTAATGACACTTACAAGTTGAATCTTAAAAACCCTTAGGGGCCCTGACATTCCAATTACAGGGCTCAACCTTGTTATCTCTGAGTGAATGGAAATTGGCTGGGGCCTGCAAATTGCCTGGACAGAGTCTTGGAGTCGACTTCAGAGTAACAAGGTTGCACACGTCTCTTCAGCTGGTTAGAGGGCAAATGCATAAAAATGAGGAAAACAGAACCATGAAAACAGCAAAGGGAGTTGGAATTAATATCTCTTTATAAAAACCTTTTTAAACTCAAGTCCTATTGAATTAAAAATCCCCAGACACATTATTCATGGATTCACATGCAATTCTCCACTCAGCTGAAACCCAATCCTCTGTTTTAATATCAGCTGCACCTCTGAGTTGAGACAGTTTTTAAATTTGGCAATTTAACTTTTTTTTCCTTATGGTGGCTGTGCTAAGGTCACAACAGCTCATGCCTTCAGATGCAAACTGGTCTACAAGTGACTGCTCAGGAGCCAGCTCAGGATCACCCCAGAAAGTTCCTATCCCACATCAGACTTAAATATCCAGCAGCACAGAGTGTCTTTACTGGTGCCTCACAAACCCTGACAGAGTGCAAAAAGGATTTGCTCACATACAGGAATTTTTCAGTGTAATTCCAGCACGATTGGTGCCACCATTTCAGGAACCAGCTTTCAGTGCCTGAACTGAGCCACAAACTCTCTTCAAGACAACTGCAGTCCATTTGCAAAACAGCCTGTGGTATCTCATCCCACCATTTCTGTGTGCTTAAAGAAGGATTAAGTGGGTTTGAGTGGGATTTAAAGAAAAGCTGTCCACATAATTAGGTCTGCAGAGAATTATGACAGACTTCACAAAGTACTATAATTGAATTGTGCAAGAACATTTTCCAGACTTCCTACTGCTATTTCCAGTTCTAAATAAACTCTAGTTTGGGTACTAGTACCCCATTCCTTGTTGCCAGATGTTCTGACAACAGGATTTTTCACACATTTGGCTGGTGACTTTAGGTGAGGTGTGAAAGCAATTTCCCCCAGACCACAATACATGTCAGCCTGGAGTTAAGCAACCTAATTTGTCTTGCTGTAACTGAAATAACAGTGGCATTTTTCCACCTTTCTATTTCATCAGGGATTCTCCTGCTGACCTAACCAGATGGAAAGGTGCCCTCATTATCCCAGCAGGTCTAAAACCACAAGCTTCTCCTAATGTTCTGTTCCTCTGATTTCTCACTCTTCTCTCTGCCCCTACACACAGATAAACAAATAAATAGTTCTCTGATGTGAGAAAAATCATCTGATTTCTCCTGATATTGTTTCATACACCACATATCACTGACTTAGAGAAGCTTTTCTTAATTACACACCAGCCTGGAATGTGTCCCATTGAAAAAGCTGCCCAGAGAAATTCTCAGTACCAAGGTAATTTGTGGCCTCATACCTCATATATGAACTCTCTCTGTTTTGCAAAAATCAATGTGCTGATATAAATATTGGTGCAAGTTGGAGGTCTCCTCTATGAGAAGTCACCTTTCTTACGAGGCAAAAAAGGAAATTTATTTTCATCTGAGCCAAGAATTTCATCTCACTGCATCTCCACAATACAAAGCGTGAGATCAAGATTTTTGACATATGCTGAACACACACTTCACCAAGAATCAGCCATCACAAACCCAGCAGATCACAATCCTGTGTTTCTTAAGCTGAAATTCCCTATTTATGAATTAAATATAAGCCTAAGAAGAGCTAGAAACAAATTTGGCATTCACTGAAATATTGGGATGCCATCAGCATGAAATCTGTTGGGTTTTTAAAATGAATTAGGCTAAATTGCTTCCTTTTCCTTCCTCTTTCCCCCTCAGGTAATATTTTCTATTTGATTCTCTGGATTTACAATGAGATTTTCCTATTTCATTAGGTGTTTATCTCCCCTGTTGCTATATGAAAACTTGCAACCAGCAAAGAAAATAATACTGACTCTATTCAGGAAGTGTTATCAGAGAGACTGAACAGACAAAACACAGTCACTGTAACCTGTCTCAGACCACTGTTCATACAGTAAATTCTAGAGGATTAAATAATGAATTTACCTTTTGTTTGAAGTTTTAAGCTCTGTGTGCAAATTCTTACATTTAATGGGAATTTATTTGTAAAAAGGAAAATATAAGCTCCATTTAATTATTTCCTCAGAACTCATTATGCAAAGTTAATGACCTCCTGGATTAAGTAAGCCTTTAGTGATGAATCTCAGTTTTCCACATCCTTATCTGAATTTATTACCTTCAACCTAATTTGTGTTGGTACAGCCTGGGGTATAAAACAATGCCCAAGTACTGCTATAAACAGTTCATGCTATTTATTTGCATCTGTTTGCACATTTTTCAGCTCGTTTGCAATATTGATTCATTTAGAAAGATACATATCTCAAAACAACCATCTCCCATGCTGCCTGTTTCTTTATTTGACTCATCAGCAAACACTCATTTATCCTAGCCAGAATCTGATAATGCCCTGGGTTAGCCCACAAAAATGTCATTGCTATCCAGTCTTCTTGGATAGCACACAAAAAACTCCCACTGTTATTAGGGGAGGGCGTTCCACAGAAACTGATGAGAATCCTGATCATTTGCTCTAGCAGACACAAAATGGTTTCTAGCTTGTATATTTGGACCACTCCAGAATAAGGAAACCTGGGAAAATTATTAAAAGGATATTCCGTGAGATGGGAACCCCTTTCCTGCTCCTTGTATATTTTACTCCACTGCAAAGAGCAGTGGATGACCTCCTTATAAACACACAGATTATTGACTTCTAAATGTCTCTTCTCCCTCATGCAGAGTGAATGCAAACATGCTGCAAGGACAACATTTTCTTTGCTGTAAATATCTATATATGTGGAGGACTCACAGGAGACAGTTTTTTCTTGCTTGCAACACCTTCCCAGCATGAAAATTGTTGCATCAGATTTACTCTGCTGTGGCTAACCACATAATTTTGAAATAATAAAATTAAGTGCTACGATTTTCTCCACTACAAGAATATTTTTACAAAGATATTTTATATCCAGACTATTCAACATAAAAGATAAACTCAATAAAATTTCTCCACAAGTACTGAGGAAAAAACTTACATCAGCTACTATGAAATGACTGCAACAAAATAAAACTATGAAGATGCTTGAAAAAATTTTTTGCCTGTCTAAGATTGATGCTGGAAGAGCTCTTGTACATGCTCCTTGTTTCTGATAGAGAATTATCCTGAAATTCAGCTCCCTGGCAGGATATCCCTGCTGAACAGACACGAGTTGGACCACACAAGATGAGAGTGCTTTTTATGCCTTAGGTGTGGTCTGTCCAGCCCTGCAGCTTTGCACAAACCTTTGCATGCACAAACCCTGGAGCAGGAGAGCTGCTTTGAGTCATGGCTGTGTTTTTTTTTTTCTTTGAATGAACGGAGGAGATGAGGCAGAAAGCTGCAGTAAAGACAGGAGGAATCTAGGGGAGGGGTGAATTAAGCTCATTCATTCTAGCACCCCATGCCTGAATATCAAAGACAAGATTGAACACAGTGGAAAATGTTGCTGAAGCCAATGCAAGAGCTGGCACCCATCCTGATCAGGGAATGTATGGAAATAGTTTCATAACATGTAAACCTTGAAACGGGCCTTAATGTTCCCCTCCTCCCCAAATTATTGTCCTAGTACATTGTTAAATCCCTCTTGAATACTTTTTTCACCTTATCAACAAAGAAATAAAAAGGGCCACACTGGTCACAGGCTGCCTGCAGGTACCTCAGTGCTTCTCTCACCACAAGCACCAGTCATTTGTCCTCGCCCCAGTGACCTCCAGTGCCTCAGAGGCAGAGAAAATAACATCCAGAAATCAAACTGCATGAGTTACCTCTTTCTAGAGGTCTGATTTGTGAGAACAGGCACAACATTCCCTAGTAGCTCTCCCATTATTTAGAGAATGCAAAAGAGTCAGGAGTTGCAAGTCCCAAAGTACCCAGCTCTTGTTATCTGCTCATTAATGCTTTCACACAGGGTGGGGGTGTGAGGACAGAGGAATGGACTAAGTGCCTAAAATATTATTTTATTTTTCCAAATAAACTGTGTGAGATGAAAACTTGCTTGACATTTAAATAAACCATGATGCTGACGATGTAGTTGCTATTGGATTTCCATACTCCTTTCACCTTTTCCCATGATGTTACGAATTGAAAATACAACCTTGTGCACTTTAAAGAGCAGTTTGTCCTTCAGAGAATGAGGAGAACATACAGCTGTGTGCAGCCTGGTGGGGAAGTTTGCACTGTGGATGTGATCTGACAGCTGTTTCTAGGAAAAAAGGGATGCAAAGCAGGACACAAAAAAATGAAGGAAAATTGCCTTTGAAGGTCAACCCAGAAGCCCTCATTGTCAGTTTTATTCAGTGGCACTGGGTTAGGGCTTTATCTGTGAGGAGCTATTTTAGTCTGGCTCAGGAAAAGTGCCAGGAGTCAGAAAGGCTCTGGAAGGGTTTCTGTGCCCAGCCTGCCCCAGCCCTGCACAGGCTGTGAATAGAACTGGAACAGCTCCTTGCTGGGTGGGCACCTTCTCCAGCATGGAGCTCCCACTGAAATCACTGCACATCCCATCTGCAGCAAGACTGAGTTTCAGGCACACTCCAAGGAAAGCAATTCATGCCACATCGCTTCATTTTATGTCATGGAGATTTAAAAAGCAGCATTAAGAAACACATTACTTGTTCATTTACTTCTGTCATTTTGCTCAGTGGTCAAAGGAAGCAGCCTATGGATTTCCATTCTATTCCTCACCAGAGTCAGATTCTGAACCTGTAATACTAACAAAAAGCCTCAGCATTTATGTTTCAAATGCTCTAACAGTGCCAGCTACAGCTTATGTTCAGGCGTTTAAAACTTACTTAGTTTGGTATTTTTAAAGACTTTTTCTATCTTTTCTTTTTATTCCAAAACACGAAGTCAACAAAATGCTCACTCTCAAAAGAGTCCTGCAAAACCTCTTTAGGAATGAACATATGAGCATCAGTTGATAAAGTGCAGCATATGTGCAAGTGAAATAACAGTAAAATGGCCACTGACATTTCAAGATTTCACATCTTCAGGACATTTTCCTGTGAAATTATCCAATGCATACCAGAAAGCTTGTTTCTCTGTCTCTCCCTGCTCTGTGATGTGATTTTCTAATAATGCAGTTTTCTAACAGTGATCTAAACATCTTACCAGCAGCTGGTAGGTAATTCATATAACCTTAAAAGCACTGGGTAATTATTATAGACATTTGAGTCCAACCCAGTAAAGACCAAAGCTGATACTGGTACAGAGAACTGCTTCAGACAGTTAAGACACTGGTTCACATAACAGATTGCCACTCCAGCAAGTAAATAAATACTGAGAAAATGAAGCCAAGAAAAAAAGGTGTTTCTCATTTGGTAGGACAAGTAATTTCCCAGGGGATGAATGTTGCTATTCTTAAGCCAGGGACACACAGTGTGCACAGTCTGACAGCAGAGTGGGAGGTCAGGCAGCAGAGAATCATACTGGGATCTTGTTCTTAAGTGTACGAGGCACACAATATCTGCAGGGAGCCACAGGCAAAAGCTGTGTCCTTTCTTAAAGATCAAATAGCCAGAGCCAGTGGAACCAAAACAGCTGGTTCTTTGTCAGTGAATTCTGAGGTGAAACAGCACAGGGTCAAGCTCTTCAACTCACACAAATGATGACAGCTGGCAAAAAAGTGTTTTGTACTTGCCTTTCATCTGTGGATGTGGAGTCATTCTCTAGCAAGCTCTGGTTTCACCAAGTAAATTGCTTTTGCATACTGACTTCTGATTCACTTTTCTTTAAATACACTAATATTTTCTTCCTCACAACTGGCATTGGGCAGCCGTGAGTTTGAACTGACTGAGGCCTCAGAGGTGACGAAATGCAGGCAGTTCAAGCAGAGTCTTATCTATATTTGAGACAAATCAATAGCTGGCTGTCACCTTCTCTTTGCATATGATAAAGAAAGAAATTTCACAATCGCAGGATGTTTCACCCCTTGCCGAGGCAGAGACAAATGGATCTTGATTTTACTGGCTTCAAAACACCATGGCTTGCCCTTCACTATCACATCCCACACACTGTCTGTGCCACAGACAACCATCAGCCTGAAGGAAAATGTGTGCCTCAGAATCTGCCAAACTGCAGGAACTTCAATCCCCTCCCAGGCTCAGTGCCCAGAGGAAGCTGCATGGGAACCCATGGCAGGAGAGGAGAGAAACTACAGATTGGATAAGGAAGGTGGGGACACAAATGCAAAACTGAATTTCTGTGACTTTCTCTTGTGTGAAAAAGGATAATTTGAGGAGCCGTAGGGGCTCCAGTGTATTACCTAATGATTCACTGCTCAGAGACAGGGAGACTGAAGTGCCATTACCCTGCAAATGGTTCTCCAGGGAGCAAATGCTCATCCCTGCTTGCCACAGGACAGGCCCAGTGACCAGTGAGGGCACAGAGACCAAACCCATGGGGCAGCCTGGCACAGAGGAGTCCTCATAGAAGTGACCCAGCCCCCAGATTCCCTCCCCAGAGCTTTTTAAGGAGAATCCAGGTGAACAGGGCTCCAGGAGATGAAGGCACAGAGTCTGGTCCAGTTTTGCTTTACTGAAATCAGTGAGGAAATCTCCACTGATGTCAATGAAGTCAGGACTGTGTTTTGCATTTAAAACCAAGAAAGTGTCAATCAGGCTTCTCCATCCTTTCCCAGGGAGGTCAGGTCACTGTCTTGCTCTTTTGGCTTCAACCCCATTATTCTAAAACCCACTTTGGCTTCCTGGACTGAAAGGACATAAGTGGTTGAACTGACTATTGATTCCTTTCCTGGTTTTGGAGTTGTTTTCTACACAAGATGAACAAAACTGTTAAATCACTTTATAGTGAGCTCTTTTGTTCTAATTTTACCAGTATATGAAGAAACCCAAATGTGTCTGTAAAAAAA
>JAHLSL010000037.1:7306637-7320479 GCA_025920805.1 Petroica traversi
GACCAGGCCAGCCCAGCCCAGGCCAGCCCAGCCCTGGCTGTCCTGCCCAGCCCTGTCCTGCCCTGTCCTGCCCTGTCCTGTCCAGCCCTGCCCTGTCCTGTCCTGCCCAGCCCAGCCCTGCCCTGCCCTGTCCTGCCCAGCCCAGCCCTGCTCTGCCCTGTCCTGCCCAGCCCTTCCCTGTCCTGCCCAGCCCTTCCCTGCCCTGCCCTGCCCAGCCCAGCCCTTCACAGCCCTTCACAGCCCTGCCCTTCACTGCCCTGCCCTTCACTGCCCTGCCCATCCCAAACCTGCTCTGCCCTGCTCTGCCCAACTCTTCCCTGCCCTGCCCAGCCCAGCCCAGCCCAGCCCAGCACTTTGGGCTGAGCTGCCCTTGGGTGCAGCCAAAGCTCTGGGACAGGCCAGAGCTGGCACAGCTGCTCGCTGCCAGGGCACGGCAGGACTGTCCATCTTGTGGCCGGTGCAGCACTGAGAACATCTTCTGGCCTGAAGCTGGGGAATAATAGTAACATCCACAGCCACTCATGGCTTTTGCAGTCTAACACATCTCAGGCTCCTGTGCATGCAGCTTTTGGCTTTCCTAAAAGTCGTGCACTGACTGGAATGACACCCATTCCACATCACGTTGCCAGAAGCTGGAGACCATCACTCAAACAAGTGATGCAATTTTGTGTTTCTCATTTTTCATCAGCATGCAGCTTTGCTGCTTAGGCAGCCTGCTGGCAATAAATTACTTTGCAGGAAGCACAAGTGTGATGATTATTATTGTTATTACTAAGTTTTTTTCTTTTATTGTAGGGGAGGTTATATGGATGAAATCCCTGAACAGCATTTTACTGTTGGAGACTACCTTTCCTAGTGAGATCACATTGCACTTTACTGTGAGTGGTATAATTTCTGACGTAAAGACAATGAAGCAGGAATTGGGCAGGTTGTCCAGTGTCCCACAGTGAATCAGAGATTTAGCTCTCTTTGCCTCATTTATAAAGAATCATGGAGTACTCTGGGTGAATACTGGGAAAGCTCATTTCCTCGTCACCTACCTTTGCCTGCAAAGTCTTGTCCTTAATCATCAGCACTTCAAAAATACCACCTCTGGATTCAGTGATACTCTTACTAATTGGACTGGCACATATTGATGCCATTGTGAGAAGAATTTTGTTTGAGGAGTGCTTCACATGCTGGAGGCGAAAAACCCTCCACATTGCTTTTAAAATTGTAACTGAAAATTTCTCACTTGTCTTCCTGAGAATAGGAATTAGCCAACAAGATGAGCTGGACAGTTTTAGGACATCTTCAGGGCACACTGATTTTTCTTTGTCAGCTATTCTCCCCAGAAGCATGCCATGAATTGAGCACCAGATGTGGTGGAACAGCTCTTGCTGCCTGTGCAGTGCCTCATCCTCACTGTTTTTGGCCTTTAGAGACAGAGCCCAAACAGACCTGTGAGTCAAGCAGAAAAGCTGGTGGCAGGACTCTGCACAGCTGATTTTGGGTGACAGTGCAGCTGCCTGCTGGGGTGGGCTGGACTGACTCACTGGTAGAAGTGAGGAACACAAGAGTGGGAGGAATAAGAGTCCATCTGGGATCTGGATGAGAGTGGGATTGAGGGAAGCAGGCTGATCAGGAGAAGGGCCAATTTTTGGTGGATCTGAGGACTATTTAATTCCAAACCATCCTTTCGAGTTCTTTAGGTAATTACAATCCAAGTGCATTGTTTAGGAGATGGAGGAGTCATCCTAAAAATAGTTGAATATTTAAAGCTCTGCTTTTGTTAGTACGGCTGAAAAACACCCACTAACCAGAAATTTGGAAGCAAGGAATTTACTTACATAAAGCAAAGAATATATAAGGTGATTTATGCAATTAGGAAGTTTTCACCTGCCCATTTTGAAAAGTCACAAAATCCAGTAAGAGTCCAGTTCTACATGATAGTATAAGGGTTAAAAATGTTTTTGAGTTGTAATAGGTTGTGGGAACAGTAGGTAAACCTGAGGTGTTGTCTTTGGTAGGTAGAAGCGTAGTCATGAGAACTGCACCTGTGTGGGCTTTGCAATAATTGCCCATAACAAGATGATTGTTTAGTAAAAACAAGTAAGAACGACAATTCGATTATAACAATCCTGAGAAATGATAAGGGGTAATTGGATAAAGGGGGCTACAGCTTATGCCTGGGTGGAAACAATATATGTAATAGAAACGGCATCGTAACAGAAAGTTATGTTCAAGTTCAAATAGAACAATATTGAATTGACAATTAACTGGTGACGGTTACGTAAGGAACAGTATAAAAATGTATCCATGGCAGATCCATGTTGGAATCGATTTGGGCATGGTACCCCGATTCCCAGAGCTCTTCAAATAAAAGCACCTGCATATAATCATTCTGTGATTATGTGTTTCTACGCTAACGTACAGAGTGCTTCACATAAGAACAGACCTGTGGAAAACGTCTCGCTGAGCTCTTTTGCACTGAAGTTTTTGCAAGAGTAGGGCCTAAATATGTATCAATTATTTTCTAATGTTAGATCAGCATTTTTGTTACTGTGACTCTGGAGTGTTGTTGCTGCTGCATTTGCCGGTGGAATTAAATTTCTCTCCTACTTATGAGGTCTTTCAGTGGACCCAGCAATATAAATTATAAATGCGTTCCTCTACTCATGAAGGCTGGTTTTCTTCTGCTGAAAGCACTGTTAATGCAGAAAATACAAATATTCGGATCTCTTCTCACTGCTCATAACACAATGCCTGGTAGAGAACCAGAGGTGCACTTTGCTCTTGCAGTCCTTTTTCCTGACAGCTTCAGTTTCTCACTAAATCCTGCCACCAGGAGCTATAGCTGGGCAGGAACAGTTGGCAAATCCACTCTCCTGTCTCTTGCTCTCTGGCCTCTGTCAGACATCACAGATGCTCCATGGCAGATATGACCTGCTCAGATTTATATCAGCTATTTTTTTGTATAGAAGGTCAGAATGCACAACACAAATTCGGGAGATGCAGCAGCAAAGAGTCACAGCACAAATGTCTGGTAGAAAGAATGGGAACAATCTGTGC
The DNA here is from genome assembly GCA_025920805.1 of Petroica traversi. Lineage (NCBI taxonomy): Eukaryota > Metazoa > Chordata > Aves > Passeriformes > Petroicidae > Petroica > Petroica traversi. The sequence goes on from JAHLSL010000037.1 coordinate 7,309,689, forward strand.
ACTTCAAAAACTGTAGTTGTGACCAAAACAGAGATTTCAGACACATACTTCTCTTTCCCATTTTACTTTTGTCTTAGTAAATTCTTTCTACGTTCACTGTCTTTTTTAAGGTACAAATTTCACAGAAAAAGCTGGTACAGCATCTGTCAGACACATTACTAACACCATGTAGTGAGTCGCCCATGTAAGAGTCTTATTTTTGGCATTTGGAGCCAAGTCCAGTGGAATGACTGGACTGACTGTAGTGCAGGTGAGTCACTGTGCAGGTGGGTTTTGCATCAGTGATGGGTGTCCATAGCTACAAAGGAAAAACAGATGCTTGAGTTCAGTAAATTTAGATGTTGAGATAAATTGGTCTGGGCTATTTTAGACTTGCAAACACAGCAGGCAACAAGTAATATTTCAGTGTTTGTGAGGGCATGTCCACTTTGAAGTAATAAACATCCTGTGTAAATTTTGCAAACACAACTGCACACTGGCACAGCTCTCTCAGGGCCTGAGCCATTTTTCATTTCACCTAGTCCAAAATGTAAAGATGTCTTTCTCTGAGCTTCCATTTTACTTACACAAGTTGGCATCATACGGAGAGAGCTCAAATCTGCCTACAAGCCAAAGAGGCTGTGCCATGTCTTGCTGCTGCATGTCCCCATGCAGTGTCCCTGCTCCATTACCCCTGCATCCCAACAGGCAGGTCCACTTCTGTTTCACTCCTCCCCTCACTGGAACTGGAAGCTATAAAGTCACTGCCCTGGCTTCTGAGTGGGTTTCTTTATGACTTGTGCTTCTCTCTCTATTGTACCTGTGTTCTATTGGGGTTTTTTGCCAGTTTTGCCCAAAAACAATAACCAAATCACTGTCTGGGTAATTGCCACGATGCATCAGGTGTAATTATAAACACATAATAATTTGTTACTGTATGATGACCAATCTGAACTAGATGTAGAACTTACAAAATCCTTCAGTGTCATTGGCATGTCATGGATAATCAGCTGCAGTTAATAGTCTTGTTACATTTTGGATGTAAAATTATGTGATGCATGAAATGGAAGCAGCTGAACACCCTTAGTAGATTAGTAAAGGTGGTTTTTAATTCACAGAGAGGTGTAAGCAATGGCAAAACAAGAACATCACAGGGGATCAGTCTTTCAGAGATAGATTTCTACAGGCCAGCATAGAACAGGAGAAAACAAACAACTAGAGGTGGAAAAAGAAATCATCAAAACTTTTTATTTTATTTGTTTTCTTTTTCAAATATTTGTGCCATGAGAGGAAAGCCGCTATCCTGACAAATCAAAGAATAACGAGGGTTTGTTCTTACATACGCACACACTAAGTGCATGCTAGTTACAATAAGATACTAATTCCTGAGAAGAGCTGTAATTTAAATTACTCTGCCAAGTTACACCCTGTAAACGGACAACAACTCAGGATGAAGCTGACACTTCCTCCAAAAATAAAGGATCCCATGTGGTGCAGAACTTTGTGTACATGGTTTGAGTCCATATGGGCCAGACCCGGTATTTATCACAGGCATCTGAGTGCATCTTGTGCATCTCAGTTCTGTGGTAATTGGATAAAGCACAGCAACAGAACTGGGGAACTGTTCCCATTCCCAGTCAGTTCCCTTTGTTCCGATATTTCTGGTGACTGAACCACCTGCTAGGCTACATATCCATGCTCCCTTTTGGTCTCTCTCTGTTTCTGTCAGTCTTGAGAGTGTAAAATGGAAAGGGTGATTTAGCAATATCCCATTTTTAAGGTTTTCTGGCAGCAGGGAGCATTTGCATAAGTTACCCACTCCATCACACAATCCCCTAATGTGCTCACCTGCTGTCATTTTCCCCTGTTGTTTTACAGCCCCACATCACAACTGGTTTTCCCTGAACACAGAAAACAAAACCTCCCGTTCTTTGATTTCTAAAGTTCTCTAATGTACCTGCTGCTACAGCAGAGCTGTCCTTGACAATGTCTTTTCTGACCATACTTCACACCTCATTAGGCTTTTCCAGGCCCAAGATTTCTTTCAGCACAAAAAGATGTAATTGCTACTAGTGTTGCATAGAAAGGAATGATACATTCTACTGTATTCTTTGCACTAAACTCTGTTTTTCTGTCTGGATACAAGGTGCTTGATTTGTAGGCAATACCACAATAAATTAATAAACTGGGAAAAAAAAAAAGTATGGCAGTGTTTGTTAGGGGGATGATGTTGAAAAGTATATACAACCAATACAGATGTGTAATCTGCATTCTTTGTTGTTGTTTGAAATGTATTACAATAACTCTAGACATTGTGGACTGGCAATTGCATGTGAATTCTTAGTGTAACTTCGACATCAAGATAGGACAGTCAGTCCTCGGCTGTTTAAAAACAGGAATATTAGACAGAGATAGAAAAAATATTATCTGAGGCATATGTGAAAGTCACTAGGATTAACAGTGTTACTGTCTACATTTCAAATTAGAGGATTTGCAAATGAGCGTCAAGAATTGTGGAGGCCAGTGGGGCTGCTGACCAGGATTCTGAAAGGGCCTACTGGTAACACAGCTGATCCTCCTCAGTCAGAGCGATCCCAAATTCTTTCCCCATATATACATTTATTTTAATTCCATTCTCCCAGTTGGCCCCTTGGCCTTCCCGCCCTTTTGTCCTTATATGGAATTTCTCTGGAATGTTCTCCTCAGCTCGACGCCCCATTGGCCCCTTCTCCTTGGTCCCTCCTCCTGCCCCTCCTCATTGGCTCCCCAATCCATCCATCAGAATTGCCCAGCCCCCTGGCCCTCTCCCTATTGGTTGTTGCAAACCCCGCCCCCTTCGGCACTGAAGGGCCAGGCTCCCCTTTGTCTGGGCCTTTGTCCCGGGCCCCTCCTGGGGACGGAATAAACCCGACCTTGGAACCTGCCCAGAGCCCCCGGGAGCTCCTTGTGCCGCTGGGATCGCTTCTCCCCCGTGCCCGGGTGTGCTGGGCCTGAGCTGGGTGAGTGTGTGGGCCCCGCATCGTCCTGCTGGCCCAGCCTGGGGACAGCTCTCGGGAGGCACAGCCCTGCCTGCCCAGACACCACCATGGCTGTGACAAAGACTGATACAGAAAAAGGCTAAAAGAGCTAAACTTATTACAGTTTATCCAAGGAATAAACAAAAACTCTGCTTACCACTGCATGCATACAGACGGCTTTGCCTGCTGTACCAAGTCTTTAAATATTGGTAGAAAGGGAGTAACATTTTATTGGAACGTTAAGGCTAGATTGATGTGGGTAGGTAATAAAATTTCATGAGAACACATAAATAATTTCTTTGAGACACGGCAGATCCTCTGTTACTTGAGGTCTTTGGATAAGTTCCTAGAAGATGGCATTGGATTCGACATCACTGGTTTGTTTCAGAAAGAGCTCTTTGCTTTGCATCACCCAAGGTTTCAGATTGAATTATCCTTTTCCTCCACCCTGGCCATGAAGTCTATGAAACAGAATTTTTCAACTTGAAATCTTTCCATAAAACTTCCTCCTCATTCTAAATATACAAGAAGTTCAGCAGGGAATGGAGGTGGTGTCTCTTTTCCAGTTGTGGAATATATTACTGCCTTCAGCCTCAAATCTTTTGAAGCATTTCCTTCCCAAGAGTGTATCACACAAACTAGACTGAGTGAAGTCCTTCAGTAAGGATCCCATTTCTAACCTCTGTTCTCTAGAAAAGTTACTTATCTTTTTCTTACCTGAATTAATCCATTCCTTCTGCAAATACATTAATTATCTAAAGAAATAATGATACCAAAATTTTGCATCTTCTTAATGAAAGTCCATTGGCTTGAGCATAGACCTTGAAGATGTGAGTTCTATTCTGAATTTGTTCAGAAATGGCAGATGACAATGGATGTAACTAGATTTTAAATAATCCCTGCTTAGTTTTTTTTTTACTCTGCTGCTATGTTAAGGTCTGTGACATCAAATTGAGCTTTTTGCTGCATGTGGTCCATGAAGATCCCAAAAGAACTTTACAGACTATCTACAGACTTTGTTTATACACATACAAATTAAAGACAGGCAGAACCAAAGAACAGCATTTCATGTTTATTAAGCCTTTGCAAAAACATAGACAATCTCAGTCAACTTGAAGTTCATTATTTTAGTAAAATTCAAGTATTTCTTGCACATCTCACTGGATTGGCACTAGCAGTAGAGGCAGTAGCACAAGCAGGAAGCACTGGCACTTACAGCAGAGAATTGGAAGGCTGAGCTGCATAGATTTCAAAGGTTGTTCTATAAAGAGAACTCAACATCTCAGATATGGTAACAGACTCGAGGCAGTTTCACCTTCGCTGCAGCAGGAACTGGTTATTTTATGCTGCGTTACTGGATGGCTGCTTCTGGTGTGAAAAAGACAGAGGCCTTCTGGTGAATTTTCCAAGAAGGATGTATTTAGCATACTAGTAAGCACAGAAGGTTCATTTACATAAAAGATTTGCAGTAGAAAAATAAATTTTTTAAATCCTCTTTTTATCAAATTCAGACTCCACATCTCCACAGCCATCCAGAATAACATGGAACTGGAACTGTGCCTGATATATAAATGTCTGCTCATCCCATTTGCTCTTAGAGAGGGTCCATGATATAAAAATATCAGCTGACTGCAGGCCCAGTAGCTACTGGCAGTGTGTTGCTCCTTCCTGAGCACCTATGTGATGTATAATTCTGTTCATCTCGAGGAAATCTGCATGTTCAGCTGGCAGTAAAATCAGTGCAGTTCCTTGAAATAGTCATAAAGCCCTTATGACTCTTTTTGAAAGGGTAGCAGAGAGACATTAGGATAAATTTTGCCCAACTTTTTATTTCTTTCCCTCCGTGCCTCAAGAAATTACTGAGTTGCTAGAAGAAGCCATCAAAAGTTTACATATGTGTCAAATAGGGTTAGACTAGAGGACCTGGGCTGGACACACAGATGTCCTTTCCAATCTCAACCATTCTGCTATTCTGTGAAATTAATCTTCTAAGCCAAAAATGTATAAAGAAATAATGAAGGCTCTAACATCTAAGGGATTAAGTCCTCATATTAAACTGTCAGAGGAAGAAAATCTTTAGGAGGTCCATTAATTCATGCACACTGTGAAACTGTCCCAATGCAGCTTCATTATTTTGCATTATGTGGGTCTGAAATGTTTGTAAGCCAAATCAGTGCTCATAATTAAAAGAAAAAACCCACTTTTTTTTTGATGTGAAAAGGGATTTATGTTACTTAGCTGTCAAGTGCCTAAACAAGAGAAACAGAGAAAGTGAAAGGATTATGCCGGATCTAAAGTCTACTGAAATACAAGAGCCACAGGTTTCCATTACATGAAAGAACTGTACTTCAAGTACAGAGAGAAATCCTGAACTCCCCAGCCAGAGAAACTTGAAGACAAAACAGGATTTAGCTCAAATTCCCAAGCAAAAAGCTGGCAGCACAAAAGCAAGAGCAATAAAGCACAGCTTGTATAAGCCTTTAAGCCATTTAAAATAAAAGATGGATCTTCCATTTATTAGTTAGTCTTGATGAAGAAAGGCATCAGCATTATACAGATCATGAGTTATAAATTCTTGATTCATCTGGGGATAAAGTTTTACCAACCATACCCATGAAGAAAGATTTTTGTCTGAGTTAAAGCAAAATATCACATACTGTTTACAGCAAACCAGTAGCATTTCACTCCCCTTGTAATGACATTATTTTCCAGTTCCCTTCTCCCACTGAATGCTATTAATCATTAAACACTTAAGGCACAAGCAAAAATAAAAATAAATAGCATCTGTAAAAAAAGTTAAATACCTAATTAGCACACCTTACCTCTTTAGCTCTTACTAAATAGAACAGACTTTAAAATACCAGTCTGATCCGAAAAATATCAACAGAAAAACCACTACTGAAGTTGCTTCTTTGTCTTGAGGACTTTGTATGCACAAGAACAGTTTACCAGCTAGAGCTGTCTGAAGCATCCGCTCACTCATTTTTTAAACACACAGACAAAATGCAGTTGGTTCCTCTGTGCATTTCTGCTCCTCCTGGGATGCCCAGCATCAGGACTGCTCAGTTCACACTTTGTGATTCATGCAGCAACATCCAGCAGGGGAATTCAGCTCACCAAATTTAAGCATCTACAAAAAGGCTATTGACACAGCACCAGCCACATGAGCCTCCATGCTGTAGATGGAGAGAAATGGGCCTTTACAATCCACATTTCATCAACAGAGCTTAAACCAATTAGCCAGGCTGGAGCTGCCTGTGCCTCAGGTGTCAAAAGTCAATTAAAATTAATTCCACCTTGAGGCTGTAGGCAGGTGTGCTCTTCCACATCTGCCTGTGCAGCTGAAGATGGAATTGCAGTGACTTGTGCATCCTGAGAGGGAAGTGAGCTCCTCCACCTGCCTGCCAGCAGAACAGGCTGTGGAAGCGCTGTGGAAGTAGCCCCCTACCATCTTCCCTCCTCTCACTGCTGCAGTTCTCTGGTCAAAGCCATATGGGCACTTTGCATCACTCTTCACCACTGGGGTATGCTAAACAAGTTGATTTTACCTGAAATAAATTGGGCAGTGCTTGCATGATCCCTTTTCCTTTCTCAGCTAAGCAGCACTGGGCTCCTACACTGATAAATAATGGTTAGCAGTATATTAAGCAGTTCAGCTGCTGGCCAAGGAATGGATATTAACAGCCTAAGCAGGCTTTGGTACACTATTTAGACAAGACTGTGGAATTCAGACATTCCTCAAAGTGGTTTAATACTCTTGTAACAGAGGGACGAGTCTTCTCTTTAGAATCAAACCCATTAAACCAAATACCCTTTCAAGCTTACAATTTAGTAACTTCAAGGCATAAAATCCCATTCTAATATAGCAAGGGCTCCTTTACTGGTCTGATTTCAACTTACTGCAATCACAGAAATTTGCACAGTTCCTGTTTTGACATACTTTTGCACATTTAAAAAATACCCGTATCCAGACCTGATCCTCAAGCTGCCAAAGCCGATCCATAATCAATTTTCAACTTCTCATAGTCTCCTATGTATAGTTACCCAGTGTGTTCTAAGAATAGGAATGCTTAAAAGTAATTTGAGGAAGAAATAAAAGTTCCTGATACATATCTAGCTGGATTCTGCCATTCATGTTACCTTCCTTTCCATGCTCTTTTTCTTCAAAATCTTAATTATGTCTTCAGCATCATGAAACAGTTGAAAAGAGTGGAGGAGTCAAGACTCCCATGTACTCTTGGCCCTTGAGGAACAAAGGAAGCAGTGGCTGCACACAACAAAAGCTCCCTGCAGTGCTTGGGGGTTCCACTATGCAGGAGCTGCTTATGACTGACCCCAAGGGTCAATGGGCAGCATCCACCCCAAAGGGCTCTGACCAAAGTTATCTTTATTCTCCCAGCTAAGATAAATCATGTAAAAATAAAGTTCTGCTTTGCATATTTTATGAAATAATTCATTTGCTGTATAAATTTTCATGTAGAATAAAACAAGTTAGCCCCATAGAAAAGTGGGCCACAAACACAGCACTTTTGTTTCCTCTCACCGAAACAGATTCAATGCCACTTTTTAGATATGGAATCCATTAAATTTTGTTCTTCAAATTAATCTTGCATTGATAACAATTGTCAAGTCCGACAACTGATGATTTAATGTTCTATTCCCTTTTTTCTAGCAATTACAAATTGCTTGAAAATTAAATTACAGTTAATATTTCTCCCCAGTGAGGCAGTCTGACATGATGTGCAAATGCTTACATTGCCCTGTAAGTCAGTTGTTCCCAGATGAAATGGGCTGACAGCATGAAAATAATTAAATGTCAATATACAACTGGCCTCTTCTATGAAAAATAAACAGGCACAAAGACAAATTGTTCCACTGCTTATACTAACCACCAAATGTTGAGATAACTGCTTATTTTAAACACAACGAGGCTGCAGTGTGATGTACTGACTTTCACAAACCAAGTTTAGGAATGCAGAATGCGTCCAGAACTAAAGTTCTTATTTGTCTGATGATTCTTCATCTGCATTGACCTTCTCTCCTTGGAGCCACATAAATGCTGACTTTGCTGTGCCATCTCCACTCTGTTGGGAAAAGCAAATGAAGGTGGCCCAGACAAATCCACAGAGCCCTGTGTAAGCTGTTCTCAGGTGCACCGGGATCAAAATGAAGTTTGACAGCTGTGTTGGAAGGAGAGAGAGCTCAGTTAGTGCTCCAGACATTGTCACACACCCAGCTCCACTGCTTCTCCCGGCGTCACACACAGAGTGGCTGCACTGGACCAGGCTTTATGGCAGGGAAAGGCTCACGGGGTTACCCTGAGAACTCACCTGCACAAAAGGCCAGTACATCAGTCCTGTCTGAAAGGAAAACAAATCATTTGTTATTTTTACGGATTTCAACAACCAAGATTTATTTTTTTCCACATTCAGTGATGAGTGAAATGTATTTGAGTAAAGTTAATAAAAGCTGTTCAGTTACAAATGGAGTTGCTTAAACTAGAGGTTGCCATATAAGCTTCTAATCCTCTTCATGAGCTTCTATCTCTGTGTTTTTCAAACACAGTATTCAAACTCGCTTTAAATACACAACCTAAGCACAGTTAAGTCTTCACAGACATCTCACACCAGACACAATAAACGCATTTACCAGATGGGTGAACAAATGTTGAAACGTGAACATTTGTTTCAGCCATTAATGAAAAATACCACTGAACACTATTTATTTCACACTTGCAATGATCCTTCTACTTACTCATACACGTAAAGCATATTTAGAAAAATCAGTGGATCATTTACTCATAGAACATAAGGCTGATAGAAACCTTATGTTTTGAAAGGCTATAGCAGGCACTGCTTTTAGAATCATCTTCCACAGGAATAAAAATAATCCTTTTCCATCCTACCTATACAGTTCTACAGTATGAAGAGAAATTCACATTGCAATCACATTTTCTCCTTCTATTCCTTGTTTTCCTGCTAATCCATCAGTCTTCTTGCATCTGAGAAACCTTTAACATTCTCAGCTTGCTCAGCTCTGATGGATAATTTTGTCTTGTGTATGCAGAAATGCAAATCAAAGCCAGCTTCTTTAGAGAAAAGTCTTCTTAAAACAAGGGGTTGTGTTTCTGCAAGGGAGAAGCTGTCACTGAAAAGTACAGGCTAAAAATGATTCTCAAAGAATCTGTAATTAATGATTTTAATAGGAGTGCATGTAACTGTTGTCAATAGTATCACTAACTGAACACTGGTGTGTGGGTAGTTCTTAAGACAAAAGATAAAAAACTCTGAATCAGTGTTGTATTGCAGAGCTGTCATTCAAACAGAGCTGGATGTTATGTACATAAGCACTATATTTCACTTTTTACATGGCTAATTTCACCCATCTGATAGCACTGCCTAACCCACACTAACTTTACTTGATGTGACTGCTGGTACTTAAAGCCACACATAATCAAATAATAGAGCAAAAGAAAGAAAGCAAGAGTAAAAAAAGAGTGTTGGAGGAAGGAATATTTCCAATAGTTTATCCTTTTTTTTATTTGTTTAGCTGTGAGACAAGCAAATTGCCCACCTTATATGTATTCCAAAATTTCTTTTTACAGTCTGAAAAGATGTCCTCTTTCCTCTGAAGGATGCTCATGCCTAGTGGTAAAACACAACAATCAGAAAAAATGCAAAAAATAAAATGGTCACATTTTTCAATGACATCCCAGACCCTTCTCAAAATATGTTATAATATCTTTGGAAGAAAAGCTGATACTGTTACAAAAAATACCATTCGACTACCAAATAGCGCTACATCAAATCTCCTCATCTATTGACTTGAGTCCCAGTGCTGACACCCGAGATCAGCTGGGATTTACTGGGTGTACAGGGGTTGTAGCATCTGCCTCTCTGCCATTCCATGCCACCAGGGCTGTGGTGGTGGAACAGAGAGGATGGAAGCACCACTTTCACCCATGAGAGAGAGAATAAGAGGCACATAAGCAGAGGCTCCTTTGACTCTGGGATCCTCCTAGCGGTTCCCATGCCTTGAGGTTATCAGTATCTCTCCATGGATACATTATTTTACTGATAGCCAATTCAGGGACTTTTACTATCACTTCTGTGGTCCTTCAGATCCTTCTGGTCCTTGGGCAATTCTCAGCTTTAGTTGTGACACAGTTAAGACTTTTAGAGTAAGTATCTGGTGTTTCACTTCTCTTTTCACTTCCTTTCCCTTCAGTCACAGACTGAATGATTTCCCTGTTGGGGTGACAGATATTCCAATATCAGACAAAAAGAGGACCTATCTTACTCATTACAGTTTCTTCCACATGAAGTTTAAGTTAAATGAGAGCATTTAATTACATTAGTCTCACCCATTAATTTTCTTATTCCCTCATGTTTATTTCTGAAATAGATACTGGACTTCTTTAAGGTATCCTCTTACTTGTTAGCTTTTGAGATTAGCCATTAGTAGCATGCTTTTACAGACTCTCACAGCAGAAGCTCGTGCTGAACTATGTCATTTCCTAACATTTACAGCTGTGTTTTGGACAGTGAGACAGCTGATGCTTAGAACTGAGCACAGCAGTTCAGACAGGGGTGCTACAACCCTTGTAAGGTGCTCTGCATCCTTTGTCGCTAATTAAAAGCCACGGGCCCAGCCGAGCTCAGGGCAGGCCTCCTTTGGTCTAGCAGCCCTCACAGAAAGCTCAGAAGTGCCACAGGCCGTTCAGCACCCGCGGGCATCCTCGGGGGGAGCGGCCGGGCTCTGCAGGGCCCGTTTGGAGTACGGGAGCCGCGCCGGG
>JAHLSL010000037.1:7320879-7347446 GCA_025920805.1 Petroica traversi
CACGGATGCCGATCACACCGGGAGGGGGACACGCCCGGAGGCTCCACTGCTGCCCCAGAGCTCCGGCAGGCAGAGCCGCCTCAGCCTGAGGGCAGCGGTGGAGCCTCCGGGCGTGTCCCCCTCCCGGTGTGATCGGCATCCGTGTCCTGGATCTGGAGCTAGGCAGCATAACTATCAGGAAATGCTTTAGGAGCGGCTTTTTTATTTTCTTAAAAAAAGGTGGAGCTTATTTGCTGTGAGTGTTAACCTTCAGCAGGATAGGAGAGGAAGTATTACCAAATAAATCGCTATTTCACCCATTTTTTCAATTGAAATGGAGGCGTTTGCCGCCATGTGTTTGCTCTTGAGCCCGGTGCACTGTACAAAGCAAATATTGGCTCTGTGGTGCCGAGGGTGCCGGACAGAGCCTGTTTGCTGTGGCACAGTGAGTCAGTCACGCTCGGCTCTGGCTGCTCCGCACCTGTGCGGGCCCGAGGGTCCTGCCCCTCCCGGGCTGTCCCCGTCCCCCGGCGGCTGCGGGGACACTGTGCCTCTGCAATAACGAGCACTTTGTGTGCCTACGGCTTGTGAATGCGCACGCCCCTCATTGCGTCATTTACTATACGCAGCATACTCGGCTTATGTGATCTTTGGGATGGTCCGGAGAAATTTGGGTGGGATGTGCTCCAGTAAGATGGTTAGGAAATTCAGGGAGTGGCCTTCCGACGTGGCTAATGGGTTGGTGGCAGAAGGGTTTGATGTATTACAAGCTTCATGAAGAATACAGTGTTACAGAGTATTTGTTGGTGTTTAAAAGCTTATTTACCTGCGCTTACAGAAGAGACTCCTGCTTGTTCCTAAAAATTTTAGTTATTTAAGTAAAACTGTATTGTAATAGCTTGAGGTGTGCTGTTCTATGAACTGGACTCAAAGAGAACAATGGTTATTTTAAAAAAGTGCATTAGTACAAAGCAAGTGTAGTACTGACGAAGTTCTTAGAAGCGCTGCTTGACTGGTTCATCATAAGGAGCAATAAACACACTGTAATAATTAAATACCTAAAAGAAGTCCATGTTTTGATTATTCTTTTGATGTGAAGAATAGTCTGAAATGGTTTGCAAAACGTTGCATGTCTGATTTTTTCCATATATTCGGGTAGATATGTGTCAAGAGTTATTATATTGGTTTACTTCCTCTCGTGATTATCACGGCTTTTTTCCACATGTGTGATAAAAGCTGTAGTTCTCTATATAATGCCATTATACAATTATGGTCTTCTAGATATTTAGCAGTAAGTGCCCTCCTGGAATAGTCTTTGGTTAAGATTGGATAAACTGCAAATTGTACAGATTTACCACAGTCTTGAGCATGGTATGTCAGAAGTCTTCTCCCCAAATATATTTGAAATTCCTCCAAGCTGGGATGCACTTCTCTGCAGAGAATGTCTGTCCCCTTATCTCAATCTTATTTAAGCATTATCATAGTAGATTTGAGACTGTCTTTTATTGAACTTTGGATTCTCTCCTTGCCATGTATTTATACAGGTAGCTTAGCAGGATGCCAGTGATGTGATAAGTATTTTTAAACTTGTATTAACATTTGTTACAACTTTGTATTTTTCATAACCATTTTGGTGCAATCACATAATGAGCTGTCATGCAGTGACTTTGAGTGACTGCAGTCATTAGGGTCTTGCAAATGGAAAATAGGTTTTTTTAGCAGATGAGAAACTTCCTGAGAATTGAAAACATTGCACAGTAGGAGTGCAGGGAAAACCACTGTAGAATCTGACACACAGGTGTGCACACCAAAAGTCTCCTGGTTTGATTTTGCAAGTTTGCTTCAGCAGAATTTTTTATTGCATTATTTTTTAAGTTATTGATATTGTGTGTCATAAGTGATATAATTACAATTAATTTTATCTGAAATTCAGAAATCTTTCATTGGGCTGAACTTATTTAAGTAATTCTGGAAGCCTGTGTTAGATTTCAGAAGTTTGCCTTAACAGAACTATTCTATTTTTTTTCCTATTTAGATTTTGATAGAAGTGACCAGTCTTCTGAAGGATTTTAAATTACAAGTTAGGTGACTTTGTCAATGGCAAAATAGTGCAAATTCTTTCCTTGTAACTTCTTGCTGTGTCTACAGCTATATTTCCCTAAACATGAAAAAAACTCTCCTGGTTTCTTACTCAGCCTGTGGCTCTTGTCTTTTGTTACTGTGCTATTTACCCCAACATCCTGGTAAGTTTACAGAAAACTCATGGCAGCAGAGCTGCAGGAAGGTCCTGGTGCATGTCAGGGGGATAATAAAGATTAAAAGAGCAAATATCTATAAGCAGAAGCCTTCTGATGACACAAGTGCCATTTTTATTCAAGCCAAACAGTCATGAAGTGTCTGCTTTTTTTGTTATCTTAAACTTTTTTTTACCCTGGAGAGTAAACACAATATTCTTTTGGCTGAAGAATACTGATATTGTTTGAGATTAATTTACTGTTGTAAAGAGGTTTTGATTTTTGATGGTAAAACTTTCTTTTAAGGTGTTATAATAATATAGTGGGAAAATGAGCTCCCATTAAACAGGGAATGACTACACCTTTGAATTGCTTTGCACAGCATTAGTTATTTAAATGGTTTAAAATTCATCCCTTTATTTCATTAGGAGTACGGCCTACAGAAATGCAAAGTCAAGATTGTAATGCCTTGGTATATGAAGCAATATTCTTCCTTTTGAATTTGCAATTAATGTTTGGTCTTATCATAGTTGGAGAAATGGCTGCTTATCCTCTCTGCAGTTGCCAAGTGACTCCAAGGTGTGACATCCTGCCTGTAAAATCATAAACAGTTCACAGTTCAAAGTGCTTAATGAAATAGTAACAGATTAGTTACAGAATGGGAGTGACTACAAATCAAAGCTGTTGCAGGACAACCCTAAGGAGTTGGATTAACAAGGAGTTGGATATTTGAAGGCAGTGAATGATAAAAATCAAAGCAGGCTGAGGTATGTCAGGGTGTGTGAGGGGCTGAAGGAGGCAGGAGGATTTGGGATCCTGCGGGGACACAGGAAGGAAAAGCCATGGCTGGTGCCTCCTTAGAGCTTGGAAGGATTTTCGTGTCTTGTAACTCCCCTGGTCAAAGGCTGCCTGTGATCCAGGGGAAGCACTGAGTGCAGAAACTTCCTACAGCTGCTTTAACCCCCTAAACACCTGTGTTGTCCTGTGCTTCAGGAGGGAGAGTTCAAGAACTCCTCCGCTGGTTGTTTTCAAAAACACTTCAAGACCATGAAAAAAATACTGTTTATTGGTGCTCTTGTTATTAAAGTGTGTTCAGAAGCCTCTCTCAATTAAATGGTTTGTTGCTGCAACTTTGCCACACCTATTTTTCTTGCAGCCTAAAATAAGCAGAAAGTCTCCTGCTTCCCACCTCCATGCCCTTACTAATGTGAGCAGAGGAGGAGCACATATAAAATTCAGCATGCAGCAGTTAAAGGTGGGCTTCTTCTCCTTCCAGAATTCAGAGGAGAAAATAAGTTGCTGCATATTCACTTAGCAGTTGGAAGAAATCAGAAGGGAGTAATTTTCCAGTTCAGACCATATCAGAATTCAAAGACTTTGTGGATTTTGTAGCATTTTTTGGAGCTCAGTGTAACTTAGGAGTTTTGAAGATGTATTTGATGTAGTTATTCTGCCAGCTCATTGGCAGAAGGGTTTCATGTGTGTAATTATTGGTGAGTGAGAACAGGATGAGTCACAAGGCAATGATGTGCAGTTTTTAACATCTGATGTCATTTCAGGAGGTGAATTTTATGTTGGTAGCAAACAAAAGCAGCTCAGAGGGCTTTTTGTAATGCCTCTACATCTCAAATCCTCATCTACAAACCATCTGTTTGAAAATTTGTATGTGATACTAAGGAAGGTTCAAACAAGTAACTGCCTTCCAGCCACTGGTGATATTTTATGGCAGCCTGAATTAAATTATGTGAGATAGGCACTATCAGCAGATTATTCCAATCACTTACTCCCTTAAGGGCTTGCAGGAGCAAAACTGATGTTTTTTCTCCCCGAATATTTTTCTGGGTGCAACTCTGGATACCACTCAAAATGTGTGGACATATTGCCAAAGAGCACATTTATATTTTTCCTTCAATTATATCTGTTGTCTTCTGAGCGGAATGCTTGTGGTGTGTGTTGGGGTTTTTTTAATCTTTGTGATGAGCTCTTGAACTTCTTGTATTTGTACTTTGTCACTCAGTGCTTAATTAGGTTGTGGCCCTCATACTTGGTGGATGTTGTACAAGTCGGTGTAAAAACCTATTTATTGCAGGGAGTTCTGATGGGAAAATATTACTCAGTACTTGCTCTGTTCTTTTGTTCTTTCCCCAAACATTTGTTACTGGCCACTTCCAAAGCCACGGAATAGGGAATTGTTGGTCTGATCACTGTACCCGTGCCTGGCTATTGATTCTCTCAGCCACCTACCATTTGCCGTAATGTGAGTTAAATCTCAAAATACGGGGTTAAAAATAGTCTTTGAACATGTGGTAACTCTCAACTTAATTTTTTTTTCCTTTCTTGATCAGTCCTCTGGATGTAAATAGTGTAAAATCCTCATGTAAATGAATCCCACTACCTTCTGTGATTAAATTTGCTTTTGTGTCTGCATCTGCCTGAGTGAACAAATTTGCCTGTGGGATTTTTTTCTGTAAACAGCCCCTGTCCCTCCCCCTGTTCCCCCCCAGCCTTACCAGCAACCTGCAGGGGTAACCACCAGAGTCTGTGGGTGATGGTTTGGTGTTGAATTTCTGGATGTTATGCAGAGGTGGGGAGAAGGGACTCTCTAATGGGGGTAGCTTGAGTATCTCAGGGGTGGTGGGGCTTAGCATGGTGATGCCTTCTACCCTCACACTGGGGTATATTTGTTTTTCAAATATAGTTAACTCAGGCTCTGGCAGATGACACCTTCCACATTCTCTGGAAGCTTCAAACAGCATCCAATCCCAAAATGGATAAATGCTCCCATCCAGGTGTCTTCAGTGTCACAAGCTTCTGTCAGGCTTCTTGGGTTAAAGTTTATGAAAAAGACATCTTCAAAGCCAGAGCACTTCTTTGGGAAATACTTTGAGCTTGTCATTGGTTCAGGGCAAATAAGTTCTGTGATTTCTAAACTCCTCCATCCTGGCAGTATCTGTGGTTACCTGACTTCAGCAGTGAGATGAGGATTTTTGGCCTGTTCTGTACAGCTGGAGGGCTGCAGCTGCTGGAGGATAATTGCTGCACGTCAGCCTATCTTAGCTGCCTGCTGCAGGTCAGCTTTACTCTTTTGTCTACATAAAGGGAATTTTTTCAATAATTTAAGATGAAAAACAAGTTTAAAAATACCTGAAATAGGAAAAAATAGATTTACATAAGTATTTGGGCTAGGTGTTTTCTCATCTGTTTTGAAAACTACTGCTGTAAAAGGGGAATTGTCAGGGAACCGTGCCATTTTATTTCTCTTTTCTAGGGCAGTCTCAAAGGATACTTTCATGTGTTTCTGGGTCCAAATATTGAGGTTTTTAACCCCTTCTAGAATTTATTAGATTGTAGAGACAGTAGTAAGATAAATGGGTTTTGATCTGTTCTTGAAAGTTGCTATCTTTTCCCTAAAAGATGGTGGACCCTACTCTAGCAGAAATGGGGAAGAACCTGAACGAAGCAATGAAGATGCTGGAGGACAATCAGAGGTGTGTGCAAAGGATACAATAAAAACCAACAGCTGGTTGTGCTGAGGGGAGGATTATTTGTGTCACTGGCATTAAGCAGAAAACCTCCTCATTTTCCTGGAAGTTTAAGGTCACATTGTCATTCTGAAACTTATACCTGTAAAAATCACCTTTGTTTCTCAAATGTTGGGATTTTTGAAGTAAATGTATACATTACATGCTCTGTAATTCTTAAACCAAGGCCAACAAGTCTGTTTTTCAGAGATAAGAATTTTTTTTTATAATTGCAGTGCAAGTAATTTTTATTTCCTGTATATATGAAATTCTTCTCTAAGTTTTCTGTTAAAGAACTGAAAAACCCAAATAACTTGGGAACTCTTTTATTCAGTCTGAACTAAATTTTTGTGTTGGTCTGATCTGGTTAATTTCTGAACCTATTGCCAGTGAAATAGATACACGTCATACTGTATTTCTGCAGGTCAAAGTCAGTTATGTATTTGATGTTATAAAACACAAACCTAATACAGAGTTTATTCGGTGTCTTTAACTTAGGAAAGTGGAGGAGGAAAATGAAAAGAAATATGCACGGAAGGATATTCCTGGACCACTCCAAGGCAGGTAGGCAGCAACAATTTTTAGGTAATGCTCTTTTCAAAATCTTAAACTACACATAGCATGGTTGTCTTCCAAGCAACTTGTATTAATAGAAAAGTTAACATTTTTCAGGCATCATAAAGTTTCCCATACTCACATAGGGGTAAAAAAGTAATACTATAATCATACTAACTATTTTCATTCTCATGTAGAAAAGAGAAAAAAAGATTATTTGTCCTTAGTGACTGGAATGTTGAACTCTTGGAATCTGATAAAGTAGTGGTGCCTACAGCTGTGATTGAGACTCAAAGTAAACATAAACTTCTATTGAATTAAAGTACCCAGATTAAAAAAATAACTGAGACTGGTAAGGTAGAAAATAGTAAAAAACCAAAAAATAACCCCAAACCCCAGAAACCTCCCACCTTTTCAGCATAACTGTCTTTTAGAAATTAAACAGAGCCCTTGTGCATAAGGGAGATGAGACCATTGTACCTGAAAACTAAGATTTAAACTGATGTCCTCTGTGGGAGGTGATCCTGCAGGAGCTCAGGTTAGCACTTCAGAAAATATTGCAAAAGCTATTTAAATCTCTGTTGTGCAGAAACTAACCCTGGTTTTGAGTGGAGATACTGAGTTGTCTTTCCTATGAATAAAAAGTAATTTCAACTCTCAATATAAGTTCTTACACTACTGTAAATTTTAGTTGGAATTATAAAAGTTGAGGTGTTGTGGATCTTTTCCAGTTTTACCCTGTCATGTGAGAAGTCTAACATAGCTTGTGGCTATGAAAAACTGAGATTTGTAGGGAATTGTTTGAGAGATGTGCTGAGTTCTGAGCTGCAGCAGGTTCATGTGAAGCAAAATGTGGGTCCCTAGCTATTCCTTGCTTGGCTGTGTAGCAATAAGAATTCAATGTTGGCAAGTCAGGCTTTTCAGACCAAATTTTCAGGTATCATTACTTTGTTTTTCTGAGTCTCATACTGTAAGCAGGTAGGGTTTTGAATTGATTCAGCATCCTCATCTTTGTGATCAGTTTTTCTGAGACCAAGGGACCATTTTTGGTGCTGTACTCAGCATTCAGTAAAAGTGCAGTGTCCCAGATGGCCTCTTTTAGATGTGGTATTTACCTGTTTGTGTCCTTTTAATGTGGTTTTGTTTCCCTGCCAGTGGCCAGGATATGGTGAGCATACTGCAGTTAGTTCAGAACCTGATGCATGGAGAGGAGGAAGAGGAAACATCACAGTCCTACAGGTGAGGCCAATATCAGTTACTGAATGTGGAAGGCACCTGATTTTGTTATATTCTGATCATTATAGAGCTTATCCACCTAAAATTAAGTTCTATATGCGTTTCATATATAATTTCTCTATATATTTTAGTATATGTACTTATATACATAAGTTTATATATATATTATGTATTTTAAAGTGTAAAATACTATGCAACCAGGTAGCTTTTTAAAGGCACCTTACATTTTATAGTGAAGCAGAATAATACATGGGGCTTGGCTTTCTTAAAATTGCAAAGCTTTCATTACTTATTACTAAATTGACTTACACAAGGAAGTTGTTTCTCATGTGACAGCTTATTTTTTTCCACTTACTGGAAGTTGTTTAAAGTCAGAAAATCTTAAAGTTTTGAATACCAGTAGAATTTTTAACATGTATCTGTAGATTTTAAAATGAAAGGAAATAAAATTTGTTTCCATTTTTCTGTAAAATGGAACTAATGGAACTAACTGATCTGCAGAGGATTATTGAAAACTAACATTCAAAAAACATATTCAAGATTTTAAAAAAATCTCAAAAAATCAAAACAAATTAAAAAACACCAACAAACAAAAAAGCTGTGCCTCTAAAAATAGTAATGTAAGTGTTCTGAGGTTTCTGTGCATGAAGAGAGAAGGGTATGTGTTTAATGCGCTTGTAAGTCCCAGTGCAGATGAGGTGCTGAGTTCCAGCTCATGTGGGCTGGTTCAAAAGCAGGAGCTGTTCTGTGAGCAGCTGGGCCAAGTGCAGTGCCCTGTGTGCACTGGCAGTTTAGTGTCGTGCACAGTGGCAGGAGGATGGCTGTGATACACTGCACTTCTCTCTGCTAAATATTTCAGTTGCATGTCAACCAGTTCTGCCACTCTGCATTAAAATCCATAACCCTGTATTACTGTAATGCCTATGACTTGATTGGCAGTTCCTCTGTTCTGGCTTGCAGGCTTCAGAACGTTGGTGAACAGGGTCACATGGCTCTCCTGGGACACAGTTTGGCTGCTTATATCTCTGTGCTGGACAGGGAAAGGCTGAGGAAGCTGACAACAAGGATCCTTTCTGACACTACTCTGTGGCTCTGCAGGCTTTTCAGGTGAGTCCCTAGGAATCACTTGTGTGGCAGGGTCATGATATTGTTTAAAAATGGATGTGACTGAACTGAGGATGTCAGCAGAAGAAACCGCTGTGCCACAATTTAGAAATACTTGGAAGGTCTGAAGCACAACCTTAACCTAGCCTAAAGAATATCAGCTTGCATTATCTTCAAAATTAGCAGTCCAGAATTTACATCTGTGTTAAAACCAGAATGAAGCCTTTTGTGTTTCTTCCCACATTCCACTCTTAGTAAGCAAAGTTTTGAACTCTCTAAAGGCAACTCAGATGTGTTTTTTTTTTTTTTTGCTCTGTCTCTGAGTCTAAATGGAAATATATAGTAGTCCTCTCTCATTGCTAATCTCAGCCTCTCTCATAAAGGTTTTCTTTTAATCTACTTTAACCTGAGAAAATAGAAGGTTTTTTATTTCTTCTCTGTCCTCTGGTGAGCTCCTTTGCCAGTCAGTGTTATTTTAGTCCCTAAACTGACTGTTGGTTTTGTTGATCATATTTGCTTGGCTTTTCTTGCAGGTATGAAAATGGATCAGCCTATTATCATGAAGATGATCGTGAAGGGCTCCTAAAAATCTGTCGGCTTGTGATTCATACCCGCTATGAAGATTATACCCTGGAGGGGTTTAACGTGCTCTACACTAAGCAGCCTGTCATCTACATCAGCTCTGCAGCCAGGCCAGGCCTGGGCCAAGCTCTCTGCAATCAGGTAAAGTCAGGCACAGGGGTATTTGCAGCCAGAACTTACCTGGCCTCATATTGCCTGCATAGCTTGGGGGATTTTGACGATTTCCTCACAATGGAAAATAACAGCAAAGTAAGCAAACTCCATACTGGGCATAAGCTGTAGTGGACCATACATTTAAAATAAAACAATTTGTCTGGGAAAAATACTTTGAGTTGTTATTTACAGCCTGTGTTTTGCAGCAGTGATATGATGGGAGGAAGAGAAATTTTCTGAATATTTCTACTGAAAGGATCCTGCATGCTAACTTTTTAAAAAATGAGTGGTTGTTTCTAGACTGCATTGTGCTTTACATAAGCTGTTGGTCATGTGAAACAGACCTGAGCCCAAATATACGTAATTTGTCCTGTGCTTTTTCTTTATTAATTTGATTATACATTTTAGCAGAAAACTTCCTTTATAATGCAGTGTTAAGGTTTCTGTTGTCATACTGGTTTTTGTGTCACTTTGTACTTCTGTGAGCATGTGAAATGAGTATTTCTCAGCTGAAATTTCATTATTTCTGTTGCAGTTAGGGTTGCCCCTATCTTGCATGTGTCGTGTGCCTTGTAACACTATGTTTGGATCTCAGCACCAAATGGTAAGTTGGTCTCCCTAAGAGCTCTTTCTGTGTTTTGGTTGATTGGTTTTTAAGCCTCATTAAATGAATATCCAAGCTGTTAATATATTTCCTTTTTCAACCTTTAAGTCTTCTGTGTTAAAGCTGTATGAATCATAGATGGACATTTTCTAAAAGCAGCTCAGATCTTGGTCTTGTCATTTGCAAAATATTTTAATGGCTTTTAAGGACTTCTTAGTGCAAGATTTCTAGAATAGGAATAGTTGGAGTACTTTCACAAACTATGTGGTGTATTTGTGTTTTATTTTTCACAAATACTTTATTTGGCCTTCAGATTATTTTGCCTTTGAGAAAAAGAAACTGCAAGCCACAAACAAAGACGTTGAGCATGTTTCCTTTCAGAACTTCAGAATGCTGTGTATTTTCAATCTTAATGCATTTTCCCAGTTCAGCAGAAACAATTCAGTGTTTGACAAACATATTGTTTTCTTACTGATACCAGGATGTTGCTCTGTTGGACAGAGTGATTAAAGATGATGTTGAGTCTGGAAAACTGCCTTTGTTGCTTGTGGCCAATGCTGGTAAGTGCTGTGGAGAAACAATCACAAACCCCCCCCGTGCTATTTCATGAATACATATACAATGAAAAGTATATTTCCTTAAACAGCTCAGTGATTGCATATCAAGAAATATCAGGAAATTTATTAATGATCACACAATAATTATCTGTCCAGAGGGGATTTTATTTAACTGGTTTAAATTTGGATTGTACTGTTATGCTTATGTCAGTTGATGTATTAATAAGACTATAACTTATTTTAGGGAGTGCAGATCTCTTGTTAAAAAATCAGTTTTATATTAACTCTGAAGAGTTTTTGATGGATGTGCCATCAACTTTAGCTTAAAAAATTATATTTTTCTTCTAGTTAATTAAACACAGGTACAAAATTTGCTTTAACTATGAATGATGGATGTGACTGTGACTTGCTTGGGACCTAGAAAATTATCTGAGATGCTGATAAATACAAGAGGCTCTTTTAGCAGAGCCTCAGTTTGCAGACTGATCCTCTGTCACTGCCTTTTTCCTGTTCAACCCAGGGACTCCAGGTGCTGGGCACACGGACAAGCTGGGCCGGCTGAAGGAGCTCTGTGAGCAGTACAAGATGTGGCTCCATGTGGAAGGGTATGGAACTGGAGACTTATTTCTTTATAACTGCATTCATTTCAAAGTCTGACTAATAGACTGCATCTAATTTGACAGCTCACAGAGAGCCATGGGGCCAACTTTAGTTTTGTCATAGTAAGCGTTTTACATGGTTGTAATTTTGTTATTGTGAGATAGAAATTGATTTACAGACACAGGAAGAATTAATTGGAGAGGTAATTTCAGCTCAGATTAGTGATTACTTTTATTCAGACGGTAATCTTATCAGCCCTTGCTTTGAAGAGCTTGAAATATGAATAAAAATACCTAGGCCAGGGAGGCCTAAAAGGACCTTCTAAGTCAGAGAGGACATTATACAGTGGTTATTTAGAATGAGAAGGGAGAATGAAATGACACTTCAATGAAGATTGTCAAGAAGGCTGCAGCAAGAGCAGTGTGCAACAGAAATGGGAGGGGGATTAAGCCAAGAGAAAAAGGAATTCCAAGAATTTAGACAATGTCAAGGAAGACTCCAGTGTCTAAGATGATCGTTTTTGAGGCAGAAATAAAGACTCTTTCCCCTGGTAGTTTGTGGAATAACTGTATTTGCATGCTATTTATTTCTGATACCAAATTGATGCTACATTATGGATATGACCTTAGGTGATGATTTCACCAAATACTGGACTGAAAAGTAGATTTTTACTTTTAGGTTTTCAGTCTCGGAATACCAAGTAGCAACATCTCATGCATTGTTAATGAAAAATATATGAACAAAAATTACCTCTCTTTACACATCAATATGAAATATTTAAATTTCAGATTAAAATTCTGCCTCTTAATGCATTTTTAATATATGCTAAACCTGCTTTTTTTTCCAGTGTGAATCTGGCAACTTTGGCTTTGGGTTATGTCTCCTCTTCTGTTCTGGTATGTTTCACTGTATCTAGAAACTTAATTTGCTTGTGTAAGGTTAATCAAAATATATATGGCTTACATTGTGCTTATTGTAATAAACTTCAGGCTGCTACAAAATGTGACAGCATGACTCTGACTCTGGGCTCCTGGCTGGGACTCCCAGCAGTGCCTGCAGTGACACTCTACAGACACGAGGATCCATCTTTGGTATGTTCAGCTTCTCACTCACCATTCTCAAGATCCTGAGATTCTGATCACAGTGTGCTGCCGTGTTCTTCATGAGCATCTAAGTTCCAATTTCCAAAGCTGGCAGAAGTGGCAGCATTGAAGAGAGGTTACCAGTGGTTTGTTTGTTTTCCTCCTCAGTCCTTGGCAGCGGGGCTGACGTCGAGCCAGCCCGTGGAGAAGCTCCGTGCCCTGCCCCTGTGGCTCTCCTTGCAGTACCTGGGCCATGATGGCATTGTGGAGAGGATAAAACATGCCTCACAACTGGTGAGCAAGCTCTGCAGTGGTTTATCACAGCTCTTGACAGATCTTTCAGGTTATTGTGATGTGTAGTGGAAAACTTGACTAAAATACTGTGGTGTTGACAGTGCAACATTGGGTCATATTGGCACACACATGATGAAAGCACTGGAAAGTGTTTGAGGGAGGGATGTGCTATTACTATTAGATTGTATGTAATTTTTGTAATTTTTTATAAATGAGAAAAAAAATGTCTTTGTTCTTCCTAGACAGTGAAGTAACATAATCTCTTCCTTTTTTGTTACTTCTCATAACTGTTTCTGCTCAAAAGCTCTCCAGGGAGACTTTATTTTCCTACTTTACTTGGCATCATATTGATTTAACTAACAGTAAATTACTTTTAGTAAAAAGGACTTCAAAACATTTGTGATGTACAAGTGCACTACGTTCGGAGTACTTCTTTTTATTAAAGTTAAGGTCCAATATAATTATGTTAGTTAAAAATTGCAGTGCTTATATGCAAAATATTATTTCTTAAATGTACAGAAGCTACTGGAAGGAAAGACCTGAAAGAGTGACAGTATCATTAGTCATTAAGATTTTGTGGCATCCAAGATTGATCTTAGCTTTTATAATAGGCTATTAATAGCCTTAAACCACAATGTAAGAATTCCTTTTCTAATGGAAAAACACTAGCAAACCATCATAACCACTGTCTGTGGTAGCTTTGAGAAAATTAACTTCTGCTACACACTGCTTTAGTTGGTCACTGGAGTTGTTATATCTCTGCATCTTTGTAATCAAATAAACCTAGACTGGACTTTAATGAAAATCACTTTATAGTCAATGTTTTACTAAACCCAGAAAATATTTTTCCATTAAATTCTAAGTTTACAAATTAAAACTGGATGAATCTCTGACATGTTATAGGGGTTTGCTCAAAAATAGAGATTATGGTAATGACTGTGTAATGTTTTTCAGGATAATTTTCAACTTCTAAAACTGTGTATTTCTTTCCTCCATTTGTTCTCCTCCTGCTCTGGTCTTCTAGAGTCAAAGGCTGCTGGAAAATTTGAAAAACCTGGATTTCATTAAAACTTCGGTACAGTCAACTTTTTAATACTTTGGTTGTATATCTTGGTTTCTGCCTGTTAAATGATAAGAATAACTTTGTCTAGAATAAATTATTTAAAAATATTGCTTAAACCATAGCCATTGTTTTGAAGACACTTGGGATCTTTCTTATTAAGTTCTGGTGTTCAGTGAAATCTCATGGCTTGGTTGTGTGTGACTTCTGGATCGTGTTTGTTCCATTGCTCTGTCCTCATGCACCCAGGGGAGTGCAGAGAGCATCCTGAAGTTGTTAAATCAATCAGAGCTTGATTTAATTGCATTTAGAACATGGATTTGCTCAGTAATACATCCATGAAACCAGTTTCCATAAGTGTCTCTAATATACTCTGCCTGCATCTTACCCTGCTGTTGAGATCACATTGTGAGCCCTGAGAAATTGTACACAAAAATTTTCCCAGCTGAGGCTTTTACACCAAAAATAGGTTTAGGAATTACAGCTAATGTAGTCATTCCAAATTCAGTTTCTGTGAGATGTCCTGTCCAACAAGTTTTGGTATTTTACTCCCTGACCCCAGCCCTGAATTTTAGTTGGTATTTGACGTAAGAAAATTCAGTCAGCTTACTGAGCATGCTGTAGAGTATTAATGGCCTTGGGAGTTCAAGTTACTACTACTTAAATAAATCCTGCACTTTTAGGATTGTGAAATGTAGCCTCAGATTGTCTCCAGAAGTAGCCCAGTCTGTTTCTCCAAATTGATCCAAAGCAGGATTAATTATAATCTTACTTTTCCTGCTGGAACTTTCTTGATGTTTCCGAATGATTCTGGGGTGATTTCCAAGAGAACTCAAGCTTTGCTCTGCAGTGTAAGGAATTATACGCAGTGTTAAGTCTTTAAAAAAACAGGGGAAACTAATTTTTTCTTTTGAAGGTTGAAGATGAACTGAGTTCACCAGTGGTGGTTTTCAAGTTTTTCCAGGAATATTCAAATAGAGGTATGTGATTTATTTAAAACCAAACAACAACAACCAAATAATAACCCTCTCTATACACCATTTTAAACTATTAGTTCACCAGCTGCATCTGACATAAATGTATAGTGCACTCATGTAATATGCTTTTAAAAAGGTTGTGAGTGCTGGTCGTAATCTATGACAAATCCTACACGTGATAGCTTTTTTTTTAGATAGACTGCAGTGTTTTAAATTTTCATAACAAGTAATTTTCTGCCTTCTTGAGTGAGATGATTTGCATATGATTTTGATCTTGAGAGCAGATGATGGAAGTCTCTTACAAGCTGCAGGCTGGGTTTGACTGTGTTGGTGGGGAGACATTTTGGTTTGTTCAGGTTTTCTGTTCCTTTCAAACATTTCATAGCTAGTGGCAAGCACCATGCTGCTGTGGTTTATTGATTGCAGTTCCTCTTGCAATAATTTTAAAAGCAGCAGAACACACTAGGAACAGCTCTGGAAATGCTGTCACAGGTATTAAATATTGCAGCCTACTGTGACAAGATTTTACTTTGTGAAAACACTGGTTGTATTTCCATTGGGGCATTTAAACCTCAAAACTCAGCAGTTTTTTATGGTTTTTTGATTTTTTTTTATTCTATTTATTCTATTTATTCTATATTATATCTATCTATTTATTTATTCTATTACATTCAACTCTGTTTTACTTCTAGTATTTATCACATTTCGCATAGTTTTGCACAAACATCCATGTTCATCTGCTCCAGGCCCAGTACACAGTGTAGATGTGTTTCACTAGCTAGAAAATATAATTGTCTTTTATCTAAATTTTTAGGTTGCGTTTTGTTTAATTAAGTAAATAAAAATCCACTTCTCTGATTCTTGTGTCTTTGGATTCAGATCAGACCTCACATTCTGCACAGGCCTCAACTATTCAGCAGCCCATAATAAGCAATGACAGGCACATTTATGACACCTTCAATCAGTGGGTAAGAATGGATGGTTTTCTCTTTGGGGAAGTGGAAGTGGCAGTGGAATGGCTCAGGGGGTCATGAGGAGTTACTAACCCTTTGTTAGAGTAGTTTGAAAGGTAGTTTCCATCTGATTCCCTTTGCAAAACTTGTGGCTGTTTAAAGGATTCATTTGCTCTGAAGCAAAGCTGCTTTCACATTTCTGATCATTTTACACATAATTACTACTGAAATCATCCCTGAATCTTAAGCTGTTGGTTTGTCCCTTGGTCTTGTGGAAATATGTGAAAACTAGAATTCTTTTAATTCAGCCAAATGCTCCATTGCCAATGTATGTGTATTAATGAACAGACTCCAGCCCTTGAGTTAATTCTTGAAACCTGTGCTGGGAGATATGAGCACGTGGTTGGTTTGGAGCCATTGTGCAGCAATCATGGCACACTTAATGGCAGTGACAATTTTGAAGAGAATTCTGATTTGTAACACGTGGAGCTTATCCTGAATTTTCGTGACTCTAAGCATCTGTCAGAGTCCCCTGCAGGGTGAAGTGTTTTGGTGCAAGAGCTGATTTTGAGAGAATGCTGTGTGATTCCCTGAGCTGAGGCAAGGCCTGCAGGAGCCATGCTCTGTCCAGTCCCTAACTGTGCTTGTCCCTGCAGCTGGGAGAGCAGCTGGCACAGCTGGTTCCTGCCAGTGGAGTGGATGTGGTGGAACTGGAAGATGAAGGCACGTGCGTGCGCTTCAGCCCGCTCATGACGTCTGCAGGTAACCTTCACTCCAGCCAGCCCTGTAAACACTGGCCCCTGCTGTACTGCAATCTCCTGGGCTAAGAGCTCATGTGCTCAAGAGCCTCCTCAGGGTGTTCTCCTGTGGGGAGGATTTTCTTATAAACAAACCAAAACCACCTCAGCTCTGTTGCTCTGCTGAGCTGAGCACTGGATGCATCAGTGGGAGCCCAGCTGTTGTGGGTCGCTACCTCTGCAGAGAAAGACTTCCTGGTTATGTTTTAAACTCATTAGGAAAAGCAGTTAATTAGGAAAAGCACTTTAGTTCCTTCTCTCAGCTGTTTCACACCAGATGCCTGACCTTTCTACACAGGTGTTTCAATACTGCAGTGGTGGTTGTGTTCAAAATACAGCTACTTAGCTTGAAAAATTATTTACTAAACTAGGGTTTTCTGTAATTACTGGTAGGAGGGGAGATATAAAAAAATAATCTGGGTTTTGGAAAGTGTCTTTAATTTCCTTTTAAGCCAGCAGTGTTGTACTCTTAGTTCAGACTCTGCAGAAGCACAGAGCAGTGTGTAGGTTCAGGGGATGCACAGTGTCTCATGTTGGCTTGTGTGGGGTGAGGGGCTTAGGCTGTAGAGCAGCTGACACCCACAGGAGAGGGTCCTGGTGTATACACAACAGCAGGTTTTAGAATAAAATTACTTGGTGATGCTGTGATCTTTTGTTGGAAGCTAATTCATGTCCAACAGGGCTATGGGAAGAGGATGTTCGTGGGGGTTTTTTAATGCTAGCTACTGATGTAATGTAAAAGGGTATTGTAACATATCCTTATTAATTTGTAACATGAGAAAATCCTTTTTAATAGGTTTTTATGAAATCCTTACTTCCTTTCATTTTGATGTATCAGTGCATAGATAACTGAACAAAAAACCTACTTACATAGACCAAGGTATATTCAATACTGTCTGTAAATTATATTTGTGATTAACTTGCAGAGCAGCTCCATTATAAATCCCTTAATTCAGACATCCATGCTTGTCCATCACGCTTATCACACACTAACACTTCTGCTCTGCAGTTCTAGGAACTGAAATACAAGACATTGATCAATTGGTAGACTGCTTAAAAATGAAGATACCAGTGTTGACAAGCACACTGCAGCTGAGAGAGGAGTTTGAGCAAGAAGTGAGAAGAACAGTTGGCCTGTTGTATATTGAAGATCTGGGCTGGCCAGGGTTGGGTGTTGTGAGGTAAATTATTTTCTTCATGCTGTATTTGCAAAGACTGTGCTTGAGCAGACAGGACCACGTGGTCTCTTCAGTGGTGATTTGGAGGTTCGATTTGCTGATTATCTGCCTTTGCACTCTGGCTTTGGAGCTTTTGAGGGCTTTTAAGGAAATTGCCTTTATAAGGTTATTTTCTTTGATTATTTCTTAAAGAAAAGCTGAAGAGCTGCTTTGGGCACTGGTTGTAACATTGTGTGTGGGGGGGGGAGAAATGTAATGAGCAAGTGCATGCCACGGTCTTAGCCAAGCATAACTTATATGTTTATCTATAATGGCACTCACTGATATGCTGAATGGACTTCAAAAAACCCTCCAAGTGTCTGTTCTGGTCCTTTGATGCATCCCTCTGGGAAGGATTCTGTTTAGCCAAAACAGGTATAATCAATATTGCAACCAGAAATGCTTTGTGTTGAGTTTGCAGCAGCAAGCTCATCCCAACCCACAATCCCTGATGACAAATGCCAATAAACTTGCTCAAAGGAGCTGTCATGTTCTGAGGTTTTTTGTTTGTAAAGTACAGGAATTTGTAGAAATGTGCTAAATGTATAGGTGTTTCTGTATGTACTGAAAAGTGGAATTACTATCTCTTGGCTTGGTTTGAAGGTACAACTTTCACAGTGATGGGAAGAATGATGACAAACAAGAAAAAGAATTAGAAAAAATCAATACAGAACTTCTGAAAAAGTTAAATGAACTGGAATCGGACCTCACTTTTTCTTTGGGTAACTGCACTATTTAAAGAACTTCTGTTCAAGCTAATAGTCATTCCCTTAGCTGCGCTAGAATTATTTGATAGGTCATTATAATGCAGAATGAGCTGCTGCCTATGTGATTATTGTACAAGGAGCACCTGTAACTCTTTCCTCCACCCCCCCCTGTTTCAGCTGGGGAGTGTTCAGCAGGTGAGCAAGGTGCCCCATTCTCAGAAATCCTTGAGAAAACTGATGTGTGGGCAACTAGACCAAGAAAGGTTTCCTTGTCAGGAAGAATAAAAGCTGCAGCATTCCTGTGTAAACTGAGCCTTCTCAAGTAGTGCTGGATCCAGTGGAAAGCAGATCTCGTTCCAAACCCACAGGCATTGATGGCTTCACTGCTCCCAGTGTCTCAATTAAAAGCTTTAGAGGACTTTTGTAATAATTAGCAACACTTTCACATCTACACAGTGCTATATGATAGCAAAAAGTATTAATTTGCTTATTCAGAACTCTGATCTTTCTCTAATCAGCTGTCAAAAATTAAGTTAAACTGTAAATTAAACTGCCCTACAGTTTTGGAAGCAAGTAATCTGTAAATGGCAGAAAGTTAAGGAGTTTAAAGCACATTCAGCACTGATGTTTATAATATGATTCCTTGACTGTTTAAAATACCCAGTGTTTTTCTTACTGATGAGGTTATGTTTTCTGTCTTTGAAAACCCCCAGGGCTGAGCTTTCTTGCCCTGCATAATTTGTAGCCACACAGACCCTGCCCTTAGGTACTGGCAGGGTGGGAGGGTTGTAGTGGGATTTGCAGATTGATGAGCACAAGCACTGCAGCCCCTGCAGGATTGCAGGTTTGCTCAGCACCAGGACCTGACTCTCTTGTGCCTCCAGGTCCGGAATTCGGAGGGCAGAAGAACTGTGTTTACATTGGCATGGTCACAGAGGATCTGGATGTCTCAGAGCTGGTTGAAACTATTGCCGCAACAGGCAGAGAAATTGAAGAAAACTCAAGAGTATGTATTAGTAATTCACAAAATATTGAAGCACCTTTTTTTTCTCCCCTTTCATATTGGCTTCAGGACATGGTTTTGCTCATTGTGAAAATAAAAGTTGTGCTTGCCCACAACCATTTTAATTACTGTGAATCAAATAATCTGTGTCCACATACAAAGAATTATGAATTCTATGAGGATGTCTGGATTTGTGTTTGTGGTCCTGTGTGGAGTAGTTCTAATGAAAAACTTCAGTAGTACTGAAATAGCCTCATTTTAACATTTAGATTTTAAGTTGTCAAAAAACAAAAGTGAAGGTGCAGGTTGATTGTGAGCTCTTCACTGCTAGATCTGGTGGGATTGAGAGTCTTTACATACCAGCTTTAGGATAAGACTATGTTCTGAAATGTATGAAAATCTTTAAATTGGTGTCTTAAACCCAGAAATTACAAGTTACCTACTGAAGTAATAAAGCTGATGAAGCAACTCCTATTTGACAAAGCATTTACCTGAATGGAGTTCTCTAAATGTTCTTTAAAACAGAATTCCTAAGTGACCTGCATTACATTTGTCCTTTCATTCTGGTAGTGTTGGATATTTAATTTTCTCACTTCAAAAATAAATAGAACTTCAGAAACCCTTTGCCTATTTCTGCTCATGGGAATATGTTGATTATGGCAATGAATTTTTTTTCTGGCAGTGATTTCCTGCTCACTCTTGACTCCCTGTGCTGCTTGGAGGGTGACACAAGGAATGCTTTGCCTGTAGAGCACCTGCAGTGTTTTTTCTGTTGTAGTGGAGAGGTTGGAACTGAATGGGCCCCTCAGATCCTGAAGGTTCCAGGGAGGAACAGAGTAGTGGGAGACTCAAAAGGGTGTAGTCCTTGGAACCAGCTACAGTAAATCTGTGGATCTTGACTGTCTGATCGAAAGCTGGGAAGCAGAACCCATCTGTGAGTGCCCCTTGCCCTGCTCAGATGAGGAGAGTTGGTACAAGGGGGAGGATTTTACAAAAAACCCACCTCAGTCCAGCCTGCCCTGAGACCTGCAGTAAAGGCACTGACCAAAGTCAGGACCAAAGCTGAAGATAAACACCTTGACTGGGCCAGAAACACAGTGGTTCTTCCTGGTACCCTGAATTCCACCCCTCTGCCCTCCCTGCTGGAGCCAGGGAGTACCAGGGCTGTTGAGCTGCCATGGGGGTCAGTTCCTGGCTGGCCTCTCCCCGAGGGAAAAGGAGTGGCTTCCTCTTTGTACTTTTATTAACTGACAGTAGCACAAATTTTTGGCATTTTGGAGGAACTTTTTGGCATTTTTGGAGGAATATTTGTGCAGTATTTAAAATCAGCATTAATATATGGAAATTGGCATTTGTCTTGCACTAACAGAGACACAGCTTCTTGGGTTTGTTCATTCCCCTCCCCTGCAGCTATCTCAGTAAACTGCCTGTCCTTTGCAGTATAAAACATTGCTGAGCTGGCCTGGGCTGCCACAGGGTCAGTTGTTTATGAGAGCAGAAAAATAGTATGAGCCTGTAGGCTGACACATACCTTGTTACTGTGAGGTTGATTTAAGTCGTGGGTGCTTCTAGGAAACAAAATGTGCTCTATAAATGTAAACATTCTTCCCAGACATTCATCTGAGGAACATTTATATGCTAAGCAGGTCTTCAAAGAAT
Organism: Petroica traversi; assembly: GCA_025920805.1. Taxonomy (NCBI): domain Eukaryota; kingdom Metazoa; phylum Chordata; class Aves; order Passeriformes; family Petroicidae; genus Petroica; species Petroica traversi. Next base: position 7,341,754 of record JAHLSL010000037.1, read on the forward strand.
TTGGGTCACAGGCTCATTTCTAAGTGTAAAAAAAAAAAGTACCATTCCTGTTTAAAATTACATTATTTCCACTAGGTTTATGTGTTAAAAATCCTGCAGTCAGCATGTACATTCTTTAATTTATAGTCATAATGAAACAGATTGTCACATACTGAAAACCTGAACTAAAAAGACAATTTCAAGTCCAATAATATATATCCTTATTTATGGGTTTTATTAGCTGTTGGAAAACATGACTGAAGTTGTTAGAAAAGGGATCCAGGAAGCACAGCTTCAGCTCCAGAAAGCAAATGAAGAACGACTGCTGGAAGAGGTGAGGCACAAAGAGCAGCCCTGTGGTACCCTGAGGTGACTTGTCCCCCTGGGGGCTCCTCTCTGAGTGTTGGCTTGTGCTTTGCAGGGGCTGCTTCGACAGATCCCCGTGGTGGGCTCTGTGCTGAACTGGTTTTCTCCCTTCCAAGCCTCACCCAAGGGAAGGACGTTCAACTTGACAGCAGGTAGGGCTTGGGGCACCTGCAGCTGTGTCCTGCTGCCACTGGGACTGTTCAGCTGTACTGAGCCCAGGGCAGGAGGGAAATGGGACTGTGGACTGTAAGTGTTGTGAAATGAGGGGAAACTTGATTCACTTTTGATGTCTCAGCACCTGCATCCCTGGGTTCACAGTAATGCACCACCCCCATGTGCAGTTTGAACTCAAATACTGCAGTTTCAGAAGGAAGTTTTAGTCAACCTATTTTTTTTTAACCTGCAGGCTCTCTAGAATCCACAGAATCGATGTATGTATCAAAGGCCCAAGCAACAGGCAGCACTCCACCACCAACTCCCACTTCCAGCCTTGCAAAGCAGAGACTTCCTGGTAAGTTTCTGAGTTTAGTTTCTAAAACTTCCCTGACACAGGAAGACCCACATTCTGGGGTGAAGAGCTGTTAAATCTAGGGCACTCTCTGCATAGTTTTATTAGTAATTAATGCTGATTTGCCTGGCAAAACCCAGTTTTAACTCACCTTTTGGGCTGGTGGCTTCCAGCCTATGCCTTTCAGTGCAGTTGTTTCACCCAGAATGATTTCAGTTTGCCTGCAAGCAGCTTGGCTTCAGCTCAGTTTTATTGGTGTCTGCATACATAGGATACATAACAGGTGCTATTACTTTGCAGACCTGTCTGTAACTCAGGAGTGGGGTTTGTGTTCGGGGTCCAAAGTAGCACCAAACAAAACCTACTTTTCTGCTGTTACAAAATTCCAGTATTTCCTTTGGAAACTGAACTGGTCACAGCACTGTTTGTAATTGCTGCCTTCATGGGTACTGAATGCTTCACACACTTCCCAGGTCAGAAAGCTTTCAAAAGGTCTCTGAGAAGCTCTGATGGGTTCAGTGAGACCAGTTCCATCAGCCACTGTGAAGACCTGGAGAAGATGGATCAGAGACCCCCAAATCTCTCCCCTGGCCCCTCGCAAGGACCTTCGGAGATGGAAGGAGCAGAGGAGCAGGAGGTGGCACAGGCAAAGACAGACACTGAGGACATTCACAGTGACAAATTGCCACCAGACTGCACCAAGGTAGAGGAGCAAGCAAGTCAAAGATAAAATCCAGAGTGTGGATTTCAGACTGTGCCGAGGAGCCACTGCCCAGGGAGGCAGGGTGGTAATGATGCATTGAAAATGTGAACAGTGCCACACACAGTACAGTAATAACTACTGTAACTTAATAACTGGGATTTTGCACAAATATACATTCCCTCCCCTGGGACAGAGATTTGTCTTATTGTACACTTGTTAAAGTTGCTTTAATCCTTTCCATGTCGGTGTCACCAAAGCTGTAGTGAAATTTAAGTGCTCATGAATGTTTGTAAAAACACTTGGCAGCCATCCATCCTTCCTGCAGGAATCCACGCATGACAAGTTGCTAACAAACCACTCAGCCATGCCCATGATTAATACAGCTGCATCCAATAATTAAAAAATATCTTACGTTACTATACTTTATAAAAAACAACTGCTAGTTGTTCACCTTTTTAGTATTTAAAATTCCATTTAGCCTCTCCTGCAAAACATCTCCTGAAGTCACCCTGGTTCAGTGTTGCTTCCTTTCTGTTACCTTACCCACACCCTGCCCAGGAGCTGTGGGGTGGTGGGCACTGGGGAGAGACAGGTGCCCTGTGCTGGCAGTCCCTGAGGAGCACTGGGCCACCACCCTTCTGTTCCTGCTCTGGTGCCACTTCACTCCCCAGCCACGGCCCTGGGTATGGTGGGACTGAGTTAGTGAGGTTTCAGCCTTCTAGAAAGCAACAGTGCCTCTGCATGCCTGGCCAGCTTCCTGCTCCTGCCCTGGGAAGGAGCACAAGGCACCTTTACTTTCCTTTGCACGGCATTTACACACCAAATATGAACATGTTCATGCAGTGTAACTGGAGTTCTTTCTGTTGTGTAGTTTTAATTATAGTTGTAGTAAAGCTTGAAAAACCAATACATTTGTGATGGTTTCAACACTTATTTTTTTGAGTAACTTACCTATGGTAGGAATTGTACAGAGTTGAAAGAAATTATTTAGGTTATTTACATACAGCACAACTTCAGAGTGTCTGGGACTACTTAATGCACAAGCAAAGCTTTGAATAAATCAAAATCCAATGTGTAAGTATCTTCCCCCAAATCATCTCAATTACTTCACTGCAAATTTCCAGAGCCTCTTGTGGAAAAGCCATCTTTGGCAACACTTGCTTTCCCCAAGTTACCTGATAGTGATACAAACCCTCCCCTCCCTCTAGAACTGGATACAAGTACTGCAATTTGCTCCTTTTGGGTTTTTTCCTCCCTCCCTTCCCCCCCAGGTATCTCTTAACACCATAATGACAGTAGTGGTAGTGGGTCTTACTTTGAAAATCTGCAAAATTAGATGTTTTCAATAGTACTGGCACCTAATTGGAATCTCAGCTTCTGAAGCCTGCACTGCTGGGATGCCATGAACAAGGTTAATTTTCCTGGGGTAATTTCGGGGTAATTTATGTAAATCAGTGCAATTTTTTCTAAAGTGCAAAAGCAATTAAGTTGACTGGTCTTCCTTCTTGGTTTCTTTGGTGCAATGAAGTATGTTAATAAGAGTAATTTGGTGGGGATAAAAATTATCACCACAAAGATTAATTTTTAATGTTTTTATATTTGAAAATGTTAAATCCGTAGTTTTGTTGGAATGAGCTTCATTCTTTAAATACTTACCTGAATGTTTCAATAAAGACTCTTCAAATTATTACTCTGGAATTAAGTTATTGTTGAAGGACACTTCCCTACCTTCCAGCAAGCTCTTTCTTTCCCTGTGTGTGCAAAATCATTTAATGAAGTGCACACCAGTGCAGTGACTCACCTGTGCCCATTAACTTACTGCACTGGAGCAACAGAACCTAAACAAAGCCAAATTCTTAATTCAAAGAAACCCTAATTGCTACATGAGTAATGCAGAAAAAGCAAGTTACTTCTATCAAAAGATTTTATTTTGAAAAGCACAGGAACAATGGTATTTGTGATCAGCAATATGCTATTTGCAACAAATTGCTCTTCTTGCCCAACTGTATATCCCTAAAGCAGTTTGGGGGTTGTTCCAGGTTAGATTTTGACAGAACAGACCTGTTCCCACAATCCTTCTCCATTTTTTTTTGTAGATGCGAGGTTTCCTGTCAGGGAACAGGGACTGAGATGGAAATGGATGTTCTTTTAGAAATATTAATGTGGATCTAATGTGGGAAACAAAGTGGGGGGGGCTCAGCCAGGGGCGACGTGGAAAGGTTCTGAAAAAGAAGATGGGAGCAAGAGCTGCTTGACATTCTGAATACAATGTTCTCATTATCCTGCCCTTCTAGAAGGTTATTCCCCACCCTCCCAGGGACAGCAGTGCACTGCAAAAAGTTCTGACAGACTGTAACACCCCTCTACTCAGCTAGAAGGCAAAAAAAACCCCCAAAAATCCAGTTAGTTTCAGGTACCTGTAAAATCTGTGCATCATCTTGCTCCAACCAGAAATCCACATGTGGGAAAGGCCCCCAGAAATAAGGCCCAATGCGGAGTTGTTCTGTCTTTGCATCATAGATGTTGGTCAGCTGCAAAACACAGGGAGGCTGCAGGGACAGCCAGGGCTCCCCCAGATCAGAGAGATCCCCTCAGCCTGGCCTGGCCCTGACACCCATGGCCAGCTCAGCCCTGCTCCTCCAACTGCACTGACATTACCTAGTGGGAAATGGTAACAACAAACCCAGAACCCAAAGACAAACAGCTACCAAAGGATTTTGTTCCTCAGACTCTGGAGGTTTCATTGCCCCTAACTGGTCTCCCCATTTTCCCTGTTCCTTTTACTCACTGGTGCTCCTGTTAAAACATGGGCTGAACGCAGATCCTCATCTGGCCCTTTATCTGGGAAGGTGGCAGGGAAAATCTCTGCTGTTTTAACATTCACAGCTGGTAGGAAATAGAGATTAAATACAGTTAGAATTCATTGTTTCGAGGCACTTCTTTACAATGACCATGCCCTCAACAAAACTGTATTGCAGAATTGCAGAATCCATCCCACACTTGTATTTCTCAGACCCCAAGCCTGCGACAGCACATTTCTACTTCATTTCCTTTGACAGCATTTCAGTATTCCAGAGATGAGTGAACTAATTAGCAAAAACACTGAGTAATCAAAGAGAATAAGGTTAAATTCTAAGCATAAATTTAGTGCAGTAGCTTGATGTTGATAAAATTGTAAGTGCAGTTAAAGGAAAAAAAAAATCTACTTGCATTTATACACAGCCTCTTCCAAAGTGTGAATCTCCCCAGCTGTGGCACCACAAGAAAAGTATTTTTACCTAAGCCTCTGACAGCAGTGTGGAACTTTTAGGGTGGACTTTACTCCGTCATTAAAAGCAGCCCATTTACTACTGGAATCTGAAAAGCAATCTAATTACCAAAATAACATTCCTTTTTAATTTAACTCACCTATTCCATAAATGATTGGAAAGTGAATATCCTGTTCTTCTCTGTCATTGAGTTCTGTAAGGAAAAAAAATGAAGTCAAATTTACAGGGCTTTGGATTTTAGTCTAAGCAGCATTTATTTAATTGTGTTATTGGAGACCAACAGATCTGATGTTGCATAAAGACAGAAAAAAAACCAAGGAAGCCTGAAAGAAATATGGAAAAAGGAAGAGGTCAGTAAGAACACATGTGGGTCCTGGAGCTGTCCAAAAACAGAACAGCCAGTTCCAGCCAACTGTCCCTGCTTCTGCATGGACAACTTTCAGGGAAAAATCACAGTGCAGAACCATGATGCCAAGGCTCAAAGATGTGAGTCACCTACACCTCTGACATGGAAAGAGGATGGAAATATGACCTCAACATGACACGAAGAAAAGGAAATTACTCCTCACTGGACCCTGCAGGGAGGCAGGTCCAGCAGCCCAGCAGAACAAAGGTCTGCAAGTGCCTTCTCAGCTGTAAGATACCCACAGGTACAGACCCTGTTCCCTGGGATAAATGTGCCAGGATAACCTGGCCATGACCCGACCCTGAGCTGGCTGCAGCGCAGCAGCACTCGGTCAGGGGACAATCCCCCCTGCACTGGCTCTCTCTCAGTAAGTAGAGAATCCCCCCTGTAATGCCTCTCTCTCAGTAAGTAGAGAATCCCCCCTGCACTGGCTCTCTCTCAGTAAGGAGAGAATCCCCCCTG
>JAHLSL010000037.1:7351822-7365155 GCA_025920805.1 Petroica traversi
GACTGGGCTGGGCCTGGGCTTGGCTTGGCTACGCCCGGGCCCGGGCCCGGGGGTTACACGCCCGGCCCTGACGGAAGCACACCCGGGCTCAGCGGCCCCGCCTGTCGACTTTAACACGGTAACCTTGCCAAGATCCGCCCCCCCTCCCGGGGCTATTCGTAAGCTGTGGTATGAAATAATTACAGTCGTAAAGCCACAAATTTACAAATCAAGGAATTATTAAGATTGGAAAAGACCTCATCAAATCCGACCTCTATCCGAACTCTACATCCAGTCTTTCCTTAAACACCTCCAGGGACAGTGACTGCACCACCAGCCCGGACAGCCCGTTCCTATCTCTCCTGGAATCGCTCTTTCTGTGAATTATCCACAATGTCCAACATCAACCTCTCATGGCAGTATTAGGTTACGTCCTCTTGTCATATCACTGGGTGCTTGGGGAAAGAGCCTGATCCCCACACCACCATCCTCTGCCCCAGCAACCACAAGATAGATTTTCAGATAATCACAAAGATGACCATTTTCCCCTAAGAACCTGGGGTTTCTCCTCCAGTTATCTTTGGACACTAAGAAAAATAACCATGGTAGCAGCAGAGTTAATTCACCCTGCACGGAATGAGGACACCCAGGAAACAGGACTGCCCACAACCCAGAGACAGTAAATGCCCAGAACCATCTTCACAAAAGTGAACTGTCCCTGGAAGTGTTCCAGGCCTGGCTGGACTGGACTTTGAGCAAACTGGTCTGGTGGAAGGTGACCCTGCCAGTGACAGGGTGATGGGAATGAGGTGATCTTTAAGGTCCCTTCCAACCCAGGCCATTCTATGACTTTATGATTTTACAGCAGAATAAATGCTCTCTTCAAAAGACACACTGCATTTCTCAGGTGAGACAGAACTGCACCTTGGGATGGGAATTCCTCTCCCACTGTTGGTATTTACAAAGTCTGTTTAGCAAAACACCAGCACCTGCCAGCATACCTGCTCCCACTAACACTGAGCAAACCAGAGCAGACACAGCAGAGGTTCCAGAAACACTTACCTAAGTTAAAACCATGCCACTTCAGTACAGACAGATCAATGTCTGCACATTACCCTTACCGGGGTTTTTTTTGCTTTTCATGATACGTGGAAGCTCCTGAATGTCATACCTGGTATTACAGCTGGGAAAGTTTTACACAGCCTCATTTTGGAAGTAGTGTCTGAAAAGCATCTTTCAAAGGATGTTTTCCTTGCTGATGATCTGGGGGTTCTTCCATGCCAGGAAAAAATGCAATTATTTCAGATGGAAATCTATTGTTTATTACTCAGGACTGACAATAAAGAGGATTACAATTAAAACCAAAACCTCTCAGTTTATACAAGGAGGAACAGATCCTTGTCTGTCAGAATGAACACTTCAACTTTGAGAAGTCGGGCTACACAGAAGGCACCTCAGTTACATACACAGATGTGGTTTTCTCAAGGATGTTAAGAATTGCACTGTTTCCATCAAACTTTATTGGCTTCAAATAAAAATCTTGTCTTGAAAGCCTCCAAGTTCAGATTCTAAAGAAGGGCAAATAAGAGTTTCGTCCCAAATGCATAAAATTTTCAACTAAATGTTACACGAATAACATTTGCTTTTTCCCACTGTTTATATTCTTAATCAAATCTAAAAGCCAGCAACCATGAAAAGAAGACAAGAAACTTCTGTAGAGAAACTCTACACTGACTGACAGACACATGGACACACAAGGACACCACTGACACCATCACTTCCTTTCCACAAGGGAAGATTTTTTTTTTCCTATTTTCAGCATTCACATATAAACTTCAAATCCTGAAAATAAATACCTATCTCAGAGTGCTTCCCAAGCACCCCAAAGAAAACTATCTACAAATAATATATTCAGCTACTCCCTCATTTTCAGCACTTCCAACAACCATCACTTTTACATGTCTGGACTTTGCTAGCTGGGAAAGGTGTGTGTCAGCCATAGATTTAAGAAGGGATAATGCTTTCTGTCTGAGTACACTTCCCACTAGCAAGTGGCTTCACCAAGTACAGTTTTACAGACAGGAAAAGCTGAAGAGATGTGTGTAGAAGAACCACTCCCAGACTGGATTCGTACCCTGCCTATTGAGAGATTACACCATTACTTTGAAACCAACTCAAGAAGAGTCAGAGTCTGAACACTGACTGTAATTCTGGCCCCCATACAAATCTGCAGGAAGAAACACCAGAATTTCACCCCTGATATATAAAACCTTACAGAGAAACATTAGTAAACAAAGTTTTGAAGAGTCAGAAAAAACTACTAAAAAAAAAATCCTTCTAAGTCATAAAAACAATTTCAATGTGAAATTTGTAAAATATCACCCTATTTATTCTCCAAGCTTTTCTAGCAACGTATGACTTTACTATAACATGTCTGTAGAAATCTGATGACTAAGAAACAGTAATTTTTCTTAAATGTAGTTACTTAAACATTTGCCAGTTTGGAAAGTTGAGCTCGAGTCTCTTTCCAGAGCAAAACATTGCACAGTTTTCCACCTCTTCCCTCCTGGCTGTCCATGTCACAGTGGGAATGGCACGTAACAGTCTGCAGGGGAGCCAATGCTGCTCACAGGGCTCCTGGTGTTGGACTCGTAAGAATTTGGAGCAATTCCAACCACACCATCATTCTGAGGAGTTTCTCCCTTCAAAAAGTCATCGTCTTCATCTTCAGAAGTACCCTGCAAAAATTTAAAAGGATCAGTGAGAGCAGGAAGATATTGTCAAATATTAGTAGAGACCTTGGTTTACACTATGAATGTCATGACCAGTTGGAATGGTTAAGAGAATTCAATGTACTCTGATTATGAAATATGGGAACTAAATGACTTCCATTGGGTGGATTTCCCAGTGACATCATCATGTCCACTTCTGAGCATATTCATCAGTATTTCACATAGCTCCTGTGCTGCAGAAGAGGGAAAAGTGCTCTCAAGGGAAGAATCGATCAATTCCCAAAGCTTCCAAATTTCAGTCACAGTTTCTCCATAAATTATAGTGTACTCTTATCTACTTAAAAAAGATTCTGCAATATAAGTAGCTGATACCTGTACTGTGTTTGGATCAGGGAAGATTACCTTTGGAATGGGTTTCTTCAGATTCTCAAGATCTTCAGCACTCAGCTCTTCCCAGAACTGATACATAGGATCAATGGTCTTTTTTGATCTGAGAGAGGAAAGAAAGCACAGAATGAGTTATTGTATTCACAGTAGAGTACATTTAAATTTAAACCTTTCACAATCTGGTTAAAATGAGGAACATGAAAGGTACTAAGGATCAGGGAGGAAAGTCAACAACACTGACGGTTTCCTACAGGTTGTATTCATTATTTTCTACAAGGCACAAAGGAGTTATTCACTTTTCAGTTCTACCTTTTGAGTATGTAGGGGTCAAAGGGGAAGAAGCTGTCGAGGGGGTTGGTGCAGGTCTGCACGAGGTCCCCCCCCAGTGCCGCTCCGCACCACGGGGATGAACTGCCTGTTGTTCCTCTCAATAATGGTGTAGCAGAACACCAGCTGGTATTTCCTTGAAAAGGGGAATAAAGAAAAGCACTTCTAGCACACCCAAAGCAAGAATTTCAGACAGGTGATATGAAAGCACAAAGTTATTTTTCAACATATATCACTTCCATTTTTCAGCTGATGGTAGGAGTTTGCAAGCTAAGGAGTCTGTTTCCTTCCTCTAAGCTCCTATAAACTTTATTCCAAGTAACCCACACTGGCCCCAACACAGAGGAATCCATTTCATAGTACTGTAGGATTTCATTGAAACTGAGCTACAAATCAATTTACCACACCTGGAATATGGACAGTGTTATGTCTCAGATAATATTCAACACTGTGCCTAACAAAACCCTGTGCTGGTCTTAGATACACACAAAATCTGTACCAAGCTGAAACTGAAGTCATGAGCAGGTACCTGGTAATGGCAGCAAACAAGTTGACAACAGAAGGGATACAAATCTTCAGGGGGTTGAGCTGACACATGACAATGCGCTCAAAATTTAAACTCTGCAGGTACGACAGACCTTCAAAACAAAAAAATTGGAGAATATAGGTTAGATACCATATAAACTGAGCTTAGTTCCTCAGAATTTCCAGGGTGACTTGCCTGCACTCTGCACATCACCACAGAAGCATATCCTAGGCACTCTCACAGTGGAGGTCTGGCCCCAATATGTGTACAAGCAATCTCATTTTATTTAGAGCACAATATAAACTTCCCATCAGATACTTGACTGAACTGACCACTACAAAACATGGCAACAGTAAAGCTTCTAATTAACCCTTTGAAACCTAATATACTCACCTTTCCTTAAATTTCCATCCAAAAGTTGTTTATGACGGAAAATAATTGTGTAGAACACTGCCTGACATGTAGAATAGAATGGTCCATGGAGAGCTACATCACAGTAGGCATTAGTTCCTGTATCCTGATTATCAATGTATTTATGCAACCAGTTCACCAGAAGATCCAGACATGCTTTTACTGTACTGAAGTGCAGGAAGAAAAAAAGAAAGTGTAAGAACAACACCTGAAATAGTCCAGAAAAGATGTTAAACAAATATTCAAAAATCTCAGTGGCTATAAAAACATCAGTAAGAAAATTTCTTTGTAAAAAATTATTCTATTATGAGCTTTCTGCTTTCTTTCAGCACAAAATGAATCAAACAGCACTGAAAACACCAATGAGTGAATGCCAGAAGAGATGAATCCATGAACACAGAGTAAACAACCAGAATCCTTGGCCACAGGTAGTACACAGCCTCCCATGTCCACCAGGTAATTCCAATATCCAACTACCTCCAATGTTAAAGTCACCACACTCACCCTGAACAGTATAATAATACAGAATGTGTACACAAAAGAAGATATTTTAACTTCTGTATCAAAATAGTAGAACAAATGACTTCCCTGTTCCAGAGCCTGCATAAAATGCCTAACACTGGGTACTAAAAATATACACTGGGTATCCATGACTGCCTGAGGTGAGCACAACCTGCCCATGCTCAGCACTTCTTGGTGTGTGAAGCCTTAAACAGAAGTCAAGAACCTCAGCAATCATCAGTCTGCATCCTGTATGTGAAAAACCTTCCTGGAAACTTCAAGACAATAGGGACCCAGTATTGTTGAAAGGACAAACAAGACTCTTGATTCAGGCTTGCTGGCAAAGCAGCGGGATTAGAGTACCCATTCTGTACTTAAGTTCCACAATAGCATGAATTGTTTGGTTCTGTTCATGTATGAAAACAACTTACACAATGGGAATAAATTTAGCTCTTGCCAAGAAGCTGCCAATATAACTCCCAGCAGTCTGCCTGATTACTGAAGGGTTGTTGGGATCCTGCAGTTTCTTCCAAAGATGGTCTAAAAATGCTTCAGCCAACCCCTGGAAAAAAGATACAGAGAAATTGTGAGTTGTTACACTGATGACACTGTTTAAGTGACAAGATTCCTAACACTCAATTCCCCTAATTTCCATAACCAAACCATTACAAAAATCTAACTATAACTGCAGTAAATAACTACTCCTACACATGATGGAAGAGCACTTATTTCTGTGTCTTTTTCTGTACTTAAGTTGTAAAAGAAAGAACAAAAGTTTGTTGAGAGAGATGGGAAAATAGAAAGGTGGGGGAACAACAAGCAGCAGACACAACTTTCAAACCAAAGAGCTAACAGTGTATCTTTGAGATAGATTTGGTAAGCTGAAGAAACTTGCAGCCCATGTCTTGGGGGGCAAAAGGCCAACTGATTCTTGAAAAAGAGATCAGTTTTAACCAAGTTTGTTCCTTCACACTTGCTAAGATTCCATCTGTAAGTGGTTTATGAACAACATGGGAAGAGCAACCACAAAGAAAAAGAAAGGAATAACAGAGAAGGGAAAGGAAGTAAAGATACTAACGAATCCTGATGTACTTGCTATCTTCAGAGTAGAATTACAGCAGAAAACAACTGTTTTGTCAAAATAAAACCAAAACAAGGATGCAGAAATGACAGAGGACGCCACATTTTAAAACTAGCTCTTACTCACCAATTTAAAGCTGCAGATGTAAAACATGAAATACTGTACGTGACATGAAGCATGGGTTGGTAAAATGAGCTTGTCAAAAACAGCAACTAGATCCCGATACAAATCCTTGGTGCTGTTGATGTTGAGCTTGCCTACACAAGAAAGAAACAGAATAAAATGAGCCATTCCAGGGTTTTTTTCCCGCTCTCATGCTGCAGAAGTAGTATTTATATCTTTCTACACCAATAAGAAATATGTAAAAAAAAGCTATCAGCCTGACTTCTCAGTTTATCTGACATCTAAAAATCCAGGTGTTCAGTGCTACTGCTTTTTAAGGAGGTGTAAAGGAAGAATCTCTGTGTGAGTGTGCACACATATAAAGCTGCTAGACATGCAAACTTTGCAATAATGTGTTGTCTCAGAAGAGCAAGAAAAAAACACTTAGAAATCAATCACCTGGGTTATGTGGAGAAGATACAGCATAATGGCTTCTAAATATTGTTTTAAATACATAAATCTAAGGAATCAGACCCTTAATACATAACAGTGAAAGATATTTCTTTCCCTTTTTTTCCCTGTAACAAAGCCAATTGATTGATGTGTCTTGGTTGTTTTGATCTACTTCTACTTGTGATGTTGAAAGGATCCATAATTCTAACACTCAAGTAGAGCAAATGATAAAAATATTCATACCCTACAACAGTTTGGATACAGTGTCGTATCAATGGAATCTTTGAAGTTTTAATTGTACCTCTCCCAACAGCTGGGCAGAGGCAGGAATGTGAACTACAGCCTGCTAATGGCAGAGTTCTGCTCTACACTGCAGCACAGAAAGCAAGAACTCCTCTTACACGTTTCTTATTTGTTAGCAAAACAACGAATTTGGTTATTGCGCAAGTGTTCTCACCATCCACGTTGCAAACATCTTTAATGTAGGAAAACAGGATGGTCATCAGGATGTCCAGGCGCTCTGCAAGTGGATGGGCCATTCTCTCAATGCTGGGAGAGGCAACTGTGTTTCCTTTACTGTCCTCATCTTCCTCCTGGTAGGTAAAATGGCACATGCAGCTTTTATATATACAAATCACAGAGACAGCAATTACAGGAAAAGTGAAACTAAATTTATCTTTCAGCAATATGCTAAAGTTTCCTTTTTTTTTTTTTTTTTTAGCAAAGCAGTATTTCCTTATACGGTACAAGCGAATTTTTGCACACACAGTCAAGTATTATGAATTCTTTAACAAGCTTTATGGCACAGCAGTTTGTGTTTTTACATAATGAAATTGATGTACACTGGATGTTCACATGAATAAAGTCAATACCTGAGAACACATTAATCATTTGTCAGCTGTTCAGATTTCAAGAGCAGAGTTAAGTGCAGTAACAACAAATAATGAATTTCTACACTTAGTTCATAGCCACCTCAGAAGTAGTAATTTTACTAAAAAAATGTTTATAGAACAAGATAGCAAACCATGTCAAAAAGTCCCTCCTCTGTAGATTTTTCCTCACTAGCACAGTTATTAGCAGTTTCTTCAGCATCTTCAATATCTTGCTGTGGAGTGCTAACCTACAGTTGCAAACAAGAAATTAATCTTTATAAAACCATGACAATAGAAGACATAACAACATGAGTAAGTTCTTGACTAGATTTTGCCCTGGACTAAACAAACACTTTGAAAGGAAATGAGGTGCCATACATGAATGCACACTCCAAAGTGCCTGAAACCTTTTCTCCCCAACAGAAGCTCTCCCAGACTGTTGCCCAGTGAGGCAAAAAGCCATGATCATTTACAATGCTACCCCTCCTGCCTATTTTAGAACTGTAATCCTTTAACTTCAAAGAGATGACACAACCAATCAACTGCACAAAGGGAAGCACATTCTCTGCACATTGGCACTGATCACCACAGAACAGATATTTGGACTCTGGCAGAGATTCCAGGCAGGGTGTAACAGCACACACAACACAGTTACCCTCAGGTGTGGGAACATCTTAATTCTGGGAATGGAGTGTAAATTTGTCTGGGTTTATACTCATGATCACAAATACATTTTCTATCAAGCCTAAACTGAAGAATACTTCATTTCCTACACTGTGTATATAAACACTGACTTTCTATAAAAGATAACACAGAATAAACTTACATCCAACTTAAGCAGCCTTTCAATGATAAGCTCCAGAATTTGAAGCCTCAGAGTTGGAAGGTACACTGTAACTCGCAGCAGGTTATGGACATAACATTCCTGTAACACAAAATGAATCAGTATCTATAATAATGTTAACCAAAGTTAAATTTCTGCAAAGGACTTCCAGAAAACAAGTTCCCTAATTTGTTTTCTAAAGACTCAGAAACAGGTTTAAACAGACTGTGTTCAATCAAGAATAAGTTAATGTACAAACTAAACATTAACTTTCAATAGTTAAGCTTCATTACCATTAACTACTTAATCTTCTATTTCCATGCAAATCTTCCCCACTACCTCTAGAAAGAGTGTAAAAATTCTGTAAGAAAAGTTACTAATTTTCATAGAGTTTATGTCTAAACTTTCTTTAGGAAAATGAATGCCTCACTGTATCTGGAACCAGCTATAGTAGAACTGCTTCAAATGAGACCTAATGCATCTTTACTTCAGATTATTAAAATATACCAGCAACACTTCTAAATGCACAGTTATGCCTCTTCAGTTATTCTGATTGTAAGTCAAGCAGCTTGACAGACAAGTTTTGTGAGCATGCATGAGCCCACCCATGTGTACACAAATATGTACAAAAGACAACGCTGCAGCTTCATAAAGCAAAACTGTCAAGTCACTGCATAAAATCAGGTAAGGTACCATGTCTAAGTGCACCATAGTCTATTTGTGAATATGCATTATCGCACAACCTTTAATTACATGAGCACACATGATTTTTTCCACAGGCCATCTTGCTCATTTTTCCACAGTAAGTACATAAAATGGATAAAGAAAGTTTATGAAGAAGGAATAAATGATAAGTATTTAACAACAATGCATGGATCATATTTTATTAGACTTCATTTGAGCTTTGCCCTGAAAACAGCTATGCATTTCCTCACATCTTGTTCCTCACCGAGCTGCTAAGTAAATAAATAAATCTCCAAACACCATGTAAAAGCTATCATCCCCCCATTTTACAGCTTAAAGTTAATTGGATTAAGACAACAGGAACAAAAACATAAATTTTGAAAAAATTGCAAGGTACACAAATAACTTTCGGGATTTTTCAGCACTCAATGAGTTCAAAACACAGCTTCAACTGAACCGAGCTGGGGGAGCAGGGATTTGCCTTTCTGTAACACAGAATGCAAACATATCTAGTTGGAATGAGTAAATACAAAGATCAAACAAGAGCCATAACCTGTCAAAGGTTTCCAGCTGTAATAAAACAACTTAGGGCTTTACTCTACTGGCAGTTTGGATTTTGCCTGTAATGTCCATTGTTTCTTGTTTGCTTATCAAAGCCCCTATTCCTCTGCCAAAGACTTTCCAGGTTTGATAACAAACGAGACAGATAACAAACCCCTTGCTACTCAACCTAAGACTCCTCAAAAGGAGGCCCGTGGTGTGCATTGATTAAGAAAGCAATCCTGTGGAAAAGATATGTGGTGATGTCATTAAAGATGGGCTCAATGCTTATACACAAGGAATTCAGAATGCTTGGAGAGCCTTTACACTAAACAGATACAACCCTATACATGGTTATTACATATATAATTATTATATATATAACAATACTCCTCAAAAATCTGCATTGACTGCCGTCAAATCAGTTGTAACACTATACAGAACATTTGTACATTTAGAAAAACAGGTGAACAAATCAACAAAAATAGTCACAGCTCTTACCAGAGTTCTTTCTGATTTATTAATGAAAGGAAAGAATTCCACAAGTATCGGCATGAGAAACTGTGGTGTCCTATAAGTAATTAAAAAACAAAAATCAGACCTAAAAGTTATTTGCAAATACTGAGCTCCAGCACTCTAAAGATGTACTGGAATAAGCTTATTTCACAGGAACTTTTATTTTAAGGTAAGCAATTTATAAAATGGGGCTTTGCAAGGATCACTGGACAGATAATAAGTGGCAAACTTTCAGACTGTGCTTGTTTGAAGCCACTTCAAGAATCACTATAGAACACAGAATACAGAAGCCACCATCAACACCACTTTTCCTACTTCCTATTTCTGTTAACAGGATTTTCACCTGCTGATACCTGACAGAAATTTCATGTTTGTATACAGCATTCTGCCAGTCAGTGAATACTAGGAAAAATCATGCAATGAAATGAAGAATTATACTTCCAATTAAGAGGGCAAAAACCCATCAGTTCACAAGCTTTCTGTCTGCAAAGCAAGGGCACAGAAGCCCAAAGAATTCTGTACTTACGAAGGAACATATCTTGCAACAGTTTGCAATGCTCTGTGGCATGTATCGAAGTTCTCAGAAATGTCTAGAGAAAGAAAAAAGATTTCTTATGCACTTGGTTACAGAAAACTACATCAGGAATCAGTAAAAACAGTTCAGATAAACTACACAGTGGAAAGATTCCCAAGGAAACTGCATTTACCAAAATGTTCTTTTGGTGAGGGTGTACACTGAGGTAAATAAAATGGAAACCAAACAACTCCTAACTTTTCTTTGGCTTTCAAACAATCTAGGATCAGGAATGTTCTCCTATGCATTCTATTCCTACAGATACTGCACCAACAGGAATATTTTGAAAGTAATAAGGGGTGGGTCAGCACACCATTGATTTGAGTACAAGGAAGTCTTCAACTTGGGAATTTAAAGACGTTTCTTGATGTTTTACTTGAACTCAGCTAAATTAATTTTGTAAAAAAGGAGCAACATGCACTGGATACTTTTTTTAGTAAAGGCACTACAGCAGCCTATATACATATATATGTATCCTTTATACTCACTTTCATCATCATCATCAGAATCTGAAATATCCACATCATCTTCTCTGATGGTTATTCGAGCTAGAAGAAATGTGAGATTATTTTAGGAAAATTGTATAAATCTTATAGGTAATAAATTCAATAGCAAACACACTGGACAAGAACCAAAGCATCAAAATTAGCCACAAGACTTTTTAAAAGACTTTTATTTACAGAACCAGAAGGTTCTTAAGAACATCTGACATGATCCTCCCTTCAGCTTTAGGTTTTTTAGTAGTAAAAATATTACACAGTTTATCCATTTCCAAGACATCTTCAGAACAGGATCTGTATTATAAACTAGAAAATGCCTTCTAAAATCTAGATACAGAAAACCACCTGTATCACAATCAACATGAAAAAACTCAATAACCCAATATATAATTGTGTCATGGATTGTATTTATACAGAATTTATCTATCTAGGGATTTGGATGAGACAACAAAGAAGATTAAGAGAGAAGCAACTTACGGGGGACAAAGTGTGACACGATCATGCGGAGGCACGGCCTGAGGTGGACAGTTTGAGCTGACACCAGATTGCCAAGAAAGCCCAGATATTCTTCCACCACCTCTCTGCTCCTTCTCAACCATGGCAGTTTCTAAAAGTAAGCAAAGATCACATTTGTCAAAGAAGGATGTTTTAAGTACTAAGCTCTTAATCTTCCCATGTAGCAAACAGGTATTTACCAGCAAAATGTTGACCAGTTGTCCAAGCTCTTTGGTCAAATATGCAACAGAAGTTCGAAATTCATGCAGCCAATTAATGATCTGGGCATCCTTAAAATAAGCAGAAAAAATAGGTAATTATTCCAATAAACAGTATTACTTATTAGTAGAAATCAACAAAATCCTTACAAGTCAAATTTTAAGACTGTAAATACAAATTGTTTTCACACTAACATGAAAGGTATTTCTTTCAGTTTGTGTCCTCACTGAAGGAAGTTCCTAAAGGCAGAATACATTCACACCAACTCCTAAATCAACAGCCTGCCATGAAGGCTTCAGTCAGACTCAGCAAGGCATAAAAGAAATGCCATTCCACCTTAATTTTCTTTTCTCTTTTGCCTTAGTTTAAGCAGAAGGGACATTCAAGTCTTGAAACAGCAAATGTGGTGGGTACTTGTATTTATACCAAAGAGCAGTGAAACAATACTCCTGGGTATAACTACTAATTGCATATATATATTCTGCCTAATGAAACCAGATTTAGTGAGAAGGTAAAATTCAATGCAACTTAAAGGCTGTGAAAGTCAGAAACCACAGTCTGATCTACAGAAGTATCTCTATAATCAAGCATCAGTGACCTAAAAAGATGGTATCTGGGAAAAAAGACAGACTCAAAGGGTACAGCAGAGTCAGTAAGCATGAGACCATTTATGAAGATCCTGCATATATGTATATATGTAAAATAGAGATTTTTTTTCCATTTAGAGTTTTAATTCTGATGGTTTCCACAAAGAAAAAAGCTGTTACATACAATTTAAATGTTTAAAACAAAGGATTTGTATAAGCACCAGAATGACTTGTCTGGAGACTACACTCATCCAGACGAACTTTAAATCATCAGACCCCTAACTATCAAAGTCTTACCTTTATGTCTGGATCTGACAGCTGATGCTTCAACAACTCAAAATCCGTGGTGTCACCCTATCAGGGGAAACAAAAGTAAACAAATTACTTTTTCTTTTTTTTCTTCAGTAAAAACTACCAATTTTATGAAGGTATCTGAACAACCAACAGGTACATCAAGAACACAAGAGAGCCAGCTCAGGAAGGCTGAAGCAGCAGTGACAGGGTGCTGTCCCAGAAGACAACCGAGGCTGTGGGCTCATCTTCAGCCGCTCTCTCTGCAGACACAGCTGGATTCCTGTGCACGCTTTGGCATAGGCTTTGCATCCACCCAGCCGCTCAGGTTGACTCACGGGGGAAATTTTTTCACTCACACAGCAATACCGCCTGGCACAAGCCTACAACGCTCAGCCGCCTTCAGTTTTTTTTCCCTAAGCCTTCAGGCACGGTCTTGCGTAAGGCGAACTGAGTCTTCTCACGGAATGACCCCAGAACCAGCAGCCTGGCCGCAGCGCAGCCCCCCAGAAGCCGCAGTCACCTTTTCGTACTTGAGCAGGATCTCGGTCAGGGACCCCCCGAACCGCACCGTCTTCCTGGGCGGGGAGCTGATGAACTCGTCCGCTCCCAGCATGGTCACGGCGCCTGCGGGAGGGGAAGCCGCGTGAGCACGGTTCGGAGGGGGCCGCTCCCCGGCAGGGAGAGCCGCGGGAGCCGCTCCGCCCCTCCCACCCTCCCGAGGGTCCCCCCC
>JAHLSL010000037.1:7380155-7405592 GCA_025920805.1 Petroica traversi
CGGCAGGCCGCAGGGGTGGGGAAGGCGGGCCGGAGGGAGGGGAAGGAAAGCAGAAGGGGCGGGGAAGGCAGGCCGGAGTTCGCGGGGCAGTCGGTGCGATCGGCTCCTGCGCTCGGTGTCGGTTGTGCGGGCCTGTCCTGTCGCCGCAAGCAGCTTTGCCCCAGCAGGGTCACGGGATAACCGGCGTGGAGCAGAGCGCGGAGGCCGTCAGTCCATCCCGCTCCGGCACCACGGACAGCCCAGCTCAGGACGGGGTGCTCAGGGATGTATCCACCATGTCCTCACGGGGAAAAGGTTTTGTAGTATCGCCTTGTTTTATTGATGGTGCTTTCCTCGTCCAAGCCCGGATGCTGCTGGCCCCCTTTGCCTCCAGGAGTGGCTCGTGTTTAGGGTGCTGTGCCCCGGGCGCTTTCCAGCAGGGCTGTTCCCCAGCCAGTCATTTCCCAACCTCTGTTGCCGCAAGGGGCTGCTCCTTTCCAATTGCAGGTTTGCGTTTGCCTTCGCTGAATATTGACGGGTTTGTGTTGTCGAATTTTTCCAGCCTGTCCAAGTCCCTCTGTTCGTGAGGGTAATGATTGGTCCCAAGTTTGATGCAAACTTAATGTGGCCATGCTTCAGGTCATTGTTAGAGATACTAAATAGAACATATCCCAGGATAAATGCCGGCAGTACTTCATTTGTTACTGGCCTTCATGTGGAGTACAAGCCATTATCCCTGCCCTCCAAGCCCTGTCATCTGAACAGTGGTTACCCTTCTAGCTGGCCACCCGCCACCATGTTTGGGAAGAATTGAGTGTTGTCTCCAGCCTCCGTCTTTGAGGGCTGTCCCTGAATTTGCTTCCTGTATTATTGCCCTTTTGCAGAGCTGTCATAAGTCCCCTGTTTAGCCAGGCCACTCTCCTGACAGACCTACTTGTTTTGCTGAGTATCAGGAGGAGGAACTGTTTGTGTGATTGGAGGAGGCTGTCTTTAAAGACCTGCTGCCAGCTTTCCTGAGCTCCTTTGCCCTTCAGAGCTGCCTCCCACAGGACCTGCCCACTGGTTCTCTGAATAAACCAGAGTTTGGCTTATGGAGTTCAGGGTCTGGATTCTGCTGCTCATTTTCCTCATACACTCTGCCTTGAACATGACTGTTTCCAGGTCACTACCTCTGATTATCACATGTCAAACCGTTCCTTCCTCATGTGTGACTACTAAAGGCAGAGCTGCTGCATCTCCAGTTTAGAAATGCATTGACTGACTTTATGGAAGTAGCTTAATTGTGGAATCTTATTCCATTGAATTCCATGCTGGATAAATAACATTATTCTGAGATAAAATCTAGCCTGGAATTCTTTTGGTCTCTCTCTCTCAGTGCTGTGTGTGCCCTGGCAGCTTTGGGTTGTCTGCATTCGTCACACAGGTAAGCTGCTCTCTGGATAACACAGCTATGCATAACCAGGGCTTAAATATGCATGAAATTAGGAGTCTTAGTCATTCACTCTACGTTTTTTTCCTGCTCTTTGCCTTTCTATTTATGGTTTTATTCCTTCTCATCAGATGTCTTCCAACGAAATTTGCTCCATCTGTGTGGCCAGTGCGAAGAGAAACTAAAATACCCTAGTTTCTTGACAAGTTGCTTTATGTAGTAGTTTATATTTTCTTTCTGCTGTTACTGTTCTTGGAGCAATAGTGCAATAGTCGATGGCATCAAGACTTGTGCAGACTTAGGAAAGAACTATACAGACATACAATGATTTTAAAGAGTGAAAAAAAATCCTGGAAAATGGAAGTTTTCCTTTTCTATTGTGTTATTTAAACAAAAACAAAACAAACAAACAAACAAAAAAGAAACTGGCTAGGAGAAAGAAAAGCTGTCCTTTGTTGCCATGTTGTATGAAGTACTGATTAGAGAAATTACTGAAGGTGAGGAACACACAGGGTAGGCAAGGAGGGTACACTCACTGAAACCTTTTCAGTACTGGTGGAATTTCTGCATAATAGCTGTGGTGCTGTATATTCTCTATTAGCCTTGCTTCTATCTTTGCACATTTTAGGGCTGCCATATTTTAATAAAATATCAACGTATTAGTGTGACACGTTAAAACAAAATAGCAAAAGTCAGATGACTGGAACATCTCTCTGAAAATGAGCCAGGCTAGTCTTGTAAGATATGGTTGAACAGCATGTTTGAAGACTGACTTTACTGGGTCAGTACAGCATTAATAGGAGAAAACTGAAGGGACTATTATTACTGACTTAAATTCAAATTTTTCACATATCAGTCTCATCCATACAGTTTTCTGGACAATATGAGGTCTAAATTTTACCAGATGTGGTTTAACTGACTTAGTCTAATCATTTTCTCTTGAAAGGTACTTGGCATAGCTAACAGAGCTGTCTTGAAAAAATTAAGTTCATCTGTGAATAAGAAATATCTCAGATTAATACAGCATGCAATGAATATAAACTATAAAAGAGTGCACTTTTAATTTAGCAATGGTATAAATTTACAGTTACTCCTACAAGGAAATTAGGCTTGTGACTTTGATCAGTGTTATTGCTGTACACAGTCCTATTGTAGCTCTCAATTTAACTTTTTGGACCATGAAAGTATGTGATTTTCTTTAAGTCATTTGTGTAATTTATTTAAATGCTAAGACTGAAAATAATTGCAAGATCTTCTATCTCATTACTTAAGATGTTTCTTTATATGCTGATTTTATAGTTTCCCACAGCAAAAGGGACGTAAAATTGGCAATTGTTTCTGCTGTAAAGAGATCCTTGGGGTTTAAGATTATTCAAGTTTCAGTTCCCATCTTGTGTTCCTGCAGACTGTTTGATGGCAATGCCAACAGCCCAGGTGTCTGTCAGGGTACTTCTTGCCACAAAACCAGCCCAAAGAATATGCAGAGATTAAAACAGGACTAACAAGTGCCTTACAAGAGACTCAGAAGAGAATCTCCCCCCTAGACTCAGTGCTCATGCACTGTTTTCCTTGGACTGTGCTCCTCTGCAATGCTGGAGTCAGCCTCCAGCTGTGGCCTGACTCAGACACGAGGCTTTGGTGCTTTGGTCATTCACACACACCAGAGGGCTGTGCCACAGGACAGAGCCCTGGCTCTGGACAAAGCTGCAAAGCTCTCTGGTTGCAATGCTTTGTGTCACATCCCTTCTAGGGGCTTAACAGATGACAGGAGCAGTGCCTCAAGCACCTGCTTGTCACCCACAGTTAATCTATCTTGTCTCTCAGTACTCTTATTCAGAAGTATGTGGACTTTTTTGGGTGTATGGAACTGACAGGAGATGCAGAAAAATTTACATTGAAAGTTGATACTTTTCAGGAAGGAAAGCCAAAGAGAGGATTTGTATTAGCAAAAGTTATATATACACAGACAACAGATTTTGGGTTTGTTAGCATAAACTTCCATTTTATATTAAGACTAGAATCCTTTCTAGTATTTCTTCAGAGGAAAAGTAGTGTCTTGTCAAGTTTATAAAGAGATAAACACAAGGAAAGAAAGAAACAGGTTCACAATATAAAATCTTCAGTAGTAACTCCAGTTTTGTTGGTATATTTTTCTGTACCAAATCCTCTATAGGGTGTACAAAACCAGCAGAATAGGTAAGAGCCTTTAAGTAGCAGTTCAGGAAGAAAACAGTCTTGTCTGGAGTACACGTCATCTTCTTTAACAGTGTTATTTCAACAGTCTGTGGTATGAACCAAAAAGCCAGATATACAGATCAAATATCTGGGACATTGGAACAATCTTTTTTTCTTAGGTAATATTCAGTAATAAACACTTAGAAAAACACATTTCTCATCATTAACATAATTTTTACTATATGAACTGGTGCCGTAAGTAGTCTAAAATAGAGGTTCTTCATTGAGCAATTTTCACTGGGCTTTTTATGCCACTGAAAAAAATCTGCAGAGGGGCATAAAAATCACAACCAGTAAATATCTCTGTGGATAAACCTCCTTAAAGCAGCTATTTTTCTTACAACACTATTACACCATCATCAATAGCTAGCTGTTGAGGAATACAATTTACTGGAGTGTCTCAGGACCTGGTGTCATCACATTTGTGGATCAGTTCCTGATTGTCTGCTGAGATGACCAAGGCAGCTGCAATGGTTTCACAGACAGCTGATGGCAATGTTACTCAGCTGATCACTGTACCCATTCCTCCAACTACTGTGCTTTACTTCCTGTAGCTTGCAGAAGCAAGGAATTATTTTCCTGTTGCCAAATAATTAGTACTGCTGCACATTCGGGTATTTTTGCATTTAATATTTGTTACATATACTGAGGCTTTCAGTTCAAAGACATACATGGTCTTAACTTATAGGATAATAACTTATGTTTTTATAAGGTACATCATGGCTAACCACTTAAGCCATACCATACACTATGCACTTTGGCTGACCATAAGAGAGAAAGGTGTGACCCTCATCAGTACCACACTGCAAATGCCATTATACTGAGGGCAAAACCCAAACCAAATCACTCCTTTCTGCAGAAACGCACTCAGTTTTGCTGGTGTGAGTTAAAGCTACAGCAGGAATTCCCTGCCAATATCCCTCACAAGCACAGTTGCCCTGGCAGTGCACCTGGGGGTGCTGTATCTTCAATCCAACTTTTATTTTCTCTTTCCCCCCCCACCTTCCTTTCAACTGTGGTTGCACAGCTCCTTTATTTTTGTTTCATCTTCAAAGCAGCATACCACATTTTCACAAAAGGAAGTATTCCAAATGGTCATTTAAAAAAAGTTTATTACATCAGTGAATCAGCAAATAGTATTTATTTCCAACAAAGCCACATTATCTTTTTGTCTTCTTTCATCTAGATTTAGCTGTATTTAATAGTAGCAAAAATGGGACTATAAAATGTAGGATGGAGATGAAATGAAAAAGTTGGGATGTGATCTAAGGACTATTCAAATACAATGTACTTCCAGCTCTTCTACCCAAAATGCAGCCAATTCGTGTAGATTTATGCCTTACATTTTCATATATTTGCTATGGAATGTAAATATTTTATATCCGAATAAAAATCTCCTACAGGATAAGAATATCTTTAACTGTATAATGTGGATTCTGTTAATAAGTTTGTAATAATACAGCCTCTCCCTTTACAGACAAGGTGACATTAACTGGAATTATGGAAATGGTAATCAAATGCACTAGATGGATGAATAATGGAAATACTCAGACTTTCTAACTACTGATATTCCAACCCACCAGGTGATTATTCAGTTTAATATTAAATACTCAGTCCAGCCTCAAAATAATAAAGTTTTAAAATCCCACATTAAGTTAGCTCAAAAGTGGAAAACTGATGCTGGAGCATCATGTAGCCTTCAGATGTATTTCAATGCTGTAAATAAAAAAAAAAAGTTTTAAAGGACCTTACAATTTAGGAATCTAAGTATTATCCAATAATGGTATTTGCAAATTTCAAATCCATGAGCTTACATCAAGAAAGCAGTCAGATATCTGGAAATCTTGTCAGTCCAGAACATGAACTTTCCTTGGCTTTTAATTTCTTCATTAGTTTAAGATCCAAGGAACTGTGTGTTTTGTTCACTTGGTAGAAAAAAAAAAGTTACTTTTTAAACCCTGATTGACCAAAAAAATAAAAGCCCAGAGATTTGCAGACATAATAAAATTTATTTAAATTCCATGCATTACGGTAGCTACAAGTGTAGTCATATGAAACTGAAGGACAATAACTTCTTCTGTCCATACAATGTAGCTGTAAGTGAAATGAATGGGAGTTCCACAGTTACAAAGAAACAAAACAAACAAAAAAAAATCCCAAAAAAGGTAAATCTGTTTCAGTTTTGAGTTTCAATTCAGATAACAGTCACTAGACTGCAAACTTTTGGGGGAGAAGAAGGGCTCACGAATTTTACAGCTGAGAACGTTTAGTTTAAGATATTCTGAAGAATCTCAGAAGATACCTTTTAATAATTACTACTAATACTCTGGGAAATGAAAAAAATCCCTTAGCCTTCATCCTAATTGTTAGAATCAGGACAGCAATTGCAGACAGTCCATTTTCAAAGTGCAGCTAAATAGGGTTTTATTATGCAGCTCCTTCAAGTTGTACTGAGTAAGCTTTACTTTGAACCAGTTTTGCTTTAATTTCTCAAGAAAAACTCCACTGGTCCTCATAAGCTTACACTGCTTTTTGATATGCAAAAATTTACAGACTGTGCTTGATTCTGACCCTCCCATATTTCAGTATGTGCAAACTCCTAGGGATTTAAATAGTCTTTCTCCCTCTCAGTTCAGACTGATCTTTAAAACAGCAAGGATTATCCAGCCCTCTAAATTAAAGACAGGGTGAACTGAGTAATTTATGTAACTGGCACTTTTTAATTGGCCCAGTTCTCCCACAAAATGTAGCTCTTATAAATACTAATAGGCACTATTGCCACAGATTCTCTTACTTTTGCAAGTTTCACTGATTTACTGGTTGTTAGCATTTTCTGCAGTTAAGAATTTAATAATGCTGAATTTTTATAAAGACACAATATGTAGTTCTACCTTCAAAATTGACTTACTGTGTCTAGTAATGATATTAAGTCAACCTAAATTTGCTGAAGATATTAACAAATGTAAAGCTAATGAAGGTGCCACATTTGCATGAATGTTTAATTTTCAGAATGCATTCAAGAAAGGGAAGGGGCAAACCTAATTATTTTAATACAAACTTGGTTGAGTGCCCAATTGCCTCATTTAAAACTGTGTGTGTGGGGAGGCTGAGGAGTTTAGAAAAGTCCAAGTAACCAAATATCTGGGTTACTGGGAAGTTAAAAAGCTAATGCAACTGCGTTACATCCGGATAAAAAACATTATTCAAAAGCAATTCCAATACCGAAAAAGATTTCAAATTGAATAGTTTATTAACATGGTAGTCATCTTTGTAACATGTGCACACACACTCGCACACTCTGAATGATCTGCCTGGAAAAAAAGAGGTCTTAATATAGATGCTGGGGGAAATTAAACATTAAAAATCCTTTAGATTTTCATAATTATAGGCAATTATGTCCACATCACTTACAAAGCTATTGCCGAATCTTTCCAAGGAAGCAGAATTTGGGAGAAACAAAAAATTCTTTTTGGGAAAATTCAACAGTGGCATAGCAGAGCTCTCAATATGAGAAAGCTGACATAATGTGGACCTTTGCTGTGGAATTTGTCTTTGCAAAATACGGGGAGAAGTTTATCAATGGGCAGAAAATAAGACGGCGGTGTGAAGTAGGCTTTTGCTGAGTCGATTTTTCCTCACAGTATTGTGCGGGGTCATTGAGAAAAATGCTTAGTCCTTCTCTGGAACCAGTTTCAGAACTTTTCCAATTGCAATGGTCTTACCTAAACCAAGGAGACAAACAGCAGAGTTATATTTGCTGTGAAAAGAATGTGGAAGTCTTCGAGAACATGAAAACCTTCCCCAAAATACAGGCTCTCAAGCATTTGAAATCACACAGAATAAATTGTTATGTTGCAGCATCAATGTATTTTAAAAGCCTGATAAAATCTTAGAAATAGTAAGCCTGCTATTCTTACAGCAAAGAACAAAATGTGGATTGTGGAAAGCCTACTTGAATACTCATCTAAAGAGAAGGCAAGGCAGATCACTACCAGATCTGTTTACTGCTTTACTAAAAATTTAATTTAAATGCATCCCACAAATCTGTGAGTTCTACCAGAGTGTGCATGCTAAAGCCCAACATACAACCCCCTGATATTTTCTAATTTTAAGTAGTGAAACCATGGTATTCATATTGTATATGAATGCTCCAGGACATGTTAGAAAAGCACCGCTGGTTAGTTTTCAAATCCAAGTCTTTTGTTTCACAAGGCACATTTCTGTACATTATTCAGATAAAGCTGGCTCTCTGTTACCATCAAGGACTCTGCACAATGATAGCAATTTGCTTAGATTTCCTTTTCTATTGTTATCCAGAGAGTGGTTTCCACTAG
The DNA here is from genome assembly GCA_025920805.1 of Petroica traversi. Taxonomy (NCBI): domain Eukaryota; kingdom Metazoa; phylum Chordata; class Aves; order Passeriformes; family Petroicidae; genus Petroica; species Petroica traversi. Next base: position 7,388,133 of record JAHLSL010000037.1, read on the forward strand.
ACCCCAGCATTTCAGTACCTCAGTGCCCTGCATGAGCTCCGAGTTCAGTAAGTTTTTGCAGCAGTCAGAGCTGCTGCTGCTGCAGCCTTACCCTCATCCCTTAAGGTGAAGCGACCCATCTGAGGGAAGTCTTTGAATGTCTCAAGGCAGATCGTTCCTGCTGTCCTTAAACGGGCGATGCAGACTTGATCCTGTTTCACAAAGCGGGGCCGTGTCTTACTTTTTTCTCCTGTTTTTTTTGTCTACCAAGCAGATTAAGGCCTGTATAAGAAAAAAATTAATAGCTGTGAGTGTAAAATAAGGGTTATTTTTGTTTAGAAATGAACAGAATTGGTCTGAGAAGGACTATACTTACAAACAAATACATGAAAAAACTTGCATGATTTATTCAGTCATGACTAATACTACTTTTCAGAAGGCTTATGCTATCAGTTACAGCAGTTTTTCTTTGTGTTAGGGCACCACCAAGAATTCCATTCAAGGCTGGAGCTTTGCTGCATTAGTTGCTCTGCAGATGTATGACATGACAGAACTCTTCATCCCAACATCTGGATTGTTTATGTTCCCCATTACAACTTAAAATGACACTTACTGTTATCTCAACTTCTTCAATACAGGTGTGGATGTGCAGCACTGCATTATAACCTGGGCAGATAATGGATTTGTGCTCAATTATCACTATCTGTAAAACAATTCAAAATAAGTGCATTTTTCCTAATTTCAATTGTAAAAGAAGAGAGAATAATCAATGCAGAACTATATTAAAAAGTCAATATACACACAGTTTTGTCCAAGAGCCAAATTTTATAAGCCACTAACTCATAATATGAAAGTAAAAAACTGAAGAACTGACCTGATGAGATCTTGCTTTCACTTTTATAAGTATCTAGAACTTCACTGAGAAGTCACATTCAAAAGTTTTATATTTGGCAAAACATAAAATATTTCTAGGTTTTTACCCCTCTACAGAGCAATTAAATGGAGTTATTCTACCTGGGCATCGAACGTGCGTCCAGAATGACAAAGGTTGTTGAGATCACAAAGAATAAATCCTGGAAGGATCTCTTCCTCTTCAATTCCCTTCAGTCTGATCTTTAGATTTTCACCTGGGGCTACTGAGTCAGTTTCTACATCATCAGAAAGGATTCCAAGAACTTCCACATTGTGCTTAAAGAAAACAAAAACGTATTTTGAATTGTGAATATTTTAGTCTGGTACAAAACAACTGTAATATAACACTATTTCAAGAAATAATTCCACTATGGTTTAAATTCATTATATTTGGTTCTGTCAAGCTTCAAAACATCTATATTTGAATGATGAGTTACTAATAACGTCTTTTAAAAAATTCAAGTTTTTATTTTTCAAGTTATTTTTCCTGTTTCCCTTTGGGGGAAAGGAAAAAAAAAGAGAAAGGGGGAAAGAAATAAACCTTTGAGCAGTATTAACCCAGAGCAGGTAGAAGGCTTGGTGGGACAACTGTACAAACATGAAATAAAACCCAGTTCAATGTGATGATTTGTAGTGCAGCTGAGTTTACTAAGGCAGGGCAATGTGAGTTCTGACTGCTAAGGAGCTACACACAGCCCCTGTCCCCAGAAACATCACCCACGGAAACATGAGAGATTGGTTGTGCTCAGTAGAGCTAGAGAACATTTTCTGATTTAAAATAATGAGTATCTTTAAGAACCAACCTCTTTTTTTATGGTAGTAAATTTTTGTAATATCTAAACCGTATCATACCTTGTTTGGCATCATCACAAGCTGTTGTCCTTTGCAAATAGAGCCCGACTCCAGCTTCCCAAGGACCACAGTGCCCATGTCCTTCACAAAAAGAAATCATACACAGCAATTGAAAACCTCTTCCTAAAGAGTCTGCTATATTTATGATTTACCTGAATCTGATTACTTAACTCCATGAAGTTATCTAGCACTGCTGGACTTAGTATTTTGGAAATTGTTCTCATGAAAGATTACAGACTTTAGGAGTTTCATACAATGCCAAAATTATTTACTTCCCCTTCCCGCCTCTATTCTAAAGCTGGAAATGTAACATTAGCAAAGCAAAAAAGATACCCTCTAAAAGTACAGTAAATAGTCCATTTACTGCTTTCCGAAAGAGCCCTCTTTATACTTTCTATGTTATTATTTTAATTTGTACCTTATATTTATCCACAATTGGCAGCCTGATTGGTCCATCAACTGAACGGTTGAAGTTTGGCAAATTATCCAGGTATGGAATAAATGGTAATCCACTAAAAGAGCAGAAGGCATTTGTTTCAATTTTGTGAGCACCCTTCCATTTAAAAGAATTACTCAGAATGGAGAAATGCAGTCCAACAAAAGGAATCATTTTCATCTTATCATTTAGAACAATGACCTCTAAGACAGCTAAACCTATTGTAACATCCCACCAGTAGTGTCCACTTTACCCCAACCAACGTGTTCATGCAGGAAATTAATGTTTTTAAGTTACATTACAGGCACGTTTTACACAAATTGATTATTCCTTTGAGAATCAGACAGATGTGTAATATATCTTGGAAACACAAAACCAAAAGCTAGGTCCAAATGTGATTTCCATTAATTCTTTTTAAAGTACACTGAACAATATTGAAAAACATGACACTGAGAGACATGGCTTGTCCCTAATTATAATAGAACTTCCAACAAACTGTTTTCATCAAACAATTACTCATTCTAGCAACGTCAACTGCAGCATCACTGGCAAATTCAAGTGCTCATAAGGCACTGAGCTCACATAGCCAAGGAACACAGCTAATATTTTACTAATAATCTGCAGTTAGCAAATGCTTTTCATTGGCACGTTACACAGCTGTGTTCTTGTTGCTCTGGCTGTATTTCCTCAAGCACTTTGGCACACTCTGCAACACACCACGCTCTGCTACCTCTCAGCCTCACCAAAGCATTTACTTTTATCGAAATACAGCAAGTATTCAAGTTGCTCAATTTAAGATACATACATATACCAAGGACAGAATTCTGACTGTTCTTTAAGGTTTGCTCCAGTCAGTCCTGAGCAGGGCATGAAATGAATGTCCTTTTTGGGATTGAAGCCAACTTTCTTCAAAAATGGCACCAGTTTCTCTTTACATTCCTCATATCTATTAAAATGACAAGCAGATCAAGGTAAGTTCCACTTATTCCAGCATAACATAATTCAGTGCTTTAAAAAACCCACAGACATTTCAGTTTCATCAACAGTTACTGTGTGAGCAGCAAGCAAGCCTAAAAAGCCTGGGTCCTATTTGCATCTCCCCCCCCAACCTTCCAGTACAGCTGGGTATTGGCTGTTCCCCTATCCCCCCTCATTCCTTTGCTCCATAAAACATGGTCAGTGCTCTGCAACACTTCAGTGACAGGGCTGGGGGAGCAGCAGCACAGGCTGGAACTGCTCAAAGCAAGAGATCCAGGCCAGCACAGCAGCATAGAGCAGCAGACACTCCCGAGGTCATGCTCCAGGCTGGCACTTCAGTGCTGCCTCGGTCTCCTCCAATCTCCTACACACTTTGTGCAGGTTTCATGCTATTTATTTTTGTCTCACTGCCTCCTCAGTCTGGGGCAAATTCAGTAATGTCTGAAGGCTGTGGCAGGACTAAGACAGAGCAATTGGACGTGCCTCAGTCTCTTAGTGAAGCAGGCTGACATTGCAAGGTTGCACAGGCCCTCATGGCTTCTCACTACAACTTCTACAGCACACAGCAACATCTCTGACATCTCTGGTAACTCGACTACTGAAAACACAACCACTTCCTTTTTTAGATTCAGTATACAGTTTCCAAGTCAACAATGAAACTATGCTAGAATGCATGGGTTTGTTAGGTATGTCTGCATGGATCTAAGCAGTTAAAAGTGGAGTACAGAACTTCCAGCTTGGTTGAGAGACACTGTCCTAGGCACTGTGCTTCTGGTTTTCCTGCCAGCTTTATAACTTCTGTCTTTAGTCCACCATTCTTTCAGCAATAGTGGGATACAAAAATTACTTTATCTAGGAATTATTTTATTTCACTATCTGCCAATGAAGTTTTTTTAGCATTACACTCACCTTTCATTACTCCAGTTTACAGTTGGGTCGTCCATTTTATTAATAAGAACTATTAAATGCTTTACACCTGCTGTTTTTGCTAACATGGCATGTTCTCTTGTTTGCCCACCTTTCTCAAATCCAGTTTCAAACTCTCCTTTTCTTGCAGAAATAACCTAATTAAAGATACATATTTTAATAAAAATTCTACAATTCTCTCAGCAGAACAATCAACAATACCGCCTTATTCAAAACACTTTGGCTAGTCAGACCTAGTAAAAGCTTCCAAAATGCACTGGAATATCCTCAATAGTACCTGTTAGTTTCTGCACTGACATTTAAAAAAAATCACATGATACCTGTGGACAGCCTTAAGAAGCTATTAAGTTACTCCAAAACCCATTCATCTCAGTAAAGTTAACATCTGAAAATTCTGCCTGCTGTAAGTAACCAAAAGAATAAAGAAGCCAACAAAAGATAAAATCAGAAGCTTAATCCCACAGTATATACAAAATAGAAGTATCTGATGTGTCCTTACCAGCACAGCAAGATCAGCTTGAGAAGCCCCACCAATCATATTTGGAACAAAGCTCTTGTGTCCAGGAGCATCTAAAATAGTGAAGTGTTTCTTCTCCGTTTCAAAATAGGCACGCCCCACTTCTACTGTTTTACCTTTGTCTCGCTCTTCTTGGTTTGTGTCTAAGGCCCATGAAAGGTACCTAAAAAATCCCAATCCAAATACTCTATTAATTTTTATTAAATTTATATACAATTTGTTAGTCATAAGACACCTTTTGTTTTGCTTAATTATTTTAACCACCTCAGCACTGCTAAACTTAAGTATTTCCAAAACCAAGAGTGACTTTTACTGACTGATTTGTGAGTACAGTGAGCTGCAGAGCCCATTCCCACCTCTCCTTCACTCACCTACAAGGATGTAATTCTAAAAATTCTAACAAACAATTTTCATTTTCTAAGTTCTTCAGGTATGATCTAAACTCAAATACTTTAAGTTTTGCCTTAGCCTCAGAAACACCTCAGGATCAAATACAAAACAATTCCTCCTTCTCAGCATAATTAACTAAAAAATTAGTTCTGATTTGCACATATCATTACTGAGAATTATAATTATTTGCTCTCATTTATTTTCACATATTAAACAGAAGCTGGCTATGAAATAGATACCATCTTTATTCACACTATCTTTGATATTTTCATTATATCCACTCCTGTCCCCTCCTAATAATTTTTCCCACTGGCCTTGGACAAGTTAGCTCTCAGTTAGATAAAATGAAATTTCAAAAAAAAGTTACTTAGCTCCTTCAGGTTTTGTAACAACTGGTGAATATAAACATGAAAAAAAATACTCTTGCTAATGATAAAAACCGTGGTAATAACTCCATTGTACTGGTTTAACACAGCAATACTTTTTGCCAGCAGCTTGTAGAGATCCTTAGCTTTTGTTTTGTAGTGACTGGGTGGGGTCTGCAGAGATGCTGCTTGGACGTGGTTGCTTGGTGAAAGAACTGTCACCCTTTCTATTCGGGTCAATGCCCATCCCCTGAGGGCTCCATCCCTAAGGAAGTCTTTAGCTGCTCCTTTTCCAGAGCCCTTTGAAACCCTATTATCCACCAGCCAAAACCAGAAAGCTTTCAAAAGGGAAATGGATTTTGCAGGAGTCGTTGGAAGCAGAAATCAGGCTGCTACACGTGCTGTATACACACACAAAACCCAAAACCCAACCAACCAAAAAAACAACAAATCCAAACCAAGGAAGAGGCCCACAAAAAGTCCACCCAGGACAAGAGCATCATTTTGCCTGGAGGAAGCCAGGGCTACTGGGACAGACTAAAACCATTTTAATTGGAGTAAAGGGGAAAAGTGTGCCACTGTCTTCAGTAAGTTCATACCATGTTTCTCTGTTTTTTTCTTTAGCTTCTCTTTCATATTTTTCAAGTGTTCTTTTGTCAACCATTCCCGTCAAATACCTAAAAGGAGGGAAAATAAAAGAGCAATTTTACATAGAGCAGAAAGGTATTTAGAAATAGTTAAATACTTATACAATCCCTACAGATTATTATGATTGGAGAATAAAGATATTAATTTTTCTTTCAATCTTCACAAAAAGAACAAAGTTTAACCCATGGTATAAAGCAGTTTCAAACTGCATTTTAAAATAGAAAGAATAACAGCCACATCTAAGAAAGTAATTAATTTTTAAAATCTGATAATGTTTGCTTTTGCATAGTGCTTCTATTAAGTGAAAATCATATAGCAATAACATTAATCTGCTGAAATTAAGAAATTCCAAAGACAGTAAGTACTGCAATTCACTAGGATAGAAACATTCTGTTATAAAAGTATTAACATATGCTGATTAAAGCCACAAAGAAAATAATACTCATTTTAATTGATGTTTTTTAATTCACAAGAACAGGGAATCTAAAATTTTAAGTTCCCTTACATTATTTGTCCTCCAATAGTTGACTTGCCCGCATCTAAAAGAAAATAAATTCAAGTCATCAATGTACAATTCTAGAAACAGCAAATCATTATGAACTAAGTCATCTAGTTTATTTCCAAAGGATTTACTTTTTAACCATAATCTAGGTTTTCAGAAGCATCTTGCACGTTCCCATTATAATTTGTTGTCAATTAAATGACACCAGATTTTGAACATGCTGTTTTCATATACATAAATTCAGCATTATCCATAACAAAAACGCCTCACCAAGCAATGATCCAGCTAAAGCCAGGGTCAAGAGTGTGGGAAGCTCTTGCACAATCCCTTTTCCTGCTTCATTTTTCCCTTGTCCCTAACTTGTGTGGGCTACTCTTCAATATTGGGATGTTTCTCTGTCCATGGCCCCTTTACTTTGTGTGACTCCATTGTGAATTTACTCAAGGACTAAATTACACTACTTTTAAGGTGATAAGTAACTACAGAAAAGACAGAATTTACTGTAAAACTTGTGATTCATTAATTCTTCTCTACTTCCGACACCACACAGATTTTTCTGAAGCTCGTTGAAACTATTAAATGAGGATATTTTGCTAGAAATGCTTCTTTTCATCATGAATTATGTTAATCTATTGCTTGTAACCCTACAAATTTTAGTATTTAGAACAATAACGTTTGAATCTAATATCAAGAATCCTTTTTATTTAAAATAAGCAGAAAAGAAGCACTGCTTTCTGATTTTGTTCTTTAGATCATAAACACAGAGGTGTCACTTCAGCACTCATCAGGAGTAGGTAATTGAGAAATCATGAACACAGGCACTGTGGTGTCCAGGAGAACACACTCTCCCCCTGAAAGACCTTTAAAATTTTCATTTTCCAGGGCAGCTCTGTTAGAATGAATGCTCCTGTGAGCCTCAGACACGGTGAATATGAAGAACAGTATTAATTTCTGATCTCTGAGTTCTGGACAATACACAACAGATCCAATTCCTTCACCTTCCCTTACCTACGTGTCCAATGAATACTACATTTACGTGCTCTTTTTTAGGAGCACCTGGAGGTGCCACAACAGATTTGGGTTTTGGTATTTCCTCCTCCTCCTCCATCATTTCCTGAGCGCTCTCTTCAGAAGGCCCTGCATCCCCTGCAGGGCCACCTCCCAGCTCTGCTTCACTGGACTCTTCTTTGTGGTCCCACGACTCCTCTGGGGACATTTCTGTCTCTCCATTTTCCACTGAAAATGAATCAGTTAGAAAAATTTAAACAGATAAAGAAATTAAAATAATTACTCTGGGGAAAAGCCCCTGCCCCAGAGGTGCAATCACAAGGCTTTAAACCAGGGCTGGTAACATCTTCCTATAGAAAAAGGGACAACTGCTGCTTGGTGCTGAAATTATTAATAGCCTGAGCTTTCAGGCTTTCTGTGCTGACATAAGAAATCTAGGATTCAAAGGGGTTAAGAAACTTTTGTTTTATCAAGGCAACAATTTTACAAAGAAAAAGCAAATCTGAAGATCCGCTCAGACCAGTACAGTGGTCTGAATCCACAGACACACACTACCATATGTTTAGAAAGCAAAGGAGAGGGATTATAGTTTGAGTTCATTCATAAGCCATAAAACACCAATGAGAAAGATACAATTTCCATGTTCTGATTGTTCACATTGCTGACCACTCTAAAGTTTTTTGCTAATCACCATTCCACACATGTTAATGGGGCTATTTTGTAATATGAAATTATTTTTAATAAAGCATTGATCATTTTACATTGTCCAAGTAATCCAATTACACCTCTCTGTGCATACTAGTGTTCAATTATCTCTCTCCTCATCCAAGTATAAAGATAGTACAAAAAATAGTATGGACTATTTGTAAGTGTAAAGGCTCTACTATTTTGTTTGCAGTGATTCAGCAAAAGCACTGCAGTAGTACATTATAGTACTTTCATTGTGAAATGCAACATTTCTCATCTTACCAACAGATTCTGAAATTTCCATGTTAACAGCAGCATTTGAACCTAGGAGAAAAAAAAAAAGGGACGGAAATGAATCATTAAAGACACATATTTACTAATAAAGTTATCATGAAAAAAGAAAAATAAGTGACTAAATTATTAAAAGGATAGTTCAGATGTTTTGGCAGTTGCCAAAGCTTTTCAATAAACAGGTTCATTTTGAAAATGCTGCTTCATGCTAGTTTTATGATCTTCCATAAGCCACTTTATGAGTCTTTCTCAACTGCCTATAAAACTGTAAATAACTAGAGATAATCACCTTGCCTTACAGGAGTAGTATGAGGATAATGAAGATTGAAAAAGGTTCATAGAGATTTTAAAGAGGAGATTATTTGGAATAGTTTTTAAAGAATCATGTGTAATGAAGATCACAAATACAACTACCTTCACAAGAGGCTGTCTGCTCCTCTGGAGAAGGCTCTACAGGTGCACCTGCAGAGAAAAAAACCAGTTCATTTTTAAAAATACAGTGATGTAACCAAATTCCAAACTTTCCCATTAAAGACCATCTCCCAGGAAAGAATAACCACTTCCTTCCCCCCATCACAGCCTCTAAGCACAGATACTGCTAAAGAACACTGCCTAAATGTGGTGAAAATAATACACCACTTCTACAAACAGCCCATTTTTTCCCCCTGCATGGAAAGATACACTTAAAGCAAGCAATTTTTCTATACATAGTATTTTACCTGCACATCCTTTTCGAGCACACTGGCTATTGGCAAGTGTTAGTGTCTAACTGGTGTTTAAAAACACCAAAGCAGTTTCATTGTATCCACAGACACAAGGCCTGTGTGGTGTCACTACTGCATGAAAGGCTCTGCCAGCTCCTGCTTACAGCCATGTCTACACTGCTCTTGAGCCTCACTGCCACTAAATGTTGAATAGAAAATAGAAACAAGCTATTAAGAACAAATTCTTAACATCTTCTGTAGTTATTAGGGGCAAGAGATTATAAACTCATTCAGATGTCTGGTGAGTTTGCCAGGCCTCTTAAACACCACAGCAGAGTCCCTTGGAGGGCAGTCTCACCAGTCATGTGCATTATCAAAGCCACAAGTATGGTTTTTTTTTGGATAAATCACTCAACCCCCTCATGCACTAAACCATGTCACCATGTTTTATGCTGAGGTACAACTAATTATTAAAACTACTAGGAGTGATACATTCCAATTAACACATTACTCCATGTTCTGGGACATTATTTCACATGATCAAGGGGCCTTCTATAACCATCCCTAAGCCGTTTAGTTTTCTCTAAGTTCAACTTCATAATGCTTTGAAACAAGTTCATTATGGTATTTTTCAACCACATACAAAATTCATAGCCTCTGTTTAGTTGCACTCCAGCTCTCCCTCAACTGAATTCTGAACACAGATCTTAGAGCATCACTTGCTCTGTACGCATGATGGGACCTAAAGATGAAACAAATCCCCTGGAAAGAACAAAACCATGCAGAGAAGGAGCTGACTCTAAGCCTCTTTGCTTTCGCACTGTTTGCGTATTTGCTGCAGACCTGTGCAAAGTGGAGCAGTGCTGGAGAGCTGGCAGGGGGCCAGGGGCCAGGGCTCTGCAGGCAGGGTGAATGTGGGTCACAGCTCCGCACCAGCAGCGCCCGGGGAGGGGCTCAGCAGCGCCCGCCCAGCCATTCACTGCCCTCCCGGGCTGATCTCACACAGGCTACACTCCCAACACAAACCAACAACAGAACGATTTAATGCGGTCAGTAAAAGCGTAAGAATAGAATACCCTTAGATACTTTTAAAGAAATGATCTATTATTCCCATCTGGCAGCTGGAAAAAGACTCAGATCAGCCCATTTGTGAGTGTGGCAGGCAGGTGACACAAAATCTAGGTATGAACCTAAAGCCTCCATTTTGTAGCACATCAGAAGATTGTTGGCTATTTCACACATACTGAGGTTGGGATGCATAAATATTTTAATTACAAGCTAATTTCAACAAGCTTTTGATTTTACTCCAGAAGTTTGTCTATAATGAAAAATGTATCAAATGGCAGTATTTATGTACTTGCCTTGAAACAGAAGTTCTACAAGTGGCTGGAGAATTAGTTAATTTCTTAGAAATATATTGTCAATCAACAGCATTCATATAAACTCAGTTTTTACTTTCTGGTCTGCTATACAGCACATATGCAGACAGAAAAGTTTCTTCACAACTAACAGAGAGGAAGTAGAACAAAAGATCCCCCTTCAAATTTTGTAGAAGTCTAGCACAGGAGAGTGGATAAGAGTTTGTGCATGGATGCTAAAGAGTACTGGTGCCAGGAACAAGGGGCAACAGATCCTCAGCTATAACCACAGCCATTTATTAAACTCTGGTCACTTTGTACACAAGTGGCAGACATGCTCTGGAAAAGTACACTGAATTACACCGAGCATATACAGTTTCTTCAAAGTATAAAGAAACATAAACCACTCTCTAAAAAAATTTATTGTTAAGAAGCCAAGTAAATAAATAAAGAACCTTAATTTCAAAACTAACATGCTCTAAGTGACAAAAATAAACACTTTCCTCAGTCATTGTTTACTTTTGCTAAACAATTTTAGGTTATGTCAGTTTATTTCAGACATTGGTACATTTCAGACAAAGGCTCAGATTTGCTCTGTGTTGAAATGAACAGGTTGCCTGAAATTTGCCTTAAGACCATCACCTGAAAAGAAGGATGCAAATCCTACTGCCTCCTTAGACCACAGGGCTGGTGCATTTTGATCTGGCTCCTCTTCTCATTTCTGAAGATCATTCAGACCATGAGGGGAATTCAAAATGTACTTTGTAGGACATCTGGTTCTAAAGTTAGGACGTGCCTTAAGTGACACCAATTTTTTAAGTAATGCCTCAAATTACTAGATTTAAACATGATAAGCAGCTGTTGGATTTTAGACCTAACCATACTCCATATCTCCTTAAGGCCCTAAGTCAAGAACTGCTGTCGCAACCTTATCCACATGGAGCGAGTGGTTTATCTTTAGTCCTGCTCAACATCAGAGCCTTAGGACATTTTTTGGAATATCTTTGTTGTCAATGCCAAAGGCAAAAATGGATACACATGCTGCATTTATCTACTGGGGCCATCAGACAATGACAATATGTAATTTAGAGCCTTGTCTGAATAAGGTAATAGTTGGGATTTTTAAAACATAAAATTCACTGGAAGAGTATTCACACTACCAATACAGAGTGCAAAATTACACACCTTATAAAACATGGTGCCTGATCTCTTTGAAATACAGCTCATGTCCTAAAGAAATTCCTGGAGAATCCACTCTGCCTACTTCCTTCACACAGCATTTTACAACAGTTGATGAATTTGTTGCATATCACACCAAGTCTTGTACTTGTTTGCATTTTTGTTGTACAATAACCAAAGCTGGACAGGTACAACAAATCTAAAGTTATCATCCTACCTCTGAAAATATTGTTTTAAAAGAATATAAGTCAGGAACTCTGCAGCATTAATATACTAGAATACTTGTAGATAAACAATACAGAATTACTTTAAAATTAAATTTATATTAGAATGCAGCAATTTTTTTCTTATACAGTACAGGTACAGCTCGCAAAATGGGAGTTAGAATTAGAACTGTGGTTAAAATACAGTATTAAAGTCAAACTCAACTGCTAAGCAGTAGTGACAACCTCCATCTTTACACAAACCTCAGTGTTTACAAGATGCACAGAAAAAGCTGATAAAGGTCTCCACACACACAAGAACTGCTCAGTGGTTAACTGGTAATTGCTCAGCAGCAGTTACCTGAGCCACAATGCAAATGCCTTCACAGAATTGATGAGAGGCATAAATTTGGTGCAGCACTCACAGCTCCCAGCCTGCTCTGCTGCTGGAGTGATAAGCACCCAGACAGGACTGGAACCTGACAGCTGGGATGGACTACAGGGTTAATGAAACTGCACCACAGAACAGAGAGATTTAAAAAAAAAAAAAAAAGGAAAAAAAAAAGAAAAGAGGCAAATTCAGCTTGAAATAAACATCTTATCTACAAAACTTAGATGGACTGTATAGTGAACTTGTTACTGCTTCTCTAATACAGGCATCAAGTTCCTTCACAGGAATTCTTGAAGAGTGAAGAAACACATGACACCCACCTTAGGATACCCATAATCTTTTTGTATGTGACTCCAGCACCTGAGTTCAGCATATATTTACACAATAGTCATACAGTCTCAACAGTTTTCAGGCATTACATAACAGATGTTTGCCCCCTTTTTTTAAAATGAAAGCATAAAGGGAATTACACCAGAATAAAAAAACAAAGTCTGCATCACACACACACAGCCTGAGAAGCAGAATAAAGAAACCCCCAAGAGATTCTTAGATAATAAAAACACACAAAAAAATACTTCAAGCACAAATAAGTGCTACAGCTAAACAAAGTACTTTCTGTTCAATACTTGAAAATATGCAGGAAGAAAAGGTTTCCAGGAGTTCACTGTAAAGCAGTTGTTTTGAAAGTTATACCCAAAATCATGTTCTTCTCCTCTCTGCCCTGTTTCACAGCCTATGCCCCAGCTTTACCAGTGGACACACCAGTTTTTTAAATGCACCAGTGCAACAGAGGCTTTAATAGTTTAACACGACTCTAAAATTCACCAAAAAATCCCCAGCACTTGTTTCATATTCATAGGATTTTATTACGTTAGCTTAGTAAAAGACCCACCTTTTTCCTTCCCCAGTGACGATACACCTTAAGTTTATCTTATCTAAACTTGACACACTTCTTAACAACTAAGTTTAAGAAAGCTTATGGGGATTGTCAAGGAATACAGTGAAGCCCTCTTTTGCTAAAGACCAAGTATTTGTGCTCAATTGATAAGTTGATTTTTAAGATAGATAATCAAGAAAAAGCTCAGTATTTCAACAGTTCAGGATTCGGCTCTGACAAAGATCTCTCATAACCCAGTATTTTTAGTATAATCCATATTTTTAGTATTGCATCACCTGTCCTAAACTAACTTGTGTACTGAAATGCAATCTGTCATTTTCCCATAGACCTCTTCAAAGCAGTCATTAATTTCATGGATTAAATTATGACTGCTTTATTCCTTCATAATAAAAAACATAAAATAAAACCATATTTCTATCTTAGCTTCATACAATTAGCTGCTTCTTTGGCTTGCATGTCTCTCATCACAAAACAGGAGAAAAATCCCAAAATTCCTTAAGTGGAACTGTAAATCCAGATTATAAATAGAATCCAAGAACTATCCCTATTTATTTTTATGATAATTTTGATAGAATAATCAAGTTTTAAGATAACAACATGCTCTCAAACACATTCAAGCAGTAACCCAAAGCAGAGTGCCAAACACATGGTCAGCAGGGTGCCTGCAGCCCCCAGGACAGTTCATGCAGTGCACAGCCAATTCCCAGGGGTTTGTGTCTTTTACTGGAGTCATGTTAGGCCACGACGGTTATGAATTATTCCAACAGGAGCAACACAATCCTAGCCACCTTCCTGGGGACACTTTAGATGTAGACAAAGGACATCTGTGTAACACACTGGCACCTTGAGTGCATCACACAGGTATTTTATATCTGATCACCTGTCAGTGCCAAGACATCCAGCCTTTCTCTGCACTGACTGTTTTAGGAGTGGTTGTGCAGCTCATCTGTCTAGAGAAGCTGATACAGAAGACTGCTCTAGATAGACAAGTGACAATTTAAATTGAGATTTTCAGATAAGAATTTATCCCATATATTGGCACTGACAATACAACCCTGATTTGCTGCCATGTGAGCAGTTCAAGTTTGCAGTTCTGAAGGATTAACAGCAGCATTACCAACCCTTGTGAGGAAATCATCAGCACACGGCTGTTCCAAGGCTGACATGAACAACCACGTAACCCTTTAACACAACAGCTTCTGGAACGGTGGGCTGCTAGTTTTACACAAGCCTTTCTCAGAAAGTTCATCTGCCATGTGAAGGCTCCTGAGGACTGAGATGTTGAAGAATCTTACAGTGTAAAATGAGATAACAGGCTTTGGGGAACCCAGTGATACAGATAATTCATCATCCTGCTCTGGAAACTACAGGTTTCCGAACTGAAGTAAGAGATACTGAAACTCCACCTCTGACTGACTGACTGCTGCAATGTCAGAAAAAAATGAAGGCAGGGAAAAGCAGGAAGAAAAGTGTTATAACCATTTATTTACAGCACTTGAAGGCTGAAGATGGCCAGCTGCTTGAACACAACTGTTTCAGAAGTGACTCCTGCAGGCCAGTGAGGATATTTAGAAAGTGAAGCAAACAGGGGCACTGATGTCTTGCTTGGCTCAGGACTGTAGGTGCAAGTTGTTTAAACTGCAGTCATTAACAAAGATGTTTAGAAATTCATTTGAAGTGGTCAAGAGAACTACCAAATGAAACAGTAGCCCTAATACCACCACAAGGACAAGTGCACTTTCCCTACACCAGCTGCTGTGTGTCACACTTTATTTGTGTTACTTTCGTACTAATGATGCTTTTTCTTTTGCTGCTACCACTGCATACTTCAAATCAGTGAACAAAGCAGGCTGGAAGGGATCCCAGAAGTTAGCTAGTTTAGTCTCCTGCTCCAAGCAGAATCAACAATGAATACTTGAAAATAATTTCTGAAAAGAAAAACTAAAACTGTGTAGTAAAGACCATACAAGGAAGCTGTAATCAATTTTACCAAGAATCATGTGGGTATTCAAGAACTATGACAAAAACTGAACCACAAAAATGCAGATTGATGCTGCATTTTCAGAAATGTTTGAATTCTCTCTCTCTCAACAGCCAATTAAAAAAATAGAAATCTTATTAATCAGGGGTTGGTGTTAACTATTCCCTCTGAACCATGCCTTGATAAAGAAACAAAGAAAAAGCCAGCCAAATGTAATTATCTCCTACACACAACTACAAAATTAATAAAACACAGTACAAAAAGAAGTCACAGATGCTAAAGCAGAGTGAAGTCACAAGGCACAGTTGAGACCATGAATGTATAAAGGCCCTAACAGCATCTACTGTCATTTCATTAAGTCTCACACCTGGCCTTAGCTTAGTTGAGTTTGCTACTCCAGCAACTGCCAGAAAGTGTCCCCAGAAGTACAACCTGTCTGTGACACCTCCCAGTTCACCTGTCACCCAACTGTGCTGCAGCCATGGCTGCCACAGACAGAAAGCCAAAAACTCTTCACATTTCCAACAGAATCCAATAAAGAGGGATTTTACATAAAGGAGTTTGACTTGGACACAATTTGATAAAAGCAAGTCCTCAAAGCTACAATTTGGAACATACTGGGTTTTTTAGTATATTCCTTAGGTTAAAAAAAGTAAATAATATGCTTTTCCCATATAATCAAAAGACAGTTTCAGAATTAATTTGGAATTAAATTATCTGTGAGCAGAAGTTATATTGGTGGTAATCATCAGTCAGCTTTTTTCCTAATATACAATTTGCAATCAAAAGACAACACATGTAAACTAGTTTTAAAGTAAGCTATTAGGAATGCAGGTCTCAGGAGTTTCCCAGTTTTAGAAAGTTAACATCTTATTCCATAAATGGCTTCTTAGAGTGCTCCTTCTGTGCTCTAAACATAAGTGACAGGAATTTTATTCAAATTACTAGAAACATTAAGTTAGTGTGCATAAAAGGAAACACTATTACTACAGCCACACAATGGGATCAGTCCTGTGGAATTTTTTATATTCCATGCTGCTACTGCACATTTATCCTGATCTATAATGGTCTTTGAATTACTAAGGACTTACAACTTCAACAAAACCTCGCCAAGAGAAAGTTCCAAGAAGAAAAGCATTACTAGAACTTAACTTTAGGCCACCGAAATTCCTGAAGTGATACCAAACTATTTAGATTTCTTAAGGTTTAGATTAATCAAGGTTAATTTAGGTTCTTCCCACTAGAAACCATGTAATGAAGAATGAGTATCACAAAGCACCTAATTCCCAGAGGGAACAAAAGCAAACTGGGTTGCTGAAAAGTAACCTATTCAGCACCATGATCACATGTTGTTCTGACTTATTTCCAGAGCAAGCTCCACCTCGTTCTTCCAGCCAGGAAAGGAGTTGTCACCTTACACAAACATCTGCAAGGAGAAGACTGTCAATTACCTTCTGGAACCAAGCACATCAGACCTGGAGGAGGCCTAACAAGTATTCCAATCAGGAAAGAAATTGAATTTCTTTTAACCACAGATTTTTGTCTGCCTAATCTTAGGGATATTGAAGTTACTTAGAGAAATTCAAATCCTAAACCTTAAAGATGTAGCAATCGAGGTGAATTCAAACCAAGTAGATTATAGCACTATGTAAGAAATGTACTCAGCAACTAAGATGCAAAGCAAAGCTATCCTGATCATTCTAGATGATCTGACAGCTTTCAGTAAAGTCATCCCTCATTTCTGGAAAGAAAAAGCTCATCACAGGCCTCAGAAGTAGCAAAGTGGAGAAAAGGAGAGTGAAGAAATAAATATAATGAGAAGGTGAGGAGATGTAGCTTAAATTCCTACAAAAAATTTACTCTAGGAAGCCTTAGACAAAATCTTACAAAAGCCACCAGGAGTGAAAAAAAAAAAATTATGCTAATAATATTCAAGACACCAAGAAAGCTTTCAGTCATAGTATTGATTACACAGTTAAAAAACCCCAAACCTTCAATTAAGATTACAATATCTGAAAAACACAGGAGTGGATTTTGAAGATCAGTCTAAGGTGCACCACATGTTCATCATAGCCCCAAGCTACCCACTCTACCTCTACACCTGCAAACTTCACCATATACATTTATTCTAAATGCAACTCAAGAGTCTGCCCATGGCTTATCTGAAGTTTATTTTAGTACACCTAGATCCTGCTTGCCTGCACAGTACATGAGCTACAACTTCTGCTAAAAATCAGGAGTGATGAACAGCTGT
>JAHLSL010000037.1:7410592-7424561 GCA_025920805.1 Petroica traversi
CGGGGCAGAGCGGCACCGAGCCCGTCCTGGGCAGCTCAGGCGGTGCCAAATCGCACGGAGCCCGCCCTGCAGAGCAGAGGGACGGGGCAGGGGCGGCCCCGCGCTGGCTTCGCAGAGCTCCCGGGAAGCTGTGGGAGCTCTCGCCCTCCCACGGGATGCCAGAGGGAAGTGCCCCACCTGTCCAGCCAAAATGGACAGCACGCATGGGAACTTCCAGTTTTGATAGTTCTACTCGACATTTTGACTTGGTTGCTACCATTTAAAAAACCCCATCCAGTTAAGCCAGAGGTAGTGGGACTTTCCAAATACTGAGGCCCTCGACTGCTATGACTCTTAGAAGTTTTTAGAACGAGCGCACCTAAAAAAAATTGCTTGAAGTTAAGTATATTTGGAGGAAACAGCGAGGAACAGAGGGGAAACAAGTAGGTTTTGGTTACTGGGCTGCACAGGCTGTGGCAGCATTTTGTCTCATAAGGTACAGTGTGTTCATAACTGCACAAAGCAAACACTTGGGAGCTTCTTGGAGTGCTGACATCTGAGGACCGTGTCATCTACAGCATTATTCATATTAGAACACTGTAGGACAGGTTACAGAGTTGTTTTGAAAGCAGGTGGGCTTAGAACTAAAAATGAAAGATCTCAGTTTGGTCCAGAATCCAGTGCAGTTTTGGCTGGAGAACAAAAGCTCTCCTGAAGGGGCATTTGTGTAGCATTACCCTGACACAAAAACCAGGGGGTTTCTGCCTGCACACCAGCAGTAACTTGTGGGTCCTTGACAAACAAAACCTTCCACATGTGTTAATGGAAATATGGGCTTCCAACTCACCGTATCCAGGGAAAACACTAGTGTGCTGGGTAGAACTTTTAAAAGAAAAAAAAAATAAAAGCCCCACTAGCACCACAGAAATTTCATTTTGAAAGAAAGAATATAACTTATAATGAGACTAAAAACCTCTGCTGAGTGGAAGCTACTCGTTCAAGCACCACTGAGAGCTTACCTTCACCAGAGCCTAAAGAAAAAGTTTTAGAGACCCTGTGAAAGCCACTCTGGTTATTCTCTGGCACTGGAGTTACTCTCCAGTTTTCAGACATTCTCAGTCTCTATTTTTCAAATTGAGTATTACTAAGGAAGAGTCTCACCTGTGCACTGTCGTAATATTTGGAGTTTTGTCAGACTAAAAGTAAGTCCCAGCTGTGCGTGGCAATCATGTTTCTGTTTCACAAAAAAGAACAGTAGTTTGGGTGCATTGTTTGGGTTTGTTTTCTTTTAGATCTAACCTTTGCTTGTTAGGTGACATTTATTAACAGGAGGTGCCTGATACATTTCATACAGTATGGAAACAAAGTAGCACCATTTCAGCACTCAGGGGTTACTAGTGTTGAATAATAGATAAAACTCCAGTGCAAAGCAAACTGCGTGCAGTCTGCTGACAGTCACTTGTTTCTGAGCACTTTTTACCGTCACTGTGAACATTTAACGGCTCAGGTTTATAATGACTGCAATGCTGCACTGCAAGCTTGTGTTTTGTTTGAGCCCTGACACAGCCTAAGGTCAGGAAAGCCTTGACTGGAGGCAGGTTCTGCCTTTTCAGAGCAATTAAGACTTACCTTAAGATGTCCAGCACACAGAACACAGAGGCAGCAATTCTTGCACACATTTTGGCATTCCTCAAAACAATTTCTTGGAGATTTTGAAATAGAGCTTCTTTCTGATGGCTCCTGAAGCACCAAGTTGTGATAATTTTTTGTGTTTGTGTGAGGGGAGTAGGGCCAAATATGCATTTAATCAGGGGAAGAAGTGCATATTACCACTGATTTCAGGGGAAAAGAATTAGTTGTTTCACAATCTCTCTTCCTTCCTTGACAGGTACTTATTCCCTAGGTACTTGCCAGGATATAAACAATTAGTCCACAGAATTTCAGAAGATGCCAGGTGTCCTTCAGAGTGCACAAACCTGTTTTGCAGGTTGTCACACATAGGAATTGTGTAAACTCAAACACTAAATTTTTAACAGGGCCAGTAGTTTGTTTTTCCACTTCAGAACAGCTGGTACTCAAAACAAAAGTGGAATTATGATAATTTTACTGGCAAAATATCCACTGGACTGTAAACAGTCCTGTGTGCTTGAGGTTTTAAAGCATTAGAAAAGCTTTTCTTGTTTAAATCTCTTCTGCATCAAAATATTTAGAAGAAATATACCAGCTATTCTGGTAAAAGCATAGGAAAATGCTTTTCTTATGGAGAACCATCAATATAAACCCATCCTCATGTCATGACTGAGTTAAGTGATCAAGACTGCTTAGAAAAGAGGAGTGGCCCAGCTTAGGGTTAACATATGAGGGCCGAGGTGCAGATAAATTGTCCACCCCCACAGCTGCAGTTCTGCCATCCTTGTGCTGCCTCTGAGCTGTGTTAGGCCCTGCTGAGTCTGTCCAACTCATTACATTTAGAGACAGAACAATCCACTTTCTTTTTCCTCCTGGGCTACTCAGATGAGTCAAATAAGAGGCACTTGACAAATGCCAGGGCTAGCATAAAGTAAGAATGGGAAACAGGACTTATTTCATGGTGAGAGCGAGTTATTCATACAATAATATACCCAAGGCAGCTTCACCACGAGTTTGCAGACTGTGGGAGTCAGTCCTGCAGCAGTGAAATGGAGGGTCCCATTCATGTGGTGCTAGGATTGGTGGTCTGTACTTTGGTAACTTCCACCCTCAAGCACTTTGCAGCCTGCCAGGTACTCCTATGGAATACCAATGCTTTAGTCACGTGAACTGAAGCAGAAGAGAAAGATGTATTTCCCTACAAGGCTCCAAACAGGTTAACAACTTGAAGAAGTTACTTGCTCACCACCAAGAGGTAAGTTTTTTTAAATTCCATAAACTACCAACAGCTCTAAAATGGAAAGAGTGTTGTTTTAGGGTGCTGGGTTATGATTGAATTGACTCAGTTTACCTTGACATCAGGTAGCTTCCTGAGCTACTGCAACATGGGAAAGAAACATTTTGGCTGAGCCTGGGAGGAGCAGGAAAGGAATACAACTTCCCTTTCTGATGTGGCAGCAAGCTGGGATTCAAGTGACGCACTGTGAGCCATGCCCTGAAATTTAAAGGTATTCAAATATGTACAGTAGTTATGCACCTAAATGAGTAGCCTGATATTTAGAATTGCTTTGAAGTCAGAAAGAGCCTCTAAACACAAAGCCAAAGGAACAAGTTATTTACTTAGGAGAAAGAAAGACAGGAGGTAAGAGGTAAATTATTAGAAGTTTCGCTAGGTGCCAGGAATTTATAAACTATTATTCTTAAACGCAGGCAAAATCTTTTTCCAGGTAGTCTGTGAAGAGCTAGCGAATAGGAAACACAACTATGTTTCAGCATGATGGTTTCATTAAGAACCAAGTCTATCCTAAGCTTTACAAGTGCTCCTGGAAGTGTAAGTGAATAAAAAGGCTTTTATATTTACATCAGACCATGTCTAATCCAAACTAAGATATCTTGCCCTGGAAACATCTTTTTACTGATTTGTTGTTCCAACACTGCCATTTAACAAATGCTCTTCTGGCCTGTTCCTCTGCCTGTGCCAGACACTGGCAGAACTGCAGTCCATGAATTCCCTCACAGAGATGTATTTGAAGCTATTTAATTGGAAGAATTTCAAATAAAAGTCTCCTTTGGTTTTCCAAATGTAGCTCCAGAGCATAAGCTCTATTTCAGAGTCCAGTTGCAGAATTACTCCACGTCTGCAAAGGAATTTAGAACTTGTCTCACATTTCATTGTGGGTTGGCAATGAGTACTTTGGAGCTGGATTCCTCTTTTTGAGGGCTCCAATCTAGAGTTAAAGCCTTTTGAAATTGCTCCTTTTGGAGCAATTAAACATATACTGCAGGCTTCAAAAAGGGCATAAAATTAATTGGTTTTGCTTAAGATAGGAAAATAAATGCATGGATTATTACACCAAAATGCCAGTTTATAATTCTCTGTATCCATCTTCTCAGCTCTCAAATACCTTACATGCTCAGCTCATTATTTTTAAAAATAGTCATGTGTGTCTCTCACTTCTGTGTATACACAACCTTTATTCCCCTTGATTGTGT
The DNA here is from genome assembly GCA_025920805.1 of Petroica traversi. Taxonomy (NCBI): domain Eukaryota; kingdom Metazoa; phylum Chordata; class Aves; order Passeriformes; family Petroicidae; genus Petroica; species Petroica traversi. The sequence continues at coordinate 7,414,694 of JAHLSL010000037.1, forward strand.
ATCTCTAAAAATAAAGACTGAAAGGTCTCTTTTGCAAGTGCCATCCCTATTTTCATGTGATTAACTGAAGGCTCAGAGTTCTCAGCTCTGTGTTCTATTGCTTAGTTGCCCTGTATTATTCAGGTCTGAGATCTGTAAGGTGGGTTCTCCTTGGATCTTTGTTCACAGTGCCTCTCTTTGAATGCACAGGCAGTGCAGTTCCTCCTTAGACAGAATTTCTTCTGTGGTTTTGATACCATGAGATTCCAGACTGAAAAACAGGAGAGGGAGAGTAGTTCAGGTAAGTAGTTTTCCTGTCAAAACTGTTGTGTGTGTGGGTTTCTTGCTATAAAAGCTCAAAAGAAACACAGCTGAGGATTTGGGTGTGCACATAGTGAAGTACCTGTGCATAGTTTATAAACCTTATGACAGTCAAAAATATTGTAAATAGCAGAGGGATTGCTTAATGTGGAAGGAATGTGCTGAGCAAAGAACATTCAAGGAAGGGAAGAATGAGATCACTTTAATGATGTAAACAGTGGCTGAGTTAGGACTGGTAAGGTTAGAAACAGGAGGGAATCTGCTTGGAAGAAAGGCAGAGACTGTGGTTTCAGAGATCTGAAAGTCAGGTGTAGAATTGGTGGGAGGAGGTATCACATCAATCAAAATACTGAAGCAGCTGAAAAGAAATCTTGTTAAATACAATCCAGACCTCTGTTTATCTGATCTTATGCTTTCTTCTAGACTAGCAATATTTTGATTAGAAAATTAACCTCTTGCTTCCTTAGAAGCAGAATGGCCAGCATGACCAGGGCAGTGACTGTCTCTGCTGGGGCCACACCTCAAGTGCTGTGTCTTCTTCTGGGTCTCTCATGACCAGAAGGATATTGAGGTGCTGGATCATGTCCAGAGAAAGGAACAGAGCTCGGGATGGGGTTGGAGCATAGGTGTGATGAGGAGTGGCTGAGTGAGTAACAAACTGTTTTTTCACACCTTTTTTGATTGCAGGGACTCCCTGACATGGAGAAGCTCTGAGTTCTCTGCTGGATACCAAAATAACTCTAGGGTAGATCTCCAGCCTTATAAATATGGTAAAAGTTTTATAACACTTAAGTTCTGTATGGAAAGTTCTACATGCTGACTGTCTGTCTCAAGGGAGGGGGGAATAGAAAACCGGTTCCATGTGGGATTATCATGTGCTTTCTTTTCACCTTCTAAATTCTCTGGAATTCCAGTTGAGGGAGCATGTTGTCCATTAGAGATCACTTAAGATTTTACTTTCAGTAATGACTAAAGCAGAATGACATTATTGTTATGAAGAAAGTATAACAGTGTCATAGGATTTTTAAAGCTGTTCTTCTATGGCTAGTTAACATGTTAACATTGTTGCAGAAAATAATTACTTCATTATGGAATTGTGAGAATGAAAAAGTGAGCTTGTTTCTAAATAGGCTTAATGACTCCAGAAGTGTTCTGTGCCAGTATTCTTATTCCAGAGACAGCAACTGGCAAGGGGAATTATTCTGGAGCAATGGTGGCTAAATCAATTACAGTTTCCCTCCTGTCTTGAGAGAGAGCACTTTGGTACTGTGATGCTATACATGAGAATTTGAAGAAAGTGACTGTGTATTACTCAAACCTCTGAACAGCTATAGAATTTGGCTAAAATTACCAGAAGAAAAATTCTTGTCAGACTTTAGCTTATGCCAAACACTTCACATCATTCACAGTTATGCACATTTATTTTTGTTGTAACTCCATTGCTCCTGTTTGCACTATACCACTGATGATTTTCAGTTTGTTTTGTCCACCTGCAAAGTCACTAAAATAGTAGCATGTAAGAGATTCTTTTTCCAACACAAAATATAAGCACTTATATTAAGAAATAAATTATGTTTATGTTCTGTGAAAACTATTGTACTAACAAAAAACAAAGTCACTGACATTCTAAGAGGCATCAGCTTAATCCAAACTTGCTTGCACAATTATTGTTTTATGCATTGTCCTTAGTAGTTACATAACTATTCTGGCATATGTGGAGCATCAGAAAATGAAAAGGTATCTTCTTTCCCCCAAGGGTTTGCAGTCTGTTAGCACTGTTTTCCTGGACTGTGCACTTCCTCTGTTCCATAAGCTGGTTCCTAGCTAAGTCAGCTTTGAACACAGTGGGGGATACAGAAGCTGTCTGTGATTTAATCGACTGTGTTTATACTGTTGTTATTTTAATCACTATTTTAAAGGAACATTTTTCTCTTCTGTTGTTTTGCTCTTTAATCCATTTTGGAAATACTCGATGTAGCACCAGCAACATCACTCTTTTCAAAGCTGTGGTCTAATTAAAATGTGCTGAACCAAACAGGCAAAATCCACATTGTTCTTGTTTTTGCTCTGTGTGCAAATGACATTAAACAATATTTTGTGTAAGAGCAGCATTGTTCTGTGCAGCTTATAAAAGTTAATGAACATGAAGAACCCTTTAATAGCTCCATTCTTTTATTTACTAGCAGTGTGTACCCTATTCCTAGAACAGCTTATCTCCTCCCAGCCATACAGTTAAAACATGCATTTCATAAAGCGTGGATTTCTGAAAAGAAATGTTTCAGAAAGTTTTAACACTGTTTTAGGAAATGTCTGTGTGTAAGACTGCTGTTCCTTGAAGCGCGATAACTTTTGAGATGAAAAAGTGGGTTTTTTTGGTATGTCACATTGATGTCACAGATTTTAGAATTGTTGAGGTGAGGTGATTTATAAGAGACTTTTTTGCGAGGATTTATTCTGTAAATAGCTTTAGAGAATTGGAGAGTACTCAGACCAAGCCTGTAGTATAAGATTTGACAGTGTAGGTCAGTTGCCTTAGTGAGTGGGAAAAAAAGAGCTGTGCCAGCACAAAACCATCAGTGTAGAAGCAACTATACAACCAGAAGAATTCCTTTGTCAGCCTAGCTCATGTTGTTTGTGAAGGGAATGTTATAGTCCTAGCAGAAAACCTCTTTCTCTTGGTAAGTGCTATGTAATTATGCCAGCAGAATTTCTGAAGTACAGTCAGGCAAAAAAGCTGGCACAAGCTTGAACAGAGAAACCCCGAAGCAGTGCCAGAACAAAACTTTGTTGTTGAAGTTATGTGTAGTAAATCGACCTCAAGTTATTGTTCTGTGACAGATGAATTTCAGTCTTTAATCACTGACATGATGATATTACTTACACTGATTTTCCATTCAGAGTTTTCATTTTATTATTTTGGCTTAGACACTCACAACAGCTTTTTTCAAATTAAATAGTGAAAGATAAAATTTTTCTTGCCTTTTCCAGGTGACTAACTTCTGTCACATAATATTAATTTAGCATGTTACAAATAAGAAGTGACAAGGATTTCTGGAAGTCTTTGGTTTCTCCAGATGTTTAAGGAAACCAACAGTCAAATTTGGGTTCATGGCAGGAAATGCCCTGGCTGGACATTCAGTGCTTTGTGTACCCATATTCTGCCAGAGCAGCATGGAGCTGGAGGTGTTCTGCTCCCATGGGAGAAGGCTGTAAGTCTAAAACATTTGTGTATGTTTGTGCACAACTCCAGAGTACCAACTGCTGCTCTGTGCTGGGCTCTGCTCCCTTCACCTGTGCTCCTTTCATCAGTAAAAATGATTGGATTTCTTGAAATTCTGTTCAGCAATTTGATACTAGAATTGTCTGTGCTAAAACCATTCTTCTAAACAACAAACAGATGTTTTACTGCTTCCCAATGTAGATTTGAACTTCAGAGAGGAGCTGTCAGTGGCTGAGAATCACATTAGGAGAGCAAAGAAATATAGTTTATACTGGTCTTTATAAATTGTCCCCAGGTGTCACTCCTAAGTCAGACAGAAATATTTTAGAAAGAAATCTGAAAATTGGTTTTCCTTTTCTTTTTCCCTTCCTGTTGTTTCTGCAGTTGAGACTTCTCTTCTTGCATTTCCTTCCCATTGTTCTCTCTAATGATGCCAGCTCCAGCAGACCAACTTGTCTGAATTATTCTTAGAGGATATATTTGGGAGTTTTTGAACATCAGTTACAGTAATGTAACTGTAGAAATACCTCCCTGGCAATACTTAGTGGTTTATGGTTAAATTATGATTTTAGTTGATAAATGCTTTCTTATTTTGTACAACTGCTAATTTCTCCATTCTTTAAAAGCTGAATCAAATTACAAGAAGAGAGCATTTATTAGCATCAACATGTAACTATTTGGAAAGCCAGTGCATGCTCTGTAAATCCCATAACTGAAAAAGAGCTGAAATGTAACTTTACTGGTAAATAAGCCATATACTTATTATTCCCTAAAGGTAAATATCACTGTAGGAGAACCATCATTCTGGCCATCTCATTTTTTGTGTGTTTGCACAGTCTGCACATAACAAAACACTGTTCTGCTTAGAGGATTTAATGTGTATTATACAAGGCACTGGATCAATTATTAAGATAACAGAACTACAGCTTCTAAATAACTATATCCTTTTCTCAATGTCACTTAATGAATTTATTCTTAATGCTTCTGTTTTTTGTTTAATTTGTTGGCTGAATACAACATTTTACTTTATAAACAGCTTCTCAATTCAGGTATAAAACATCTCATATTAAAGCCAGTTAGTATAGCACACATCTCCAAAAAAGTGCTTAAAGGGTTGTTTGTTTGGTTTTTTTTTAATATCTACATTCTATCAAAATTATTCAAAAATGAAGGTTGCATAAGAACCTTGTTAAGCTAAAAAATGTCTTCTTTACTCCTGGACACAGATTTTGAACTAGTGTGTGCTTTAGATGTGTAGTGAGATCTGTCAGTGGGAACTATTGCTTATCAAGATCTATTGATTACACACTTCCTTTCACTCCCTTGAGGAGAGGAACTTCTGAACGTCAGGATGTGCAGAAAATAAAGGCAACAGGCCATGACAACTGTAATTCCTCATTGTTTTTTTGAACCATTTGTTGCTCATGTGTTGTCATTACATACATCAGTGGCACTGTGTATAGCTAAGGGAAAAAAAGGTGAGACTTCTATGGTGGCTGCTTAAAGGAATGATACATTAGAGACCCTTTACTGTCATTGCTCCCTGGTTTCCAATGTGTGAAAAATGTATTGCTTAATAATCAAGGATTTGTGGTTTGGGGCACATCTGTCAAAAAAATTAGTTTACCCTTAAAGGCTATAAGCTTTGGGAAATATTAGTCCAACTGTAGAAGGAGAATTATTGCTGTAAGAGACAGCATTGTTCTCCAGAGCTCTAATGAAGTGAGCTGTATTGTTCCTTTTACTTGGGGGGACGTTTCCTAGAGTTTGACTGAAAATATGAGACTACTTTGTATTTACTTTGGTGTCTTATGAGAAATATGTTTGAACTCTAACCAGCCACACAGGAAAACTGTTTCTGGCCAGCTGAGAGGGAAAGCATTTCTGCCATAATATCTTATGATCCCATATATACAATTAATTGCTACTGCACTTAGAATTAGCAGGACTTTTAAAGTAAAGACTTTGGTGCATTAGTTCACCAAATGTGGATTTCTGTGGTGAACTTAGTTGCACATCCCCAGTAGGTAATCAGCTGTTTATATATATATATATTTTTTTTTTTCTGTTTCTGACCATTTTTCCAGGCCCTAGGAAGTAAAACTCCATGAACTGACTGGATTAATGAATTAAAACTGCTTGCCATGTGGTCAGGTAAGCCCTCCAGCCCATCCTCATACTTCAGAGTACACAGAATGAAGAGCAAGACTATCCCTCTCACTAACACCAAGACATTTAATCAGCTTATCTGGATATAATCTAACTACATCTTTGGTGACCTCCAGACATGGACATATTTTGTTATTTCTTTCCTTGCTTTTAGATCAAACCTCTTACAAAGTCCCTTTCCAGTTTTTATGAATAGTACCAATATCACAACGAGTAGATATCAGACATCGGATACATCACAGTAACAAGTAGAGCATAACAAGGAGTGCATAACAAAGTCCAAGAAAGACAAATGGAAGGTGTTGCACCCCTGAAAAAGTAATCCAGAAGTGCAGCAAAGGCTGGGATCCTGCACTAAAGTTAATGGATAAAAGCTTAAAGAATTGGATCCAGCTTGTCTGTCCTGAAATTCACTTCCTGTACCTGTGGATACCATGAAGACACTTTAATGAATATCTGCTTTCTGGAGATCACTGTTGGGAATGTGTTTGTCTTCTCCATGACTGAAAAGGCTCAACAGCATCTTAAAAGCAAAACCTGAAAAGACTGTGCATAAAATACCAAATGGTGCTTCCTCAGAAACATGGATCATACTGCAGCCATAACTGAGATTTCTTCCCCCACACTGTGAATGTGTGGAGCAAGGCAGAACCAGATTTATGACTTCAGCACCAGCACTGACTTCCTAGTGAAAGTTTTGGCATAACCCACAGTCTCTACCCTTATTTTCTTCCATCACACCTAAATCAGATTTCATCAATGTCTATTTATCCACTAATCTTGAAGAGGGAGAAAAGCCTGATAGAAAGCTGTCAGCTGTGCACCTGGCCCATAGAAACAAGTGCAGAAGCCACAAGAAGCATTTCCATCTGCTGGAGACTAGAATACAGATCTCTCAGACTGCTCTACTAAAACCAGTTTGTGTATTCCCATATGGTGCATTTTGTGGGAAAATAAGTCTCATAGTAATGTAGCAGGAAATTACAACTCCTTATACATTGTTTTTCTTTTGTATTTCTGTAGTCAAAAAGGCAATTAACTTAAATATGATAGAGAGAACCTGTAATTCTGCTCTGTCTGTGGCAATGATACTGGATAGAGGCAGTTATTGCTACTTGCTAGAAATTACAGGCTAACTTAGTATTTAAAATAAATTCTATTAGAATAAAACATCAAGATACAAGTTAGCCGTGTAAACTATTTTCTGTGACAGTCTGTAGTCAAAGCTTTTTATTTTTCCTGTGAGACCAAAGATATTTTCAGAAATGTTACATTCACTGTGTATACATCTACCTGGCTGGGAAGGAGATGTCCTATAAACATATTTTCCATGCTGTGCACTGCAGTTTTAGCCCAATGCCTATTGGCTACAGTTCTGTATTACGAAAAAATAAGTGAAAAATGCAGATAATGTTTTGAATCAAAATTGTAAAATATTACTATAGCTCTTTTTTCGTGATTGGAATGTAATCTCACTAAATTTCTTACACAGAAATATGATTATAAGCAAAAAAATAGCTAAAACCCCCTAAATGAAGTAAGTCAAAATGCCAACCAAAACCTAATAGATGACAAATGAGGCTAATTTGGAATTGAGAAGCAATCAGCATGAAAAAAACCCACAAAGTTTTAGAGAAGAGCAATGAACTCCTGTTTGGAGATCTTTCTTTTCTACAGTTTGTAGTATTTAGCACCTGCTCCAGAAACCTCTTCTATAAATAACCATTTTCTGTTTCAGACAAAATTGACATTGAAAATCTTGGTGCAGCTGCTCAGTTTTTCTACAATTGTGGATTGCCAAAAAAAGGAGCAGCAATTCCTCGGGGACCTCAGAGTTAAATCCTTTTTCTGTAACAGGATCCCGTGTAGTGGAGCTGTGATGGAAGTCCATTATTACTGCTAGCTGCTCTTAGAGCTGCTCGAACTGAGAAGTCCTTTGTAGATGATCCTCACTCTTTAACAGTTGCTGTGGCTTTGTAGTTCCATAATTACTGCCCCTGATGGCACAGTGCTCCAAAAATGAGTACTTTGATAATTTGCTGCTCTCTTGTACTCCCTGTCACCTCCGGTGTTCCAGTGCGCCACCGCCCTCGTGTGAAACCTACTGTGAGAAGAGTAAGTATATTCTGCAACACTCTGTAGCATCTTCACCTTGTACTGTACATTCAAGCTTGATGTGTTGGACATGTTTACTGTACATTAGTTATTGTTTATGATTAATGGAATGCTTCTCTTTTCTTTCATAAGGTACCAATTCAAGTGGTGTTCTTTGGATTTGTGTGGGCTTAGGGATGATTTTAATACTCGCTCTGTTCACTTTAATGGTGTTGTTTAAATGGAAGCACCTAAAGCAGCTAAAAGAAAAACTGGAAAACACAGGTGAATAAACAAGATTTCTCATCAAGTAATTTTAGATCATTGTATATTTTAGCTATTCTTACAGTTTAAAGACTTTGTATATAATTTGTATTCTAGATTCTCATGACTGTCTTTGTTGGATTGTTTGGTATTCCTCAAATAATCTGCATGAAGTTATCAAAGTTATGAGGGAATAAATATCCAGACAGTGACTTGCAAAAAGAGCTATCTCCCTTTGTTGGTTCTGGATGCTGTCAGGATTGTGTTGTGTTATATTCATATCTGGCTTCCCTGCTGCTGTTTGAGAAACCATTTATGAACACTTAAAAGCAAAAATATTTATAAGGGTTTCACCCTCACTGATTGCAAAAGGAAGTTGTCCCACGCAGAGGATACACATTCAATATTAGCTTTTAATTTTAGAATATTTAAATACTTTAAATATTGTATTTAATATTGTAGTCTCTGAGAAGCATACGAGGTATATTTTGTGAAGGTGAAAAAAGGCTTTTTTCCATTCTACAAATACTATATTTTTGAGTGTTCAGACAATAAATAATAACTGATTAGAAATTATGTGTTGGATTACTTCAATGCTTATTCTGAAGTAGAGGGGTTGTATTGTTACACAGCAAAAGATTATCATATGTAACTACACCTTAAAACTTCCACTATATCTTAAAACATTCACTGAGATAAGAACATAGTTGGACCACAATGAAATTTGGACATTTAATAGCTTTGTTTGGTATAGCATGATGCATGTACTAAATTAACTTCTGTATATTTACAGACTCCTCTGTGGAGCCGAATAATATTCTCAAGGCTAATACTGAGAGCAGTATGAATACAGAAGAAATTAGACCCACACTTCCAAGTGAAACATTAATGTATTCAGTGGAAGAATGCACTTGCAGTGACTGTGGCTTGGTGAAACCTCAGCCTGGCTGTGAAGCTTCATTTCCATTACCAGCTACTGAAGAACGAGCTACTGTTTTAGTCACCACCAAATCTTTTGATTATTACAACTGTGTTCTGGGTGTTGGATGACTGGGAGAGAAGTGTATTTGTACTGAGTGATAATAAATGAGTTATCCCAGTATAGCTGTTAATACTTGCAGTCAGTGGAGAAGGTAATATATCACCCTTAAAGATCTCCCAATGTGCTTTCATTAATATTGTCATATTATTTCTAATTCTAGTATTTCGTTAGTCAGGTATTTCTACGTTATTTTCAGGTGCTCAACTTGTTATTGGAATTTGTAATTTCTAAAAGTCCTACATAGGACAGCTTTTTCTGCCTTTAGAGATTGCATCTTCTTATAGCAGATATATACAAATCCACCAATAAACAAGTTTTCAACCATATACTTTTATGTTGACTCAGATCTTGTGCCAAAAATTACTTGATGGTACACAAGGACTGTTCCAAGAGACACAAATGAAGACATCCCCAGTCTTGAAAGGAGTAGTTTCAATACCAGAAATAGAAATGTTGTAAAGATGGATACCTGGTAGGGTATGGATGTCCCTGGGGTCAGAAGGTATCACCCGGTCACCCTAGAGGAGGTCGTGGTGCTAGGGAGCACACAGATTGTAGAATCACAGAATGTCCTGGCTTGGAAGGGACCCACAAGAGTCACTGAAGTCCAGCTCCTGGCCTTCATTGCAATCCCATGAATTTCCTCGTGGTACAGGCTTTCCTTTCAGCGCCAAGAGTTTTCAGACTGAGATTTATTTCTCTTTTATGAATTTTTTTACTTTCCTTGTTATATTTACAGGGATGGATGATTAGTTGTGCTAGACTACTCTGTGGCCTAA